>JAXIVH010000144.1:120000-426499 GCA_036785325.1 Urophycis tenuis | reverse complement strand
CAGCCATGACCACCAAGGAGTGTCTGCACCGCTTCTGTGCTGACTGCATCATCACCGCCCTCAGATCTGGGTGAGTTTATCATCACCGCGTTTATCACCGAGTTTATTGTCCCAACGATGAGATCTGGTTTTGTTCATTCTCTCTCTCTCTCTCTCTCTCTCTCTCTCTCTCTCTCTCTCTCTCTCTCTCTCTCTCTCTCTCTCTCTCTCTCTCTCTCTCTCTCATCTCTCTCTCATCTCCTCTCTCTCTCTCTCTCTCTCTCTCTCTCTCTCTCTCTCTCAGTAACAAGGAATGTCCAACTTGCCGTAAGAAGTTGGTGTCCAAGAGATCTCTGCGTCCAGACCCAAACTTTGACGCTCTCATCAGTAAGTCCTCCCAATGTGTAGCGCTGGTCCATGCTCCAGGTCTCAGCTGTGTAAGGTAGTGTAGCGCTGGTCCATGCTCCAGGTCTCAGCTGTGTAAGGTAGTGTAGCGCTGGTCCATGCTCCAGGTCTCAGCTGTGTAAGGTAGTGTAGCGCTGGTCCATGCTCCAGGTCTCAGCTGTGTAAGGTAGTGTAGCGCTGGTCCATGCTCCAGGTCTCAGCTGTGTAAGGTAGTGTAGCGCTGGTCCATGCTCCAGGTCTCAGCTGTGTAAGGTAGTGTAGCGCTGGTCCATGCTCCAGGTCTCAGCTGTGTAAGGTAGTGTAGCGCTGGTCCATGCTCCAGGTCTCAGCTGTGTAAGGTAGTGTATGAAGGTGGTCCATATGTCTCCTCTCAGGTAAGATCTACCCCAGCCGAGATGAATATGAAGCCCACCAGGAGAGGGTTCTGGCCCGAATCAGCAAACACAACAACCAGCAGGCCCTGTCTCACAGTATAGAGGAAGGGCTGAAGATACAGGCGATGACCAGGTAAACACTACCACACACCTGACCAGGTCATTCACACCTACACACATCCGACTGGGTCATTCACACCTACACACACCTAACCAGGTCATTCACACCTACACACACCTAACCAGGTCATTCACACCTACACACACCTAACCAGGTCATTCACACCTACACACATCCGACTGGGTCATTCACACCTACACACACCTAACCAGGTCATTCACACCTACACACACCTAACCAGGTCATTCACACCTACACACACCTAACCAGGTCATTCACACCTACACACACCTAACCAGGTCATTCACACCTACACACACCTAACCAGGTCATTCACACCTACACACACCTGACCAGGTCATTCACACCTACACACACCTAACCAGGTCATTCACACCTACACACACCTAACCAGGTCATTCACACCTACACACACCTAACCAGGTCATTCACACCTACACACACCTGACCAGGTCATTCACACCTACACACACCTAACCAGGTCATTCACACCTACACACACCTAACCAGGTCATTCACACCTACACACACCTGACCAGGTCATTCACACCTACACACACCTGACCAGGTCATTCACACCTACACACACCTAACCAGGTCATTCACACCTACACACACCTAACCAGGTCATTCACACCTACACACACCTAACCAGGTCATTCACACCTACACACACCTAACCAGGTCATTCACACCTACACACACCTGACCAGGTCATTCACACCTACACACACCTAACCAGGTCATTCACACCTACACACACCTAACCAGGTCATTCACACCTACACACACCTAACCAGGTCATTCACACCTACACACACCTGACCAGGTCATTCACACCTACACACACCTAACCAGGTCATTCACACCTACACACACCTAACCAGGTCATTCACACCTACACACACCTAACCAGGTCATTCACACCTACACACACCTAACCAGGTCATTCACACCTACACACATCCGACTGGGTCATTCACACCTACACACACCTAACCAGGTCATTCACACCTACACACACCTAACCAGGTCATTCACACCTACACACACCTAACCAGGTCATTCACACCTACACACACCTAACCAGGTCATTCACACCTACACACACCTGACCAGGTCATTCACACCTACACACACCTAACCAGGTCATTCACACCTACACACACCTAACCAGGTCATTCACACCTACACACACCTAACCAGGTCATTCACACCTACACACACCTAACCAGGTCATTCACACCTACACACACCTGACCAGGTCATTCACACCTACACACACCTAACCAGGTCATTCACACCTACACACACCTAACCAGGTCATTCACACCTACACACACCTAACCAGGTCATTCACACCTACACACACCTAACCAGGTCATTCACACCTACACACACCTGACCAGGTCATTCACACCTACACACACCTAACCAGGTCATTCACACACCTAACCAGGTCATTCACACCTACACACACCTAACCAGGTCATTCACACCTACACACACCTAACCAGGTCATTCACACCTACACACACCTGACCAGGTCATTCACACCTACACACACCTAACCAGGTCATTCACACCTACACACACCTAACCAGGTCATTCACACCTACACACACCTAACCAGGTCATTCACACCTACACACACCTAACCAGGTCATTCACACCTACACACACCTGACCAGGTCATTCACACCTACACACACCTAACCAGGTCATTCACACACCTAACCAGGTCATTCACACCTACACACACCTGACCAGGTAATACACGTATTAGTAGGAGGAGCAGCAGGTGGTATTGATTGAGATGCTGTGTTAGACTGCAGCGCGGGAAGAAGCATGCAGTGGAGAACGGAAGTGGAGCTGAAGACAACGGAGACTCCTCACACTGTAGCAACGCCTCAGTTCATAGCAACCAGGTAGGTCAGACTCCTCCCACTGTAGCAACGCTACATAGCTTGGTGGTTATGGTTAGCCTGGAAGTTATGTTGAAGATTTATATGCTAACTAGGTTAGCCAGGATTAGACTAGTGGATACGGTTAGCCTGAAGGTTGTGATGTGTGCCAGCTAGGTGTATATTTGCTAGCTAGATTAGCCTAGTTGTTGATATTTTGGGGATATATGCTAGCTAGGTTAGCCTGGTGCTGACGTTAGGACTGCCCCCCCAGGAGGCGGGGCCAAGCATCAAGCGCACCAAGACCAGCGACGACAGCGGGCTGGACATGGAGAACGCCACGGAGAACGGGGGCGGCGACTCTGTGATTGACGGTGGCGCCAGTGAGATAGAGTTGGTTTTTAGGCCACACCCCACTCTGATGGAGAAGGACGACGCCCACAACAGGTGTGTTCATCTCCGCCCGGCAGAGAAACTAGGAATCAGGAACTAGGAAACTAGGAAACTGTTTAGGAATCTGCGTGGCTCAGCACTGACTTTTGGACACCACAGTAGTGTATGGCTCCAACATGTCTTATGTTGTCTTGTTCTTGGTGTTGAGCTGAACCCTGTTGCATGTCTCTGTGTGTCCCCCCCAGTGTGGAGTTTGTCCCTCGCTACATCAAGACGTCCGGCAATGCCACTGTGGACCACCTGTCCAAGTACCTGGCAGTGCGCCTGGCCCTGGAGGAGCTGAGGAGGAACGCAGAGGCCAGCCCTGTCAATGTAGAGGCAGCCTCCGAGAAGCAGTACACCATCTACATACCCAGTGCTGCCAGCACCTTTACTGTAGGTACACACACACACCTTTACTGTAGGCACACACACACACCTTTACTGTAGGTACACACACACCTTTACTGTAGGTACACACACACACACCTTTACTGTAGGCACACACACACCTTTACTGTAGGCACACACACACACACACCTTTACTGTAGGTACACACACACCTTTACTGTAGGTACACACACACACACACCTTTACTGTAGGTACACACACACCTTTACTGTAGGCACACACACACACACCTTTACTGTAGGCACACACACACACACACACCTTTACTGTAGGCACACACACACCTTTACTGTAGGTACACACACACACACACCTTTACTGTAGGTACACACACACCTTTACTGTAGGCACACACACACACACACCTTTACTGTAGGTACACACACACCTTTACTGAAGGCACACACACACACCTTTACTGTAGGCACACACACACCTTTACTGTAGGCACACACACACACACACCTTTACTGTAGGTACACACACACCTTTACTGTAGGCACACACACACACACACCTTTACTGTAGGCACACACACACACCTTTACTGTAGGTACACACACACCTTTACTGTAGGCACACACACACACACCTTTACTGTAGGCACACACACACACCTTTACTGTAGGTACACACACACACCTTTACTGTAGGTACACACACACCTTTACTGTAGGCACACACCTTTACTGTAGTACACACACACACCTTTACTGTAGGCACACACCTTTACTGTAGGCACACACACACACCTTTACTGTAGGTACACACACACCTTTACTGTAGGCACACACCTTTACTGTAGTACACAGACACACCTTTACTGTAGGCACACACACACACACACCTTTACTGTAGGTACACACACACCTTTACTGTAGGCACACACACACACACACCTTTACTGTAGTACACAGACACACCTTTACTGTAGGCACACACACACACACACCTTTACTGTAGGTACACACACACCTTTACTGTAGGCACACACACACACCTTTACTGTAGGCACACACACACACACACACCTTTACTGTAGGTACACACACACCTTTACTGTAGGCACACACACACCCCTTCACTGTAGGCACACACACACCTTTACTGTAGGTACACACACACCTTTACTGTAGGTACACAGACACACACCTTTACTGTAGTACACAGACACACCTTTACTGTAGGCACACACACACCTTTACTGTAGGCACACACACACACCTTTACTGTAGGCACACACACACACACAACTTTACTGTAGGCACACACACACACACCTTTACTGTAGGCACACACACACACACAACTTTACTGTAGGCACACACACCTTTACTGTAGGTACACACACACCTTTACTGTAGGTACACACACACACCTTTACTGTAGGCACACACACACACACAACTTTACTGTAGGCACACACACACACACCTTTACTGTAGGCACACACACACACAACTTTACTGTAGGCACACACACCTTTACTGTAGGTACACACACACCTTTACTGTAGGTACACACACACACAACTTTACTGTAGGCACACACACACCTTTACTGTAGGTACACACACACCTTTACTGTAGGTACACACACACACCTTTACTGTAGGCACACACACACACACAACTTTACTGTAGGCACACACACACACACAACTTTACTGTAGGCACACACACCTTTACTGTAGGCACACACACACACACACCTTTACTGTAGGTACACACACACCTTTACTGTAGGCACACACACACCCCTTTACTGTAGGTACACACACACCTTTACTGTAGGTACACACACACACCTTTACTGTAGGTACACACACACCTTTACTGTAGGTACACACACACACCTTTACTGTAGGCACACACACACACACAACTTTACTGTAGGCACACACACCTTTACTGTAGGTACACACACACACCTTTACTGTAGGTACACACACACCTTTACTGTAGGCACACACACACACACACCTTTACTGTAGGTACACACACACCTTTACTGTAGGCACACACACACCTTTACTCTAGGTACACACACACCTTTACTGTAGGCACGCACACACACACACCTTTACTGTAGGCACACACACACACCTTTACTGTAGGCACACACACACACCTTTACTGTAGGCACACACACACACACACACACACACTCACTCCTAGTGAGCAGGAGGTACGGGTCAGTGGTAACGGGTGTCTGTTCCTCAGGTTCTAAACGGGTCCTTCTCCCTGGAGCTGGTCAGTGAGAAGTACTGGAAGGTCAACAAACCCATGGAACTGTACTTCGCCCCAACAAAAGAACACAAGTAGACACACACACACACACACACACACACACACACACACACACACACACAGGACTACGTTTACTGCACCAGGGAGGACGTGGGTAGTGTGAGTCATCCCTGACTGACTCGTGTACATTTATTGTTTTCTATATCTTCTCATGTTCTCTTTTGTATGTTGCTGTGTGCCGCCCCGCCAGGCTGTCAGCAGGTCAGAATCACACACACCAGTAGGGCTGTCTGTCCCGGGTTCTGACCTACTGACAGCCTTTAGAGTCCAGCTGTGTAGGGCTGTCTGTCCCGGGTTCTGACCTACTGACAGCCTTTAGAGTCCAGCTGTGTAGGGCTGTCTGTCCCGGGTTCTGACCTACTGACAGCCTTTAGAGTCCAGCTGTGTAGGGCTGTCTGTCCCGGGTTCTGACCTACTGACAGCCTTTAGAGTCCAGCTGTGTAGGGCTGTCTGTCCCGGGTTCTGACCTACTGACAGCCTTTAGAGTCCAGCTGTGTAGGGCTGTCTGTCCCGGGTTCTGACCTACTGACAGCCTTTAGAGTCCAGCAGCACAGAGGCTGCGCTGTGTCCACTGTGCTGGACGGACCCCTGGTCCCAGGGGGGGTCACATGGAACCAGCCCTGAACCAAGGTCAAAGGTCAGTTGTCTTGTTTGGTCCAAGTGTGTTTGGACTCCAGAGTGTTAGTTTTAGTTGTGTAGTTGTGGATCCACTAGCCCCCTGTTAGGACCAGGGTTTGGACTAGCCCCCTGTTAGGACCAGGGTTAGGACTAGCCCCCTGTTAGGACCAGGGTTAGGACTAGCCCCCTGTTAGGACCAGGGTTAGGACTAGCCCCCTGTTAGGACCAGGGTTAGGTTGATGTGTGCGGGTCAGAACCTGGGGGGAGAAGGTTTAGGAGCATTTGGTCCATAGAGTTCTTTTTCTAAGAGGTTGGCATGGTAACAAAGTTCCAGATGTTTGTGTAAAATGCATTTTTTGTTTGAACAATAAACCTGTCTCTGTCCATCTGTGTTGATGTAACCTTTCTGCAGGTTCAAGGTCAATTGAAAGGGGGGTTCCATGTAAACTGTATTCTGGCTTCAATGTAAAAACTATTTTCTGTTCAACATAAAGTTTTTTGTGGGTTCAACTTAAAGTTTTATTTTGGATTCAAAGTATAAAAGAAATTCATTTCAACATAAACTTTATTATTGGTTCAACAAAGTTGTTTTTGGGTTCAAAATAAAATGTATTCTGACTTCAACAAAGTGTTGTTCTGGGTTCAACTCACCACAGATGAAAACATCCTGTTTGAAGTTCTGTATGATTCAGCCAGGTGTGGTGCAGACACAGTCCACAGCGGTTTATTATACACAGAAGTCACTTTTTAGTGTGCAGAAGTGATGTATGGGATGTGACGTAAGTCAAGGAAACAAATGACAGAACTGTAATCAGAAATAATGACTTTATTACTAGACAAATAGCACCTCGTGAACACTAGTCTAGATTAATAAAAAGACAGAGGATCTCTTCATGGACACTAGTGATTAAAAACAGGATCACTTCATGAACACTAGTGATTAAACACAGAATCATTTCATGAACACTAATGATTAAAAACAGGATCACTTCATGAACACTAGTGATTAAACACAGAATCACTTCATGTACTATAATACACCTCATGGTGCAACCTGGACACATCATCAGTGATGCTCCCAGGGTCATAGGGTGTTTCGGGTCTTCATCAGACACCCTCACCCGGGCGACCCAGCCAGGGGTGATCAGTCCCCCGACTTGTGTCCAGGTAGCGCACTACGCCACGCCTCCCCCCTCTTCATCCAGAGCCAACGCGAAGCCTTCTCAGCTGCTTCCAGGATGTTTTTGATGGCTCTTCTTCTATGCAGTCCACAGATCCCAAGGAGCCCCAGGACCCGGTGTAGGGACTTACCTGCAAGACCCCTGCAGCCCACCTCAATAGGCTCGCAGCGGGCCTTCCACCCATTCCTCCGACACTCAACCACAAGGTCGGCGTACTTCGCTCTCTTCCTCTCCTGCGCTTCCTCCATTCTGTCTTCCCAGGGGACAGTTAGCTCAAGGAGCACCACCTGCTTGCTGGCTCCGGACATCAAGACCATGTCTGGCCGGAGTGTCGTGGTTGCGATGATGTCCGGGAATCGCAACTGCCTGCCTAGGTCAACCAGGAGCTGCCAATCCCTTGCTGTTGTGAGCAGGCCCCCCTGGGTTTTCTTGGAGGGTTGAGGTTTCTCCCCTGTTCGGACAAAGGTGATCGTGCTCTTGGTTGGGTGTTGCCGCTTACTGGTGTTGATGCCAGTGCAGATGGTGTCTGCTATTGCCCGCAGGACCTGGTCATGGCGCCAGCGATACCTGCCATCTCCCAAGGCCTTAGAGCAACTGCTGAGGATATGTTCTAATGAACCTCTTTTCTGACAGAGCTGGCAAGCCGGTGAGTCTGTTAGGCCCCAGGTAAACAGGTTGGCAGGACTCGGGAGGACGTCATAAATCGATTTGACCAAGAACTTAAACTGGTGTGGCTCCGCCTTCCAGAGTTCAGTCCAGGTGATCTTACGGCCAACTGCGTGCTCCCACTTGGTCCAGGCTCCCTGCTTGCTCATGCCCACCGATTTGCTGAAGCGAGCCTCCTCCACCTCGGCGCGAACCTCCTCCTGGACAAGCTTTCGCCTCTCCCTTCCTCTGGCTCTGCCGTAGCATGGTTTTGGGTTGCTACCCAGTCCAGCCCGACCAGTAGCCACGGTCCCCACCAGGGTGCTGTGCCGCAGCCTCGCCTCTGCCCGCTCCACCGCATCCTGGGCACGCCACTTCCTTCCTGTTCTGACCTCCACACCTGCTGAAGCTACCTTTCCGTCTGCTGAATCTCTGTAGAGCAGGACTTCCCTGGCCCGGGAAACCTTGAACTCCTCTGCTAGACTGCTGAAAGGAAGCTGCAGCTTGGTGTTGTGCCCAAACAAAGCAACGCTGCTTAGGCTCCGTGGCAGGCCGAGCCACCTGCGCAGGGAGGAGCTGATCTTCCTCTCAAAAGCCTCCACGGTGGTCATTGGGAATTCATACATCAGCAGCGGCCAGAGGAGGCGAGGCAGGATGCCGTGCTGATAGATCCAGGCTTTGAACTTCCCAGGAAGTCCTGACTTGTCCACAGCTGAGAGCCACGTGTTGAGGTTATCGCTGGTAGCTTGACGCGCAGCGGTGTCCTTCAGATCGCTGGTGAAGAGCTTGCCCAAGCTCTTCACAGGCTTTTCTGACACAGTTGGAATTTTTGTGTCTCCCAGACTGAAGCGGAAGCGGTCGGTTACCTTTCCTTTCTTCAAGACTAAGGACCTGGACTTAGTGGGCTTGAAACTCATTCTTGCCCAACTAATGAGTCGATCAAGGCCTTGAAGGAGCCATCTGCATCCAGGCACTGATGTTGTGGTCACCGTGAGATCATCCATAAATGCTCTAATTGGGGGTTGCCGGGAGCCGGATCTGGACAAAGGGCCTCTGCACTCCACTTCCGCAGACTTCACAAGCATGTTCATGGCCAGTGCAAACAAGGACACAGAGATTGTGCAGCCTGTAATGATGCCTTTCTCCAGACGATGCCAATCTGATGTTGAAGTGCCAGAGGACACCCTCAGACTAAAGTTGTTATAGTAGTCGAGGATGAGATTGCGGACCTTCTCCGGGACGTGGTATCTGCCCAGGGACAATTCCACCAGCTTGTGTGGAATTGATCCGTAAGCGTTGGTGAGGTCTAGCCACAGCACTGCCAAATCACCTCTGCTCTCTCGCGCCTCACGGATCAGCTGTGTTACCACGCCAGTGTGTTCGATACACCCTGGAACTCCTGGGACTCCTCCCTTCTGCACCGAGGTGTCAATATAGGTGTTCTTCAGGAGAAATCCCATGAGGCGATTGGAAACAATCTTGAAGAAGGTCTTGCACTCAACACTAAGGAGGCAGATTGTCCTGAACTGCTCGATGTTCTTTGCATTCTCCTCCTTGGGAATCCATACTCCCTCTGCGTACCTCCACTGCTGAGGTACCTTCCCTCTTTTCCAGATCACTCTGAAGATCTTCCACAGACGCTCCAACAGACGGGGACACTGCTTGAAGACCTTGTAAGGGACTCCACTTGGGCCTGGTGCTGATGCTGTTCGGGCAGATTTGATGACCTCTTTAACTTCCTTCAGGGTGGGTTCGCTGATGTTAAACAGTGTGCAGGGTTCTGGTGGGCATATGAGGGCCGCGCAGTGGCCAAGGTCTTGCTCTCTCATGCCGTCGCTGTAGGTGTTCCTGATGTGGCGGTTGATGTCCTCCTCCGGACATGAGAGCTGACCACTGCGTTTCTCTCCCAGCAGCTTCTTTGTGAATCCAAATGGATTTGCAATGAAGGCGCTGCGCTTGCGGGCCTTCTCCTTGCCTTTCTTCCTGTGCCACTCGGCACGTCGAAGGGTGAGTAGCCTTCCCCTTACCACACCCCTCAGTTCTGCTAAGGCTGCCTTCTCATCATCGCCCGCCTTCCTGTACTGGCTCCTGAGTACCCTCAGCTCTTGTCTGAGCTGGGAAATCCTGATCTCTCGCCGATTTGGAAATGGTGCTGCAGTTGTAGTCTTGGTGGCGCGTTGTTCCTTGATGCCAAACCTGTCTGATGCAATGCTTATTATGAACGTGCTCATTGTCTTGAGCCTCTGGTCCACATCACCCTTGGCTGCTTCCAGGGCTGTATCAACATCTTCATCAAACTGTTGCCACTCTGACTCCTTGTTGGCAGCGGGCCACAATATCCGACGATGCTCTGACGGTCTGCTTTGGGGTTGCGCCTGTGGTGCTTGGAGGTTCTGGGCACTGTGGTGAGCGTCCGGGCCTGGATCCTCCTCCGTCTCATCAGGTGCCGTACAGGGTACTGGCACTGTGCGTTGCGCCACAGGTTTCCTTAGGCATCCCATCTTGGTCTGATGTATCTTTAGACCTGTCGGGTTTTTGCAGACCTTGCCACATTTGCAGACTGCACTCGTAGTCAAAAGTCCATTCGCAGGGGTCGTTTCCAGAAAATCCGTCCGTTCGGGGCGCTCATTCTCCCCCCCTCTCGGGCGCCCCTGGGGGTATGTCTCTTTAGGGTTCTTCGTAGCGATGTTTGGGTGCTCCCTTGCGAGAGCTGCAGCTTGGGATGCTACCCCTCCCTGCCCCGGTTGCCGTCTTTCCGGGCTGTCGACTGTCTCTCCAGTTGTCACCACACTTTCGGGGTTGTCATCCAGTCTCTTCCTGGAAGTCAATGGCATTGCCATACTGGGTTAGTACTATAATACACCTCATGGTGCAACCTGGACACATCATCAGTGATGCTCCCAGGGTCATAGGGTGTTTCGGGTCTTCATCAGACACCCTCACCCGGGCGACCCAGCCAGGGGTGATCAGTCCCCCGACTTGTGTCCAGGTAGCGCACTACGCCACGCCTCCCCCCTCTTCATCCAGAGCCAACGCGAAGCCTTCTCAGCTGCTTCCAGGATGTTTTTGATGGCTCTTCTTCTATGCAGTCCACAGATCCCAAGGAGCCCCAGGACCCGGTGTAGGGACTTACCTGCAAGACCCCTGCAGCCCACCTCAATAGGCTCGCAGCGGGCCTTCCACCCATTCCTCCGACACTCAACCACAAGGTCGGCGTACTTCGCTCTCTTCCTCTCCTGCGCTTCCTCCATTCTGTCTTCCCAGGGGACAGTTAGCTCAAGGAGCACCACCTGCTTGCTGGCTCCGGACATCAAGACCATGTCTGGCCGGAGTGTCGTGGTTGCATGAACACTAGTGATTAAAAACAGGATCACTTCATGAACACTAGTGATTAAACACAGAATCACTTCATGAACACTAGTGATTTGAAACAGGATCACTTTATGAACACTAGTGATTAAACACAGGATCACTTCATGAACACTAGTGATTAAACACAGGATCACTTCATGGACACTAGTGATTAAAAACAGGATCACTTCATGAACACTAGTGATTAAACACAGGATCACTTCATGAACACTAGTGATTAAAAACAGGATCACTTCATGGCCACTAGTGATTAAAAACAGGATCACTTCATGGACACTAGTGATTAAAAACAGGATCACTTAATGAACACTAGTGATTAAAAACAGGATCACTTAATGAACACTAGTGATTAAACACAGGATCACTTCATGGACAGTAGTGATTAAAAACAGGATCACTTCATGAACACTAGTGATTAAACACAGGATCACTTCATGGACAGTAGTGATTAAAAACAGGATCACTTCATGAACACTAGTGCACCTATCCCTGCATGAACCCGGCATAACCCTCCCCTCTTATTTGTTGTACGTCTTGGCACTTTAATTGCTCTTTAAGTTAGCACTTAGTCAGAAGATGTTGTATTGTAGCAATGGTTAACCAAGCAATTGAAATACTTGAAACTTGTTCTGGTGACTTTCTTACTGTATTAACAGCAATTAAATGTTTCACCTTCTTATGACATGTACTCTTTGTAAGTCGCTTTGGATAAAAGCGTCTGTTAAATCACTTCATGAACACTAATGATTAAAAACAGGATCATTTCATGAACACTAGTGATTAAGATAAGATAAGATATTCCTTTATTAATCCCCCTTAGGAGAAATTCACAGTGACCAGCAGTACAGGGGATAGATGTGCAGTAAGAGCCTGGCTAAAGTCAATACACAATAAACAATAAATTAGATTAAGTACGAGCTCTTAAGTCAGGTCGGTGACGAGTGAGAACCTGTATACATACGAGTGTCCTTGATAGCTGTTTATGGTGCAAAATGCAAAGTAGATAGATAGTGCAAATATGCGGAAGGTGCAAGATGTGCAAATTTATACAGGTATTCCAGGTACAACATATGAATAGACCTGGAATAACAACGGCTAGGACACAGTCCAAGGTGTGTGGTGTGGTGTATGTGAATGTGAAGTTCAGTCCATTCCATTTGTCTGGTGGTGTTGGAGCTTCCTGAGCCTGATGGTTGGTGGGATGAAGGAGCGCCCAAGCACTTTGAGGCACTTGGCTGAGTGAGCATGTGGCTGAACGTGTTCCTGAGTTGCTTCAGTTGCTTCAGTTCGGCATAGTGAGGCTGAGAGGGTAGTTCTGGGTCGCCAGCAGCTTTCCCCTCGTCCTCCTCACTGTCGCCGCCTCCACACAGTCCAGCTTCATCCCCCCTGCAGAGCTCGCCGTCCTCCCCGGCTTGTACAGCTTCCTGGCACCACCGCTTCCAATGCTTCCTCCCCAGCACACGGTAGTGAAGAAGGTGACACTGGCCACCACAGGCTGGTAGACATCCGTAGCAGCCTGTTGCACGCAATGAACGATGACAGATGGACAGTGGTTATCAATGAGATGAACAGACATAAGATGAAAATGGCTAGAAAACAGTCTGGGGTGTGTGGTGTGGTATACAAATCCATTATCTGGTGGTGCTGGCGCTTCTGAGACGTTGGGAGCGGGTGGTTGAGGTATTCCCCTCCATGAGCTGCCACCTTAACGTGGTGGAGGGGTTTGCGTGTCCCAATGACCCTGGGGGCTATACTGTCGGGGGCTTCATGCCCCTGGTAGGGTCACCCAAGGCAAACAGGTCCTAGGCGAGGGTCCAGACGAAGAGTGGCTCAAAAAACCCCTATGATGAAAGAGAACTTTGGTACGGAGTTTCCCTTGCCCGGACGTGGGTCACCGGGGCCCCCCCCTGGAGCTAGGCCTGGGGGAAGGGCCCGTTGGCGAGTGCCTGGTGGCCGGGTCTACGCCCGCGGGGCCCGGTCGGGCACAGCCCGAAGGAACGACGCGGGACCCTCTTCCCATGGGTTCACCACCCGTGGGAGGGGCCAAAGGGGTCGGGTGCGATGTGAGCTGGGCGGCAGCAGGAGGCGGGGACCTGGGCGGTCCGACCCTCAGCTGCAGAAGCTAGCTCTGGGGACGTGGAACGTCACCTCTCTGGCGGGGAAGGAGCCGGAGCTGGTGTGCGAGGCTGAGAGGTACCGGCTAGATATAGTCGGGCTCACCTCGACACACAGTTTGGGCTCTGGAACCAGCGTCCTTCAGAGGGGTTGGACTCTTTTCCACTCTGGAGTTGCCCCTGGGGAGAGGCGCCGAGCGGGGGTGGGAATGCTTATCTCCCCCCGGCTTGGTGCCTGTACGTTGGGGTTCACCCCGGTAGACGAGAGGGTAGCCTCCCTCCGCCTTCGGGTGGGGGGACGGGTCCTGACTGTCGTTTGTGCTTATGCACCGAACGGCAGTTCAGAGTACCCACCCTTTCTTGAGTCCTTAGGGGGAGTGTTGGAAAGCGCTCCTTCTGGGGACTCCCTTGTTCTGCTGGGGGACTTCAACGCCCATGTGGGCAATGACAGTGAGACCTGGAGGGGCGTGATTGGGAGGAACGGCCCCCCTGATCTGAACCCGAGTGGTGTTTTGTTGTTGGACTTCTGTGCTCGTCATGGATTGTCCATAACGAACACCATGTTCAAGCATAAGGGTGTCCACATGTGCACTTGGCACCAGGACACCCTAGGCCGCAGTTCGATGATCGACTTTGTAGTTGTATCATCGGACTTGCGGCCGCATGTCTTGGACACTCGGGTGAAGAGAGGGGCGGAGCTGTCAACTGATCACCACCTGGTGGCGAGTTGGCTCCGATGGCGGGGGAAGATGCCGGTCAGACCTGGCAAACCCAAACGTACTGTGAGGGTCTGCTGGGAACGTCTGGCTGAATCTCCTGTCAGAACGAGCTTCAACTCCCACCTCCGGGAGAGCTTCAACCATGTCCCGGGGGAGGCGGGGGACATAGAGTCCGAGTGGACCTTGTTCCGTGCATCCATTGTTGAAGCGACCGGAGCTGTGGCCGTAAGGTCGTCGGTGCCTGTCGCGGCGGCAACCCCCGAACCCGCTGGTGGACCCCAGCGGTAAGGGATGCCGTCAAGCTGAAGAAGGAGTCCTACCGGGCCTTTTTGGCCCGTGGGACTCCTGAGGCAGCTGATGGGTACCGGCGGGCCAAGCGGGGCGCGGCTTCGGCGGTTGCGGAGGCAAAAACTCGGGTGTGGGAGGAGTTTGGTGAGGCCATGGAGAAGGACTTCCGAACGGCTTCGAGGAGATTCTGGACCACCATCCGGCGTCTCAGGAGGGGGAAGCAGTGCTCTGTCAACACCGTGTACGGTGGGGACGGGGCGCTGCTGACCTCGACTCGGGACGTTGTGAATCGGTGGGGGGAATACTTCGAAGACCTCCTCAATCCCACCAACACGCCTTCCACTGAGGAAGCAGGGTCTGGGGACTCGGGGGGGGACTCTCCTATCTCCGGGGCCGAGATCGCCAAGGTGGTTAGAAAGCTCCTCGGTGGTAAGGCCCCGGGGGTGGACGAGATCCACCCCGAGTTCCTAAAGGCCCTGGATGCTGTGGGGCTGTCTTGGTTGACACGTCTCTGCAGCATCGCGTGGACATCGGGGGCAGTGCCTCTGGATTGGCAGACCGGGGTGGTGGTTCCCCTCTTCTAAAAGGGGGACCGGAGGGTGTGCTCCAACTACAGGGGGATCACACTCCTCAGCCTCCCCGGTAAGGTCTATTCGGGGGTCCTGGAGAGGAGGGTCCGTAGGATAGTCGAACCTCGGATTCAGGAGGAGCAATGTGGTTTTCGTCCCGGCCGTGGAACTGTGGACCAGCTCTATACCCTTGGCGCGGTACTCGAGGGTGCATGGGAGTTCGCCCAACCAGTCTACATGTGCTTTGTGGACTTGGAGAAGGCGTTCGACCGTGTCCCTCGGGGAGCCCTGTGGGGGGTGCTCCGGGAGTATGGGGTACCGGGCCCGCTGTTACGGGCCATCGGGTCCCTGTACTCCCGGTGCCAGAGCTTGGTCCGCATTGCCGGCAGTAAGTCGAGCCTGTTTCCGGTGAGAGTTGGCCTCCGCCAGGGCTGCCCTTTGTCACCGATTCTGTTCACAACTTTTATGGACAGAATTTCTAGGCGCAGCCAGGGCGTTGAGGGGTTACGGTTCGGTGGCCTCAGGATTGCGTCACTGCTTTTCGCAGATGATCTTGTCCTGTTGGCTTCATCGGGCCGTGACCTTCAGCACTCACTGGAGCGGTTCGCAGCCGAATGTGAAGCGGTTGGGATGAGGATCAGCACCTCCAAATCCGAGGCCATGGTTCTCGGCCGGAAAAGGGTGGAGTGCACTCTCCGGGTCGGGGAGGAGATTCTGCCTCAAGTGGAGGAGTTCAAGTATCTCGGGGTCTTGTTCACGAGTGAGGGGAGGATGGAGCGGGAGATTGACCGACGGATCGGTGCGGCGTCGGCAGTGATGCGGGCTCTGCACCGGTCCGTCATGGTGAAGAAGGAGCTGAGCCTAAAGGCGAAGCTCTCGATTTACCGGTCAATCTACGTTCCTACCCTCACCTATGGTCACGAGCTGTGGGTAGTGACCGAAAGAACGAGATCGCGAATACAAGCGGCCGAAATGAGTTTCCTCCGCAGGGTGTCCGGGCTCTCCCTTAGAGATAGGGTGAGAAGCTCGGTCATCCGGGAGGGGCTCAGAGTAGAACCGCTGCTCCTCCGCATTGAGAGGAGCCAGTTGCGGTGGCTCGGGCATCTAGTGAGGATGCCTCCTGGACGCCTCCCTGGGGAGGTGTTCCGGGCACGTCCCTCCGGGAGGAGGCCCCGGGGAAGACCCAGGACACGCTGGAGGGACTATGTCTCTCGGCTGGCCTGGGAACGCCTCGGGATCCCCTCGGAAGAGCTGGACGAAGTGGCTGGGGAGAGGGAAGTCTGGGCTTCTCTCCTCAGGCTGCTGCCCCCGCGACCCGACCCCGGATAAGCGGAGGATATGGATGGATGGATGGATGGGTTGAGGTATTGTAGAGCCTGATAGCTGATGGGATGAAAGAGCCCCCCAAGCGCTTTGAAGCACGTGGCTGAGTGAGCCTATGGCTGAACGTGCTCCTGAGTTGCCTCAGCTCGGCGTAGAGAGGGTGAGAGGGGTTGTCCAGGATCGCCTGCAGCTTTCCCCTCATCCTCCTCTCTGTCACCGCCTCCACACAGTCCAGCTTCATCCCCACCACGGAGCTCGCCCTTCTCACCAGCTTGTTCAGCTTACTGGCCCCACCGCTCCCGATGCCTCCTCCCCAGCACACGACGGCGAAGAAGGTGACACTGGCTACCACCGACTGGTAGAACATCCGTAGCAGCCTAGTGCACACATTGAAGGATCTGAGCCTCCTCAGGAAGAACAGCCTGCTCTGTCCCTTCCTGTAGAGGGCCTCGGTATTGTCAGACCAGTCCAGTTTGTTGTTTAGGTGCACCCCAAGGAACTTGCAGGTATCCACCATCTCCACCTCCTCCACATTTATGGAAACCGGTAAAGGGGGACTCTTCCTGCGTCTGAAAACAGGATCACTTCATGGACACTAGTGATTAAAACAGGATCACTTCATGGACACTAGTGATTAATAACAGGATCACTTCATGAACACTAGTGATTAAAACAGGATCAGTTCATGAACACTAGTGATTAAAAACAGGATCACTTCATGAACTCTCAGATGTTAAAATCCTCCGTTTGGTTTTTATCTCATGGGATCTCCTGGGAGGGACTGTTTCAGACTTTGTCATTGAGATTTTTTTATTTTATTATTATTTCCCAGCAAAGTCAGGAAGGAGAAGTTCCCGGTGCAGCTCTTAACTACCTGTTGGCTATAAAGATAAAAGGCCTGTTATAAAGCTGGTGTCTAGAACACGTCCCCATTCAGCCTTCTGTCCAGGTCTGCTGCCCTACCACACAGGTCTGCTGCCCTACCACACAGGTCTGCTGCCCTACCACACAGGTTTGTCCAGGCCCTACACAGCTCTACTATCAACTGTATTTCAATGTTTTATGATTTGTTTGTAGTTTGTTTTTTATTTAGTACGTTTTCTGAAAGTGGTTTTGATGGAAGTCAAAAGAGGCAGAATATAATCCTAGTATTACGAATATATTCAAATGCACTGTACTTTTTAGTTCACTGTACTGGATCATAGGTTGTTTTATTATCGCTTTTAGTTTATTGTCATCTTTAAAGTGTTGTAGTATTTGGAGTGTATTGTAGTGTGTAGTCGTATTTGGAGTGTGTTATATTGTGTAGTAGTATTTGTAGTGTGTAGTAGTGTGTTGTAGTGTGTTGCAGTATTTGGACTGGAGTGTGTAGTAGTTTGTTGTAGTGTGTAGTAGTATTTGTAGTGTGTTGTGGTGTGTAGTAGTATTTGTAGTGTGTTGTAGTATTTGGAGTGTATTGTAGTGTGTAGTAGTGTGTTGTAGTATTTGGAGTGTATTTTAGTGTGTTGTAGTGTGTAGTATTTGTAGTGTGTTGTAGTATTTGGAGTGTATTGTCATGTGTAGTAGTGTGTTGTAGTGTGCAGTAGTATTTGGAGTGTATTGTAGTATGTAGTAGTGTGTAGTAGTGTGTTGTAGTGTGTAGTAGTATTTGGACTGGAGTGTGTAGTAGTGTGTTGTAGTGTGTAGTAGTATTCGGAGTGTGTTGTAGTGTGTAGTAGTATTTGGAGTGTATTGTAGTGTGTAGTAGTGTGTAGTAGTATTTGGAGTGTATTGTAGTGTGTAGTAGTGTGTTGTAGTGTGTAGTATTTGTAGTGTGTTGTAGTATTTAGAGTGTATTGTCGTGTGTAGTAGTGTGTTGTAGTGTGCAGTAGTATTTGGAGTGTATTGTAGTGTGTAGTATTGTGTAGTAGTGTGTTGTAGTGTGTAGTAGTATTTTGAGTGTATTGTAGTTTGTAGTAGTGTGTTGTATGTGTAGTAGTATTTGGAGTATGTTGTAGTATTTGGACTGGAGTGTGTAGTAGTGTGTTGTAGTGTGTAGCAGTATTTGGAGTGTGTTGTAGTGTGTAGTAGTAGTTGTAGTGTGTTGTAGTATTTGGACTGGAGTGTGTAGTAGTGTGTTGTAGTGTGTAGTAGTATTTGTAGTGTGTAGTAGTATTTGGAGTGTGTTGTAGTGTGTTGTAGTGTGTAGTAGTATTTGGAGTGTATTGTAGTGTGTAGTAGTGTGTTGTAGTGTGTGGTAGTATTTGGAGTGTGTTGTAGTGTGTTGTAGTGTTGTATTATTTGGACTGGAGTGTGTAGTAGTGTGTTGTAGTATGTAGTAGTATTTAGACTGGAGTGTGTAGTAGTATTTGGAGTGTATTGTAGTGTGTAGTAGTATTTGGAGTGTGTTGTATTGTGTAGTAGTATTTGGAGTGTGTTGTAGTGTGTAGTAGTATTTGGACTGGAGTGTGTAGTAGTGTGTTGTAGTGTGTAGTAGTATTTGGAGTGTATTGTAGTGTGTAGTAGTGTGTCGTAGTGTGTAGTAGTATTTGGAGTGTGGTTGTAGTGTCTAGTAGTATTTGGAGTGTATTTTAGTGTGTTGTAGTGTGTAGCGGTGTGTAGTATTTGTAGTGTGTTGTAGTATTTGGAGTGTATTGTAGTGTGTAGTAGTGTGTTGTAGTGTGCAGTAGTATTTGGAGTGTATTGTAGTGTGTAGTAGTGTGTTGTAGTGTGCAGTAGTATTTGGAGTGTATTGTAGTGTGTGTGTTGTACTGTGTAGTATTGTGTTGTAGTGTGTAGTAGTATTTGGAGTGTGTTGTAGTATTTTGACTTGAGTATGTAGTAGTGTGTTGTAGTGTGTAGTAGTATTTGGAGTGTATTGTAGTGTGTAGTAGTATTTGGAGTGTGTTGTAGTATTTGGACTGGAGTGTGTAGTAGTGTGTTGTAGTGTGTAGTAGTATTTGGAGTGTGTTGTAGTGTGTAGTAGTATTTGGAGTGTTGTAGTGTGTAGTAGTATTTGGAGTGTGTTGTAGTGTGTTGTAGTATTTGGACTGGAGTGTGTAGTAGTGTGTTGTAGTGTGTAGTAGTATTTGGAGTGTGTTGTAGTGTGTAGTAGTATTTGGAGTGTGTTGTAGTATTTGGACTGGAGTGTGTAGTAGTGTGTTGTAGTGTGTAGTAGTATTTGGAATGTATTGTAGTGTGTTGTAATATTTGGACTGGAGTGTGTAGTAGTGTGTTGTAGTGTGTAGTAGTATTTGGAGTGTGTTGTAGTGTGTAGTAGAGGTCCTGATTGTATTCACAATATTAAACAAGAACAACAGAATGTAGTTTGAGGAAATCAGACCTTCACTCTGTTCCAGGTCATCCTGCTGGTGAGGGGATGTCTGTTAATAGCTTCACCATCAGCGTGCATCAGGGCTGGTCCTTGAAGCGCGGGGAGGAGGTGCAGGGGTCTGTGGAGGTGCAGCTGAAGGAGGAGTGCAGTGTGGTGTCTCTCTCCGTGGAACTGCGGGGGAAGACGAGTGTCTTCTGGATAGAGCCCGGGCTGCTGTCCTACTCTGTGTACAAGGCCAAGGAGGTGCACTTCTGTCTGGAGGAGGAGCTGCTCTCACGGGCCAAAGGTCAGGGAGCTCCTGTGCTGCTTATGATGCTTCCATTCAGACATATAGACGCAGCAGCATCAACCATTACTAATACAGTAACATGCATTAACAGTTCATTCACTTATTTAACTGTTATCGACGCATGGTCTGGTAATCATTACATACTAATGGTGTTCATGTTCACGCAGGTATTCATGCATACATTATTGAATAGGGTGAGGGTTCACCCTATCCTTAAGCCATATGCTAATGCTATAGCGATCACTGGGGTACTGCAGAGTGAAACCAGGCAGACTGTGTGTGTTTCAGAGAGGCATGTTCTCCCGGCTGGGGCCCACTCCTTCCCCTTCTCCCTGCGTTTCCCAGACCAGTAAGATCCTTCTGCTTCCCCTCTTTTTGTGCATTAAGCATCAGAAAACGATGTTCCATGAATCTAGACAAGGACTTAAATTTCAAGTATCATATCTCCTACTTGTCAAAAAAAACTGAAATTCATTGTGAGTTTTCTGTACAGATTTAAATCTTGCTTTTCTGTCACTGCCTGTAAGCGTCTAGTTAACAGCTTATTCTTATCCCAACTTGACTACGGCGACACTATCTATAGGATTGCTTGTCCGACCACCCTAGCAAAACTGGATCCCATTTATCACGCTGCTCTGAGATACATAACAGGCTCAGCCTTCAGAACCCACCATTGCACTTTATACACACTTACAGGATTTTCTTCCCTTAATACCAGAAGGGTATTACACTGGTACATCTTAATTTACAAAGCTATTTTAGGCAAGCTGCCGCAGTACATCTGCTCTAAGTTTATTGCTGTCCAATTGACACACAATCTTAGAGCCAATAGTTGGCTGCGATTTAAGGTCCCCCTTATGAGGACAGAGTTAGGGAGAAAGACCCTCTCTCACTTTGGGCCATTGTCGTGGAATGACCTACAAGACAGGATGAGATTGGGCTCTCTCATTCCTCTTTCTGGCTTCAAACACACAATCTCAGAACTTTTAGTCAACAGTTGCACCTGTTACAATTACATTAATTCTGTAATTGTGCTGCTTGTTTTTTTTTTGTAATTTTTATTTTATTTATTTATTATTATTATTATTATTTTTTATTTTTTATTTTTTATTTTTTTTTAATATGTTTGATGTCTCTTGTTACCTTGATCTTGTCGTGTATGTTTGCTTGTATCTGTATTTCCTGACCAGGACATCCTTGAAAAAGAGATTTTAAATCTCAATGGATTCTTCCTGAATAAATAAAGGTTGATGAATGCATCACAATCGCATGTTCATTCAGTTCACTTACATCTTTTCCTTCCAATCGATTTAGTGGTCTGAGTCTTTTTTGCTCCTGGCTACGTAGCCAAGCAGGGAAACAATGACTCCTCTATATTTGACCTCCTCGCGTGCTCCTCTGTTGGTGGAGCAGTCTTATGGACTGAGGAACAAATGAGTGCTTGGACCTTCCTGCAGCCTGGCACCCCACAGGGCCTCCCAGGGTAGGAGCTCCTCATGGAGGACTTGAGTGTGATGGTCACACCACTGAGCACTGTGGCTGTTCCCCTCAGAACATCAGAGGAGGCGGTGGTGTCATGGTCATGCTAGGAACACAGGTGTTGGTTTACACGGTCGCTAATCTCAGGGGAGAGGAGAACGCAGCTAGTTAGCACCAGACTGTCAGAACCAGCATGTGGAGCAGCTGGTTGGGTGGACCACAGGGTGGTCCTGGGTAAAATATGTGTTGTTCTGATAACAGTGTTCATATTTTGTCTGGTAACTGCGTGGCCAGGGACCTCCCCTCCTCCTTCGTAGACTTCCCTGCGCCGGGGATGAACTTCTACGAGCTGAGAGCTCGCATGAGGAGGCCAGGACTCAGGAGGGACCGCAAAGACCGGTTCCTCCTCTTCTATGAGTCCACCGCCAGCATGGCCTCCCTCGTACCTGGACTCATGGTAACAAACACCGCATGAAGAGGACCTTTATGTGTTTAACAAAAGGGTTCTCATCTGAGTGGTTTTTATCCTATAAATTGTCTTCTTTACATTGCTTATCCCATGTTTCTTTCCAGAGTCCGCAGCATCAAAGACAAACAGAGAAGCTGTGGTTCAAGGCTGGTACAGTGGTAGTAGACGTACACCTCGACCGAATGGGCTTCCTTAAAGGTAACCTCTTATCTTAACCCCACACCCTTATCTTAACTCCTACAATCATATCTTAAAATATAACCTCTTTTCTTAACTCCTACACCCATATCTATAATTATAATCTCTTTTCTGAACTCGACACCTGTGTTCATTGTCTTCAGATTCACTTCAGTATTGTTGTATCTATGAGGTCCCTGTGTTAAGGGTCACATTAAAGGGATATTCCGCCATTTTTGGAAATAAGCTCATTTTCCACCTTCCCTCGAGCAAAACAATCGATCTTTACCCTTTTCCCGTTCATCCAGCCGTTCTGTGAGTCTGGCGGTACAACTTTTAGCTGTAGCTTAGCATAGATCATTGAATCGGATTAGACCATTGGCATCTCGCCCGCTTAGAAGTGACTACGATTTCCGGAATTTTTCCCATTTAAAACTTGTCTCTTCTCAAGTTTGAAAGTGCAATAAGACCGACGGAAAATGAAACGTGGCGATTTTCTAGGCTGATTTTACCCGGAACTATACTCTCATTCTGGCGTAATAATCAAGGAAAGTTGCAAAGGTACCATGGGCGCAGTGATATGACGCGCCTCAAAGTATAGTCCCGGTATACCACCGGTAATAGCAGGTAATCACGTTGGTTGTATTGCCGGAAAAAGCCTACAGGGACTATTGAGGCGCTGCGTCATATCACTGCGCCCATGGTACCTTTGCAACTTTCCTTGATTATTACGCCAGAATGAGAGTATAGTTCCGGGTAAAATCAGCCTAGAAAATCGCCACGTTTCATTTTCCGTCGGTCTTATTGCACTTTCAAACTTGAGAAGAGACAAGTTTTAAATGGGAAAAATTCCGGAAATCGTAGTCACTTCTAAGCGGGCGAGATGCCAATGGTCTAATCCGATTCAATGATCTATGCTAAGCTACAGCTAAAAGTTGTACCACCAGACTCACAGAACGGCTGGATGAATGGGAAAAGGGTAAAGATCGATTGTTTTGCTCGAGGGAAGGTGGAAAATGAGCTTATTTCCAAAAATGGCGGAATATCCCTTTAAGGTAGGGGAGGCAATTTGGGAAACCAGCCAGATTAAGCTTGAATTTGAAAGTATCCAACTGACAAAAATCCCAATAAAGCAATAAAAGTGAACCAAAATAATTCAGGGTGATGCCTTCTGGTGGTTGCCACTCTAATCCTCCTCCATACCCTCCAGAAGAGGGGATTGATGTTGCCGTGGCGATACAGAACAATTCCTCAAAGCCAATGACGACATACTGTAGCCTGTACAGGAAGGTTAGTAGATCTTTACTTTGACGCTGGTCTACCTCTGGTCTAATGTTCTAAGTTTGGTCTAATATCTTAACGCTGGTCTAACACTGGTCTAACATCCTATCGCTGGTCAAGTGCTGGTCTAACATCCTAACGCTGGTCTAGTGTTGGTCTAACATCCTAACGCTGGTCTAGTGCTGGTCTAACGCTGGTCTAACATCCTAAAGCTGGTCTAACATCCTAACGCTAGTCTAGTGCTGGTCTAACATCCTAACGCTGGTCTAGTGCTGGTCTAACATCCTAACACTGATCTAGTGCTGGTCTAACATCCTAAAGCTGGTCTAACATCCTAACGCTGGTCTAGTGCTGGTCTAACACTGGTCTAACATCCTATCGCTGGTCTAGTGCTGGTCTAACATCCTATCGCTGGTCTAGTGCTGGTCTAACATCCTAACGCTGGTCTAGTGCTGGTCTAACATCCTAATGCTGGTCTAGTGCTGGTCTAACATCCTAACGCTGGTCTAGTGCTGGTCTAACATCCTATCGCTGGTCTAGTGCTGGTCTAACATCCTAACACTGATCTAGTGCTGGTCTAACATCCTAACACTGATCTAGTGCTGGTCTAACGCTGGTCTAACATCCTAACGCTGGTCTAGTGCTGGTCTAAAGCCTGGTTTATACTTCTGCGTAGGGATCGCGTCGTGATCACGCAATGGCCACGCCGTTGCTCGGACGCCGTCATGAGCCCGTGATACTTCTGCGGAGGGATTGCGTGGGGTTTACGTCTCGAAATGCAATTAATTGCCACACCGGTAGAGGGACCAGACCATTCTGGTCATTACATATACGGATTACTAGCGAGTTAAAAAAGTTTCGAGTAGAAATGAAGGCAAATTTTTATACGTTTTTTATCAACAGATACGACTATATGATACGATTGCTTTATATAATATACAGCTATGTAGTTTATTATGGATTACTTTCTAAATGTCTTGATCTAACGTGACATAACCGTTCTTTATCAAGAACGGCTTTTTAACTCGCTAGTAATCCGTATGTAATGACCATTCTGATCATTACATACGGACACACACACACACACATATATATATATATATATATATATATATATATATATATATTGTCGCCAATCAGTCGAAGCATTTATCAAGGCTGTGTTTACACTGTGGCGGTGTTTACGAGTGGAAACCGGAAAAGCGATCTCCAGCAAATGTAGTTCGCGGACCAATCACAGCCAAAGCCAACGCGTTGGGACGGCGTCGCCTCGACGCGCGTCTAGGATTTGGGGAGGTGCACGTCGAGGACGCAAAGGGTCCGCAAAGGGTCCGCCGTGGGTCCGCCGTCCCAACGCGTTGCATCGACGCGGAAGTATAAACGAAGCATAACTAGGCCTTAACACTGGTCTAACATCCTAACGTTGGTCTAGTGCTGGTCTAACATCCTAACGCTGGTCTAGTGCTGGTCTAACACTGGTCTAACATCCTAACGTTGGTCTAGTGCTGGTCTAACATCCTAACGCTGGTCTAGTGCTGGTCTAACATCCTATCGCTGGTCTAACATCCTATCGCTGGTCTAGTGCTGGTCTAACATCCTAACGCTGGTCTAGTGCTGGTCTAACACTGGTCTAACATCCTAACGTTGGTCTAGTGCTGTTCTAACATCCTAACGCTGGTCTAGTGCTGGTCTAACACTGGTCTAACATCCTAACGTTGGTCTAGTGCTGGTCTAACATCCTAACGCTGGTCTAGTGCTGGTCTAACATCCTATCGCTGGTCTAGTGCTGGTCTAACATCCTATCGCTGGTCTAGTGCTGGTCTAACATCCTAACGCTGGTCTAGTGCTGGTCTAACATCCTAACGCTGGTCTAGTGCTGGTCTAACACTGGTCTAACATCCTAACGTTGGTCTAGTGCTGGTCTAACATCCTAACGCTGGTCTAGTGCTGGTCTAACACTGGTCTAACATCCTAACGCTGGTCTTGCCCCGATAGGTGAGCGGCTTTATGCCCCGTAAGGGGAAGCGTAAGGTGCAGACCACGCCGCTGGTGAGTGAGGACCTAGAGGCTGTGCCCCCCTTCACCACCCAGACCCTCCACCAGCTCCTCCACTTCCCTGATGACGCCAAACCCTGCATTCTCAACTGCTCCCTGCTGAGGGTGGAGTACCGACTGCAGGTGAGAGAGCGAGGGGAGGGGGACCAGATGTTTAACTGTGAGCCACCGGCTATCAGGCAGCTTGTATCGGTTAGAGCGTTCGGCTGTTAAACAAAAGGTTGGTGGTTCGAGCCCACCTAGTGATGCTTCCTTTAAGCAATTTCCCTCTGGGATCATTAAAGTATTTCTGTCTGTCTGCGTGTGTTTCAGGTCATCGTCTCTCCTTACGGAAGACTTAACCTGATCTTCAAGTTCCCCATAGTGCTACTGCCTCCTCTTCCTCCTGAGGAGGAGATCCATGCTCCTCAATTACCCCCCTCCTCCTCCTCCTCCTCCTCCTAATGGGAGGATGCTTGGTTGACCTATCACCCTGTTGCTCCTCCCACCTGACTACTACCATGACACCTCCACCTGGACTACTCCCACACTCCTCAGACTACAGTAGGCTAGATGACATCACATTATATTAGACTACAGTAGGCTAGATGACATCACATTATATTAGACTACAGTAGGCTAGATGACATCACATTATATTAGACTACAGTAGGCTAGATGACATCACATTATATTAGACTACAGTAGGCTAGATGACATCAGACTATATTAGACTACAGTAGGCTAGATGACATCACGTTATATTAGACTACAGTAGGCTAGATGACATCACATTATATTAGACTACAGTAGGCTAGATGACATCACATTATATTAGACTACAGTAGGCTAGATGACATCACATTATATTAGACTACAGTAGGCTAGATGACATCAGACTATATTAGACTACAGTAGGCTAGATGACATCACGTTATATTAGACTACAGTAGGCTAGATGACATCACATTATATTAGACTACAGTAGGCTAGATGACATCTCATTATATTAGACTACAGTAGGCTAGATGACATCACATTATATTAGACTACAGTAGGCTAGATGACATCACATTATATTAGACTACAGTAGGCTAGATGACATCACATTATATTAGACTACAGTAGGCTAGATGACATCACATTATATTAGACTACAGTAGGCTAGATGACATCACATTATATTAGACTACAGTAGGCTAGATGACATCAGACTATATTAGACTACAGTAGGCTAGATGACATCACGTTATATTAGACTACAGTAGGCTAGATGACATCACATTATATTAGACTACAGTAGGCTAGATGACATCACATTATATTAGACTACAGTAGGCTAGATGACATCACATTATATTAGACTACAGTAGGCTAGATGACATCAGACTATATTAGACTACAGTAGGCTAGATGACATCACGTTATATTAGACTACAGTAGGCTAGATGACATCACATTATATTAGACTACAGTAGGCTAGATGACATCTCATTATATTAGACTACAGTAGGCTAGATGACATCACATTATATTAGACTACAGTAGGCTAGATGACATCACATTATATTAGACTACAGTAGGCTAGATGACATCACATTATATTAGACTACAGTAGGCTAGATGACATCACATTATATTAGACTACAGTAGGCTAGATGACATCACATTATATTAGACTACAGTAGGCTAGATGACATCACATTATATTAGACTACAGTAGGCTAGATGACATCAGACTATATTAGACTACAGTAGGCTAGATGACATCACATTATATTAGACTACAGTAGGCTAGATGACATCACATTATATTAGACTACAGTAGGCTAGATGACATCACATTATATTAGACTACAGTAGGCTAGATGACATCACATTATAATAGACTACAGTAGGCTAGATGACATCAGACTATATTAGACTACAGTAGGCTAGATGACATCAGACTATATTAGACTACAGTAGGCTAGATGACATCACATTATATTAGACTACAGTAGGCTAGATGACATCACATTATATTAGACTACAGTAGGCTAGATGACATCAGACTATATTAGACTACAGTAGGCTAGATGACATCAGACTATATTAGACTACAGTAGGCTAGATGACATCACACTATATTAGACTACAGTAGGCTAGATGACATCAGACTATATTAGACTACAGTAGGCTAGATGACATCAGACTATATTAGACTACAGTAGGCTAGATGACATCAGACTATATTAGACTACAGTAGGATAGATGACATCACATTATATTAGACTACAGTAGGCTAGATGACATCAGACTATATTAGACTACAGTAGGCTAGATGACATCAGACTATATTAGACTACAGTAGGCTAGATGACATCACATTATATTAGACTACAGTAGGCTAGATGACATCAGACTATATTAGACTACAGTAGGCTAGATGACATCAGACTATATTAGACTACAGTAGGCTAGATGACATCACATTATATTAGACTACAGTAGGCTAGATGACATCAGACTATATTAGACTACAGTAGGCTAGATGACATCACATTATATTAGACTACAGTAGGCTAGATGACATCAGACTACAGTAGGCTAGATGACATCAGACTATATTAGACTACAGTAGGCTAGATGACATCACATTATATTAGACTACAGTAGGCTGTAGTCCAATTAGGTATGAATCATTGTAATATTTTCTAACAACGTTCCATCTTGCAGGGTGGTACCTACGCAACGCCTTCACGCCTGACAAAGAAATGTTTTCCTGTTTTTCTGAATTATCGAGATTTCTCCACATCACCAGAGAAGCTCTCATTCACTTCAGATCACAGTTTCATGGAAGCAAACAGGTCTGTTGAATCCATTGTTATTTTGGTTTGGGAAATTGTCATGTCTCTGTAATATAGATGATATCGCCAAACTAGAACCAATACCATGTCTCTAATACAGATGGTATTGTTACTAGTTTGGAGATACTACTACCGGTACTACTACTGCTACTACCACTACTCACTATTGTGATTCTACTTCCTCACTAACGATTGTAATGATCTTTCTACTCACTATTGTGATTCTACTTCCTCACTAACGATTGTAATGATCTTTCTACTCACTATTGTGATTCTACTTCCTCACTAACGATTGTGATGATCTCTCTACTCACTATTGTGATTCTACTTCCTCACTAACGATTGTAATGATCTTTCTACTCACTATTGTGATTCTACTTCCTCACTAACGATTGTAATGTTCTTTCTACTCACTATTGTGATTCTACTTCCTCACTAACGATTGTGATGATCTCTCCACTCAATATTGTGATTCTACTTCTAACTATTGTGAAAGTTATTAAATATTCCTCATTAAGTGTAGGTGTTAAGTAAATATCTTTAATATCTCCGTTTTTAAGAAAGCAGATTTTAATCACATATCAAAACAATGTTAATATTAAAACAGTGAAAATGATGACACGTTTCTCTGTGTTGTAACAGCAACAATTTGTGGAATAGTTTCAGTCACATGCTGAACTGGAAGAAATGTATCACATATTACTTCACATATTATAATACTGTCTATGACTATAGCTATAGTCTATATATATATAGACTATGGCAGTGGTTCCCAAACAGTTTGCCGTCAAGTCAAGTCAAGGTGTGCCGTGGGATTTTGTGACAACCATACATTATTATTGCAATTAGGCCTGCATGATTAATCAAATTTTCATCGTCATCGCAATGTGAACGTCCGCGATAAACACATCTCAAAAGCTGGTCTGTAATGCGATAAGTTCGCCACGCACACTCTGCCCATCCTTAAAAATATTTTTGGTTTGCCGTAACCCGGCCGACCCTGTCAATTTAGGACCGACCCAAATATTTATTTTCCCCTTTAGTCCGACCGACTTGCCGGTTGTAAACTTGCGTTAAGACCGACCGTGTTTTTTTGTACTCTTCAAACAACTAATGCAAATACAATAAAACCCTATTAATTATATTTTAGTAAGTATCGCGAATATAAATTGCCTACATACACACGTAGGCTACGTTCTTTCTTTTATATTCGCTTCATTTCATCAATGGTTCGCGCTTGTCTGTTATGATGGCTGCGGCTGCAGTAAAGAAAATGTTTGCGGTCACCGTTCAAAGTTACAGAAGGCTATAGTTATTACTTTGGGTTCATGCACCGTAGCAATAGGTCCTACATAAAACAATGCATTGAAATATCTCGACACCGCTATAAGGTGACGTGTCGACTGATGTCAAGCAGACCACTAAACTTTTACGGGTTGGAGACCCCGTCAGTGACGTCACGATATGCAAATTTGTTTAAATTCATACCGACGCATTCACCATGACCATAATTGTACTTTCTTTTTTATTCTTTTCGTATTTATCGCAAGTCATATCGTCATCGCAATATTGAACAGTATGATCGCACATCGCACATTTTGCTCATATCGTGCAGGCCTAATTGCAATATACAACTACACAAAAACCTGTCTGGTTTAAATGGGTGTGCTGCTGCTTTAATGAGGCCTAATTTGATAAAGTTTCATTTACATACAATACATTTTTGAAATATTTTGTTAATAAATATTTCATGAGTCTTTGTCACATTTTATTTGGCATTAGTAAATAACTATGCACATTTACAGATATTTTACATGATATGAGTGATAACACGTGTTATAAAGGCTATTTTGCACAATAGGTGTGCCTTGAGATTTTTACTTGTCCTTTGGTGTGCCTTGGGCACAAAAAGTTTGGGAACCATTGGACTATGGTATAGATTGTTGTTAGTTATATAATGATAATATAGACTAATAATATATAATTAGTCTATATGTTTTAGTAGAGGAGTTTGCTCTTGCCACCATCACAAGGTGATCTGATTGGCTGCTGGCCTGAAGCCAGACGAGGCTGCTTCCTGGTTCTGCAAATCACTATGGCAACCCGGGACAGCAGGAGAACACAGGACAGCACCAGCAGCACCACTAACAGAAACAGAAAGAGGAACTTACTCAAGTGTTAGACCTTGGAAGATGTATGCATGTTAGTGTTATGGTGCTGAGGAGGGTGTGTGTAGGACAGTAGGTGGTGCTGAGTAGGGTGTGTGTAGGACAGTAGGTGGTGCTGAGTAGGGTGTGTGTAGGACAGTAGGTGGTGCTGAGTAGGGTGTGTGTAGGACGGTAGGTGGTGCTGAGTAGGGTGTGTGTAGGACGGTAGGTGGTGCTGAGTAGGGTGTGTGTAGGACGGTAGGTGGTGCTGAGTAGGGTGTGTGTAGAACAGTAGGTGGTGCTGAGTAGGGTGTGTGTAGGACAGTAGGTGGTGCTGAGTAGGGTGTGTGTAGGACGGTAGGTGGTGCTGAGTAGGGTGTGTGTAGGACGGTAGGTGGTGCTGAGTAGGGTGTGTGTAGGACGGTAGGTGGTGCTGAGTAGGGTGTGTGTAGGACGGTAGGTGGTGCTGAGTAGGGTGTGTGTAGGACGGTAGGTGGTGCTGAGTAGGGTGTGTGTAGGACGGTAGGTGGTGCTGAGTAGGGTGTGTGTAGGACAGTAGGTGGTGCTGAGTAGGGTGTGTGTACGACAGTAGGTGGTGTGATGGTTCTCACCCTGGAACACAGAGTTGGTGGAGGGCTGGCCCGGGTCATAGTGCCTGCTGACGGTCCCGAGCAGCGCCAGGATCACCACAGGGTACACGGTCTGGACCGAGCGCACCCAGCGATCCAACACCACGTTCTCCAGGAAGAACCTGCAGAGAGACATACCGCTGTAGACCATCTGGAGACCTGCAGGTCTATACAGAGACCACCAGAGACATACCCCTGTAGACCATCTGGAGACCTGCAGGTCTATACAGAGACCACCAGAGACATACCGCTGTAGACCATCTGAGACCTGCTGTAGACCTGCAGGTCTCTACAGAGACCACCACAGAGGCATGGCCGTTGTAGAGGTTCTGTGTTCTGTCTTTAAACTGCTAGGTAATCTGAATGTCACAAAGCTCTTATGAATTGGAGAGCGAGAGGTAGAGAGACACAGAAGTACAGAGAGCGAGAGGTAGAGAGACAGAAGTACAGAGAGAGCTAGAGGTAGAGAGACACAGAAGCACAGAGAGAGCGAGAGGTAGAGATGTAGAGTGAGAGAATAGAGAGGGAGAGAGAGATGGAGAGAGGCAGAAGTTTTTTTTCCGGTTCCGGCGCCGCAGCGAGTGGCAGCCCGACACAGCAGCTCCCGATCTATTTTCCTTTTTCTCTTGGATTAAATTAAAAAAAAAAAACTTTAGTACTTGTAGAACTCTAGCATTAGGCTTTGTAAATATGTTAGGCATTATATAAGGGCTCTTAAACGGGTTGTACAATAACTAGAATGTGCAGGGCGATCACCACGATCGCTAAACAACAACAATGGACCGGCGCCTACTCGCAGGACGAGCTCCTCCAGCTCCGGGATCGACCAGCAGTGTGCCCGAGGGGATCCCGAAGGAGCTGAGGATAAAGCGGCGTGGGACTAGAGCAGGAGCCATGGTGAGGAACAAGAAGATGGAGAGGAGGTGGAGATACAAGCCCCGTCTTCCCTCAGTTATCATGGGGAACGTACGCTCCCTGCCCAACAAGATGGACGAACTATCAGCCCTCATTACTGGACAGCGCGAGTACCGGGAATGCAGTGTGTTGTGCCTGACGGAGACATGGCTGAACGGGAACATACCAGACCGCGAAGTGGAACTAGCCGGCTTCACGCCAGTTCGGGCGGACAGGGACAAACAGAGCGGTAAGAAGTCGGGTGGCGGACTTGCCATCTTTGTTAACTCCAAATGGTGCAACCCGGGACATGTTACCACAAAGGAAATCACGTGCACACCTCGAGCTGTTAGCTGTGGGACTGAGACCGTACCAGAGATTCTCTACATAGGGTTGTAAGAGAATCTCTGACCGTACTATCTGCCCCGTGAGTTTTCAGCCGCCATTGTTGTTATTGTTTACACTCCACCATCGGCTGTGGCGGCGCGGGCTTGTGACGTCATTCATTCCTCCGTCGCAGACCTGCAGACTAGACATCCCAACGCTCTTATTATAGTAAACGGAGACTTTAACCATGTAAACATATCAAAGACACTAACTGACTTCACCCAGTATGTAACCTGCAGCACCAGAGGAGATAAGACCTTGGACTTACTGTATGCCAATGTTAAGGAGGCATACAGTGCAACAGCCCTTCCCCCCCCGGGCAAATCAGACCACTGCTTGATACTACTGTCTCCTATATATAAGCCTCTTGTGAGGAGACAGCCCATCACCACCAGGACTGTGCAGCAGTGGTCTGAGGAGGCTGAGGAGGCCCTGAGGGAGTGCTATAGGACAACAGACTGGAGGATGTTTCAGGAAGACTACGGTGACGATATTGAGGGTCTCACTCAATGCGTCACAAACTATATAAAGTTCTGTGAGGAGAGTGTTGTCCCCACCAAGAAGGTCCGCTGCTTCCCTAACAGCAAACCCTGGATCAACAGGGACATCAAAGTCCTGTTGAACCGTAAGAGGAGAGCCTTCATGGCAGGAGACAATGAGGACACACAGAGGGAGATACAAAGAGAGCTGAGGAGGGAACTGAGGAGGGCTAAGGACTGCTACAAAAGCAGGATAGAGGGGAAGCTGCAGCAGAACAACCCCCGAGAGGTGTGGGCAGGGGTGAGAACCATCACCGGCATGAAAACTGCTGGAGGATCACAGGAGGGGACAAAGGAATGGGCCGACGAGTTAAAGCCCATGGTGCAGGTTAATAGATAAAGATAGCCTAGATAGATGGATAAATAGATCGATAGGTTGAGAGATAGCATAGTGTAACATAAACTCGTCTGTGTTGTCTCAATAAAATGCAGGAGACGTGGGGCCAGTTCGTCACTTTATTAACCTGTGACAAAACACAATACGTTGGATTCCGTAGCAAGGCGGCATGGATCAACACAGTATGTAATATGAAAAGGAGATTAAATAATAGCTATTCACACATGTAATTATAAACTTAGATAAATAAATACTTTGATCGTTTTACACGGGATGATCAAGTCAGTATAGTCAGTAAAACGATCAGCCACAACATCAGCCCCATTGGGGTCTTCCTCATAAAACACAGACCAGTCCGTACACTACAAACACAGTCATTGCATGCCTCCTTAGACCATACACGCACTGACTTTGTTGATATAGGCTGTTTACGGGCCAAGGTGGTGTATTTGGATGACAGGAGCACCAGGTTATGGTCCGACCTGCTGAGTGGAGGCAGGGCAGTGGATGTGTAACTGTCCTTAATATTGGCATAAAATAAGTCAATAGTCTTACCACATCTCGTGGGGCAGTTGACAAACTGCCTGAACGATGGAAGTGAGGCGGAGAGAGTACAATGGTTAAAATCACCACTGATCATCACAAGAGCGTCCGGAGTGCGGCGTTGCAGTTCTTGAGCTACTCTTGCCATCATGTCAGTCGCCAGTTTGGCATTTGGCAGATGGTGGAATACATATACACCAGGATGACAATGACATTGGAGAATTCACTTGGGTCTGCAACTCACCGCCAGCAATTCAATGATTTGGTCACACGCTCTCTGCGTTGCGGTGATGTGTCCAGGCGCTGTCCGTAAACCACGACTCAGTAAAACAGAGAGGGCTGCACTGTTGGTACAGCCGATCATACTTCACAAGCGCTGCAAGTTCATCAACTTTGTTGACTACGGAGCACACGTTGCCCATAATCACAGAGGGTAGGACAGGCTTGTACTTCCTGAGCCTGTCCCTCACCGTCGGCCTCTTTTCCTTCACTTTAACTCCAGAGGTAAATCCAAGCGTGGATGGCCACAGTTTTTTATTGTATCCCAAATGCTATAGGAGACGACTGCTGCTGGGTCAAACGCTCCAAAGCCTTGTAGCTTCATGCGAATAAATCCACTCCATATAACCAACCACATAAGTCCAGACGTGTGAACTTATCCCGATATATTGCGTGTGATTCCTGCGTTCAAAACAGTGACACGACGGTAAAACAAGACACGGGACAAAAACTCTGTGGTAGCGAGTCGCTGACAGGGCAGGCGCCACTTCGGATATAAGTTTGAACGGTTGTTCTTTCTATGGTGTCCTATACTAGACTTGTACTTGCTAATATAAAGAAATAAAGAACGAGAAGTGCACCGTAAGTTTACTCAACGTGTATCAATGTATTCTTCTCCTTTTCACTCCCAATCACATTGCACAGTATCAGTAAAACGGTAGTGCGCCCCCTGATGGCATGGTGTAATAGCAGACACAGCACATAATGTAACTGAATACACAACATATGGGTAGTTTCCCAACAAAATCACGCATTTCTTCATTCGCCCTTTCACGTCTAACCGGTTCGAAATGATATGGCCATCATAAATGTTAATTGTGGGTCTTGCCACCTCTTCCTCATCCCATTTAGACGCCATAGTTCTAGTACAAGGCTGAGGCTACCTTCCACCACGTCTCCCGAATGTGACGTCATCGCCGAGTTGCATGAAAAATAACCGTTACTACCAAAAACTACCAAAAACTGGACATTAACACTATTTTGGACATTTCTAACTTTATATACATATCTTGAGTGCTTTATGTACCCATTAATCGAAAGTGGTGTTTAACCTGCACCACGGCCTTTAAACCTGTTTTTTTAACAGATTTGACTCACCAACTGAGGCCAGATCAACACCCCATCCCCCCTCCTGCTCTACTCATCTCCCTGCTGTACCGCTAGACCCGGGCATGGCAGCTCTTGCACCTCCCCTCCCAGCACCACCCTCTCTCTCTCTCTCTCTCTCTCTCTCCCGTTCCACACTCACAGGGAGGCTGGACCAAGGTCCAGCCCAGAGGACAGTCATCCCCTCACCACACCCCTACTATTCCTGCGACACCAGCAATATCAACCCCAACCATCAACACCAGCCATGTGAGACGGCAGCTCACAAGGATCAGGTCAAACAAGGCCAGAGGACCCGACGACATCAGCCCGAGGGTGCTCAAGATCTGTGCGGAGCAGCTGGCAGGAGTGTTCACGCATCTTTTCGGCCTCTCCCTGAGGCTGAAAAAGGTGCCAACACTATGGAAAACATCTTGCGTAATCCCTGTGCCAAAGAAGGGTCGTCCCAACGCTCCGGGGGACTTCAGACCTGTGGCACTAACGTCACACGTCATGAAGACCTTTTGAGAGGTTGGTTCTGGATCACCTCAGGCCCATGGTGCATGACTGCCTGGACCCTCTGCGGATGCCATCCGCAGAGGGTGGCAGGGTGGCAGGGTGGCAGATAGATGATGGAGGATGCCATCATCTATCTGCTTCACAGAGCTTATACACACCTGGAGAGGCCACAGAGCATGGTGAGGATCATGTTGTTCGACTTCTCCAGTGCTTTCGACACCGTCCAGCCAGTCCGGCTGGCTGAGAAGCTCCTGGTGATGCAGGTCGATCCTGACATGGTGGCATGGATTACGGACTACCTCACGGACAGGCTGCAGTATGTCAGGCTGCGACACTGCTTGTCGGACATGGTGACAAGCAACACCGGCACACCCCAGGGAACTGTACTTTCACCCTTCTTGTTCACCCTCTACACCTCCGATTTCTGCTACAACTCCCGAACATGCCACCTGCAGAAGTTCTCTGACGACACCTCCGTTGTTGGATGCATCACAGCAACAGGGAGGAGGAGTAGAGGGAACTAGTGAAGAACTTTGTGGGATGGTGTGAAGGGAACCACCTTCAGCTCAACACCGGGAAAACCAAGGAGCTGGTGGTGGACTTCAGGCGCAGAAAGAGCCCCCCCCATTACCGGTTTCCATAAATGGGGAGGAGGAGGAAAGGATACCTGCAAGTTCCTTGGGGTGCACCTGAACAATAAACTGGACTGGTCGGACAATACTAAGGCCCTCTACAGGAAGGGACAGAGTAGGCTGTTCTTCCTGAGGAGGCTCAGATCTTTCAATGTGTGCACTAGGCTGCTACGGATGTTCTACCAGTCTGTGGTAGCCAGTGTCACCTTCTTCGCTGTTATGTGCTGGGGAGGAGGCATTGGGAGCGGAGGTGCCAGCAAGCTGAATAAGCTGGTTAGGAAGGCGAGCTCTGTGGTGGGGATGAAGCTGGACTGTGTGGAGGCGGTGACAGAGAGGAGGATGAGGGGAAAGCTGCAGGCGATCCTGGACAACCCCTCTCACCCTCTCTATGCCGAGCTGAGGCAACTCAGGAGCACGTTCAGCCACAGGCTCACTCAGCCACGTGCCTCAAGACGCTTGGGGGGCTCGTTCATCCCATTAGCTATCAGACTCTACAACACCTCAACCCCCCGCTCCCAACGTCTCGAAAGCCCCAACACCACCAGATAATGGACTGAACACCACACCCCAGGACTGTTTTCCTAGTCCGCTGTTACTTATGTCTTTTCACATGTCTTACTTACTACCTCTGTATATTTGCACATTTTGTATTTTGCACATTTTGCACACTTGCACGTCCATTTTGCCCAATTTATCTGCACATCTATTATTATTTTTTTATACCTACACCTCAGCAGGACTCAGTTACCAATTGCACTGTCCATCTCAATGATGACTACTATGTATGTCCACCTACCAATTGCACTGTTCATCACAATGATGACTACCATGTATGTATATGTATATAGGTTTTCATTTTTTCATCTGACCTGATTCTAAGAGCTCGCATATAATTGAATCTTAATTTAGGTAAATCTATTTATTGTCTATACTCAGGTCTTCTATTGCACCCCTCTATCCCCTTGTACTGCTGGTCAATGTGAATCTCTCCTAAGGGGGATTAATAAAGGAATATCTTATCTCATCTATCTTAGAGAGAGAGGTAGAGTCATGGGTTTAATAGTCTCTTACTCTCTCACACTGCATCCTCCAATCAGAACTCACCAGGCCAGGAGTTGGACCAAAAGGAGGCAGAGTGAGAGCGTCCCTGCTGTGCTCTGGGCCACGCCCCTCAGCTTCAGGACCACTGAGAGGTTGATCAGCGCTGCCACAGACGTCCATGTAGAGTAAAGAGCCAGGCCGTTCTGGACCTATCACAGGAGACGTCTCAGCCAACCTGCCTGCATTCTGCCCTCCCATTGGTTAGAACTATATTCATATCACACTGTATTATGAACTCTATTAAAACTAGGACACATTGTGAAACAGTGTGTAAGGAAGCACACATGCAGGTCACTTCAATCTACTTTAGTTTTCTTGTGTACATAAAGGTTAACACCTACCAGGATTCGTAGGCATGCCAGGTCTTTGGGGTGGTGAGTCTGTAACCACAGACCATAATAATCACTGGCATAGCAACAGAAGAACAGAGCTCCGTAGTTGGACAGTGTGACCATCACCAAGACAACCAGCGCAGCTACCATCGCCCTGGAAAACACATGACATCGCTCACATCCACAATACATATCACATATATATATATATATATATATATATATATATATATATATATATATATATATATATATATAGTTCAACATATATAGTTAAAGATATAAGGTGAAAGATATGTATTCGTACTCTCTGTCCCAGAGCAGCAGCCAGGTGATGTTCATCAGCATGTTGAAGGTCCAGCACACATAGAAACCATATGGTAACACACACTGGGCCCACGCACTACACACACACACACACACACACACACACACACACACACACACAATGGACATCAGCTCATTGTGGCTCCTGATAATTCCTGTGGTTTCTAGAATTGCATGTGGGGAGGCTACCCTCTGAACAGGAAGGAGGTGCTGTAGAGGAGGAGCAGGCAGAGCCAGGTGTAGATGACTCCCCAGATGGAGAAGGTCCAGCCAGCCGGAGTGATATCTGTTTCATACCTGGAGGACACGTTACCAGTGCTGGAGCCGAACGGACCTGCACACATAACCCATTCACATCTAGGTTAACATATATAACCCATTCACATCTAGGTTAACATATATAACCCATTCACATCTAGGTTAACATATATAACCCATTCACATCTAGGTTAACATATATAACCCATTCACATCTAGGTTAACATATATAACCCATTCACATCTAGGTTAACATATATAACCCATTCACATCTAGGTTAACATATATAACCCATTCACATCTAGGTTAACATATATAACCCATTCACATCTAGGTTAACATATATAACCCATTCACATCTAGGTTAACATATATAACCCATTCACATCTAGGTTAACATATATAACCCATTCACATCTAGGTTAACATATATAACCCATTCACATCTAGGTTAACATATATAACCCATTCACATCTAGGTTAACATATATAACCCATTCACATCTAGGTTAACATATATAACCCATTCACATCTAGGTTAACATATATAACCCATTCACATCTAGGTTAACATATATAACCCATTCACATCTAGGTTAACATATATAACCCATCCACATCTAGGTTAACATATATAACCCATTCACATCTAGGTTAACATATATAACCCATTCACATCTAGGTTAACATATATAACCCATTCACATCTAGGTTAACATATATAACCCATTCACATCTAGGTTAACATATACAACCCATTCACATCTAGGTTAACATATATAACCCATTCACATCTAGGTTAACATATATAACCCATTCACATCTAGGTTAACATATATAACCCATTCACATCTAGGTTAACATATACAACCCATTCACATCTAGGTTAACATATATAACCCATTCACATCTAGGTTAACATATATAACCCATTCACATCTAGGTTAACATATATAACCCATTCACATCTAGGTTAACATATATAACCCATTCACATCTAGGTTAACATATATAACCCATTCACATCTAGGTTAACATATATAACCCATCCACATCTAGGTTAACATATATAACCCATTCACATCTAGGTTAACATATATAACCCATCCACATCTAGGTTAACATATATAACCCATTCACATCTAGGTTAACATATATAACCCATTCACATCTAGGTTAACATATATAACCCATTCACATCTAGGTTAACATATATAACCCATTCACATCTAGGTTAACATATACAACCCATTCACATCTAGGTTAACATATATAACCCATTCACATCTAGGTTAACATATATAACCCATTCACATCTAGGTTAACATATGTACACTCGCGCACGCACGCACGCACACAAACACACACGTGTGTGTGTGTGTGTGTGTGTGTGTGTGTGTATGTGTGTGTATATCCTGGACGACTCTAAACAGTTCCAAACAGGGGTTAGGAGTACTGGTTATATAACACTGTGGTCACCTCGGCCCGCCCCGGCCAACCCGTTCACAACCAGGGCGGCGACGAACGACCCGGCGGACAGCCCGACGGCCGCGACCCGACAGCTCCTGTCCATCAGATCCAGAGTCTCGACGTGCAGAGACGAGACAGTGTCCACGAGTCGTGGATATGAAACACGACGTCTTCTTCTGTCTGCTGTGTGAGGCTGCGTTGGCCCCTCCCAACACAACACTGCCCCCAGCAGCCGGCCAGGGTACTGCAGGGTACAGGCTTTCAGGAGGTTGCTGGTTCAACCCTCCGTACCACGAGAGTTGTTAAGATTGAGCTCAGGTTACTTCATGTACATGTATTTTATTTTATTGTATTTATTTAATTATTTATTTATTTATTTTTAAAAAAGATAACTGCGTTGGCCGGGAATCGAACCCGGGTCAACTGCTTGGAAGGCAGCTATGCTCACCACTATACCACCAACGCTGTTCATTAACGCCGGATATGCTCACAAATAATCGACCATCTGAATCACAGGTAGGCTTTATGTTTCTGGCTGCGTTTGAATTGTGCTACAAAATGGTTCGTTATCATTAGTAAGGAAAAGTATTCTGTGAGTGTTTCGAGATGTATTACATTCAATCTTTCAGTCTTTTGTAAAACATCAGACAGACAGACAGACAGACAGACAGACAGACAGACGTACTTTAATGATCCCTGAGGGAAATTGCATTCGTTACAATACTCCAGTGAAAAAAGAAAGAAGAGACAGGCACTCTACGTATAGTAAAGTGTTAGAATATATAAATATATAATATAAACCTATGTAAAATAGAACCTTTGTAAAATATAAACCTATGTAAAATAGAACCTATGTAAAATATAAACCTATGTAAAGCAATATACATATACATAAAGAAATATACATAAATGTACATACATCCAGGCATACACTAAGAGGTGATAGCATACACAAAGATGTAGCATGTCGGATTCTATGATGTAAAAAAGACCAGTAGTGCATAGAGATGACCAGTTATGTAGTGAAATGAAAAGAAATCAGTGACGTGCAGTCAGGGGAGGCAGTGCCTCACCTGAGAAATCACAAAAACAAAATCATGATAACAAAATAAATATAAATAATTGTCCACTGATCTGTGTTATTAACGTATTTTCTACTTGGTTTCAACCATTAAAAAAAAAGTAAGAATTGCTGAATTTGCGCATTTTCCTACTAAATCCTTATCCAGGCCGAACCCCAAGGTGCGGCAGGATGGGCGGGATGCCCAACCTCACCTCTGAACGACTAACCCTTATAAACTGGGCTGCGTGGCGCATGCCCGTTTCTGTTTTTCAGCACGTCACCAATAATGTTTGCAGAAAGATTTTGAATGTACATTCATTAAATGTGTACATTTAATGTATGTGTGTGTGCTTTGTGACGTAGTTTTTTACCCACTGATCGACCAAAAAACTGCAGAGAAAAGTCACAAGGTGAGGCAGACCAGTACTCTGCCGCACCCTGTAGGGGGCGTACGTGAGCCACAGAGACTCGTTACTGCCGATTTAGACTAGAGTGTCTCTAAAGGACCTGCCGTTGTTGTCAGAGTTGAAAGGTCACATTTCAGCACGATGACAATCTTAGCACGCCAAGTCAAGTGCAAGTCAATGGAAGACCAATGCCGGAGCTAAAAGATTTGCTTCAAACTACGGGACGGAAGACCTCGCTCTTTTCAAACGGAGTGGTACACCCGAAACATTACTTTACTTTATTACTTTATTACTTATTACTTTACATTACTGCTTTTCTCTTTAGTTCTCAACCTGTGATAACTTCTGGACTAACTCGGGATACTGTGACATGAAACATTTACCAAGGAGCCTCAACAAACATGACAGATCGACCACTCACATTCAAAGCCAGATTGCTTTAAAAACGTTTGGAACCCCAAGGATGGATTTGGCATTGAATGAACAACGAGACTAAACATTAGCATCCACAATGCTAAGCTAAAGGAAAACCAGAGACATTAAAAGACCTCATGAACGCAACCTGCTGAGAGGCCAAGCTTTTCTAATCGAGACAACTATGGAGAGCTCTTACATGCTTTTGCTGAGAAAAGAGGACTGACTCATACAACAAAGTAACAGAGCTTTTCCCTGAAGGATAGGTGTATGGACTTCATATACAAATAAAGGTAAGACCACAAATGGTTTTCAACATGATTCAAAAATGTGATGAAACTAACCCAAAAAGTGTTTGAAAACAAAATTTTGACCTTAAGTGAATTGTTCTCTTGCTTGTCTTGTTGTCCTCTTGATGAGCAACCTGTATTAAAATGGTTTATGCACCAGAATCAAACGTTTTAAAAACAACAACAAAATTCACTGAGGGTCCAAATTGAAATTCTGTTGTACACCACTCTATACTTTTATTTGTTTAGAATGAGTGTGAATTGTTTAGAACACATGGAGGGTGCAGAGAAAATGTCCTCTATCATTGTCTCTTGCCACTGCAAAATAAACGTTTATAGGCCAAATATGTTCCTGTGTGAGTGAGAGAGAGACGAATGCTGATGAAATTTAAAACATTAACAGCGTTCAACATGCATGCTGCCAATTGAATAGTCTTTTGAGTTCTTGTAGCACTGACTCCAAAGGCTCCAAAGGAGCCTCATCAGCCATGAACCTCACCGCACGTCACTGAAAGAAATGACCAGTTATGCAATATGAATGAATAACCTGTTGTGCAGCAGAAACTACGATGAAAGTGACAAATTGTATAGTTTGATGACCACAGGCAGGAATGATTTCCTATGTCGGACTGAACTTCACATACACCACACCACACACCTTGGACTGTGTCCTAGCCGTTGTTATTCCAGGTCTATTCATATGTTGTACCTGGAATACCTGTATAAATTTGCACATCTTGCACCTTGCACTTTCCGCATATTTGCACTATCTATCTACTGTGCATTTTTGCACCATAAACAGCTATCGAGGACACTAGTATGCATACAGGTTCTCATTCGTCACCGACCTGACTTAAGAGCTCGTATTTAATCTAATTTATTGTTTATTGTGTATTGACTTTAGCCAGGCTCTTACTGCACATCTATCCCCTGTACTGCTGGTCACTGTGAATTTCTCCTAAGGGGGATTAATAAAGGAATATCTTATCTTATCTTATCTCTTTGGTGCATCTCAGTGAGAGGAGTCTTCTGCTGAAGGTACTCCTCCGCTGAGCCAGGGTGGAAAAGAGAGGGTGAGAGGCATTGTCCATGATAGTCCGTAGCCTGGACAGCATCCTCCTATCTGCCACGGTAGTCAGAGTGTCCAATTCCTCCCCCACTACATCACCAGCCCTCTTGATGAGTCTATTGAGTCTATTGGTGTCCGCAACCCTCATCCCACTGCCCCAGCATGTGACAGCGAAGAAGATCGCACTGGCAACCACAGACTCATAGAACATCCTCAGCATTGTCCTGCAGATGTTGAAGGACCTTAGCCTCCTCAGAAAAAAGAGTCGGCTTTGGCCCTTCTTGTAGACGGCCTCTGTGTTCCTGGTCCAGTCCAACTTGTTGTTGAAGTACACCCCCAGGTACTTGTACTCCTCAACAGTGTCGACTGGAACCCCCTGGATGATCACAGGGCCCACCGGTGTTTTGACCCTCCTTAGGTCCACAATGAGCTCCTTTGTCTTTGTAGCATTGAGCTGTAGATGGTTCAGCTCACACCAAGAGACAAAGTTGCCCACAACAGTCCTATACTCACCCTCATCACCCCCCTCAATACAGCCAACTATTGCAGAGTCATCAGAAAACTTCTGAAGGTGGCAGGACTCAGTGCAGTAGCTGAAGTCTGAGGTGTAGAGGGTGAAGAGGAAGGGAGAAAGGACCGTCCCCTGTGGGGCCCCAGTGTTGCTAACCACCCTGTCAGATACACAGTTCTGTAGGTGTACAAACTGTGGTCGGCCCATCAGGTAGTCAACAATCCAGGACACCAAGGGGCTTCCACCTGCATCGCCGCCATCTTCTCACCTAGGAGACCCGGCCGTAAGGTGTTGAAAGCACTGGAGAAGTCAAAGAACATGACTCTTAGGCTCAATCTCAATTCTCTATCTTACCCCTTCCCCTTACCCCTTCCCCTTGGTTTTGCGCGTTCACGTGAGACGAAGGGCTATCTCAATTCTCATTTTGATCGAGGGGTAGGGCCAAGGGGAAGGGGTAGACACCCCTTGAAACTGAGTAAGATCGGGAGCTTACTTGAAACCAAGGGGTACCCATTACAATGCGCAACCGGCAACAATCGCGGCCAGATCTCCACGAGAGTCCCATAAATGTAAGTATTTTCGGCTGAAATAATTGATTTAAAATTTATGACAGTATTGTTTTGTGCTCTAAGCAGTCCTGTACCTATATATTTGCAACCATATTCTTAATCAAAACTTTTTTGAAAATCGATATGATGACGTTACATTGCTGAGTGCACAACTACATTTCTCTGATTAGCAATGAACTCCATGCATGTCTAGTTTACTAAACACATTAGCAGCGAATTCCGTTTGATATCAGTGTAGACAACTAGAGTCAAATCAATACGTGCTCTACATATATCGTCCTTTTTCACACAGGAACGCCGGAGGAAACCCGGCAGCTGATACGTTTTTGGCACGAAAACGAGCAGAAATTTCTGAAATCAAAATACGCTTCAAAGCAAATGTGGGAGTGAGTCATGCGTTCAATGTTGTAGCCATTCATAATTGTAAATAAAGACATGTTGGTTAACGTAACCGTAACGAGTGTTGTCTCAATTCATAGGGGCATGTAGCCCTTAACACTCTGTTTCAAGGGCCAAGACGTAGGGGAAGGGGAAGGGGGAAGGGGAAGGGGTAAGATAGAGAATTGAGATTGGGCCTTACGGTGCTCGCCGGCTTGTCCAGATGAGAGAAGACTTTGTTCAGCAGGTAGATGATGCAGTCCTCGACTCCCAGGCTGGGCTGGTAGGCGAACTGCAGCTGGTCCGAGAAGGGTCTGACCATTGGCCTAAGCTGCTCGAGGACGAGCCTCTCCAGGGTCTTCATGATATGTGACGTCAGAGCCACCGGTCTGTAGTCCTTGGGGCTGCTGGGGCGCAGCGTCTTTGGGACAGGAACGAGGCAGGACGTCTTCCACATCAGAGGGACCTTCTGGAGGTGCAGACTCAGTTTGAAGACATGATTAAGTACTCCACACAGCTGGGGGGCACAGGCTTTAAGTACCCTAGTGTTGTCACGATACCAAAATTATTGTTTCGATACCAATACCAAGTCAAGAATTGCGATTTCGATACTTTTTCGATACTTTTCCTGAAAAGGGAGAAACACTCTCAAATATCATTGATGTGCTTTATTTTAAAACTGGGGCAACATTCTAATCATAACATACTAATAAATGAACATATGAGCAGCAGATATATTAAACATTAGAACAAAATATGAAATATCAAAATATAAAAAATAAATTAGAGCAAGGACATTCAAGGTAAAAAAATAATACATTTAGCAGCATTATCTCAGTCATAAGAAACATAAGCGTAATGAACATAAATAACAAATTAAAGCAATGGCATTCAATTAAAAAAAAAAAAATCAAATTTAGCTGCATTATCTCTTATACTCAAAACTGAGTTTAAAAAAACAAATAAAATTGAGCTCAAACATAGCTTGGAGGGCTGCTGGGTTGGCTGCTGCCTTTGAGGAGCTGCTCTTTCAGAGCTCGTAGCTGCAGACTGCTGTAGCAGAAGAAAATGGAAATATTTAAAATATGATGGTGATAAATTTGTCATAACGGAGGACCTAAATAGTTTATGTGTGATAGTAACAATAACTTGTGACTAACTAAACATCTCTATGCAGTGGTAGTGATAATTGCTAACATTCACTTAACCATAAAATTACCATTATTCATAGGATATAATTAGTTAACCTAATGTTGTTTAAACTGTGACATATGGATTAATGTTAATGTTTCCTGTACTTCAATGTCTGATTTCTTTGATGGTTAACTATATATTTGAGTCCATAATTTATTACAAGGCAAAGGTTTCATATGACCTACACCTCCTTTGGTTTATGCTCTTTAAATGCTGTAATAACCCAATATAGGCTAAATAAATCAATGCTGTGATTTTAATCATATAGGCTATAGATCATTTTAGCTGATGTTTTGTATGCTTTATTTTTGCAGCTTGCAAATTATTTACGTCATCTATGAAAGTTGCGTTTTCAGATATGCTGAATTAGCAGGCTATTGTGGTTAGCCATGAGGATAATGCCCATAGTTAGCCTACTATTTCTGTATTCCTGGTCAAACTACGGTGGTGCAAAATAGTGACTTGTCACAAAATAAACTATAGCCTTCTCATTTGACTTATTTTGTGGGCATGATCTTTCTTTCACACTTATTTCACTGTTGGTCTTTTTGTGCAACTCGGTGTGCTTGTCGGCCAAGTGTTTCGCCAGGTTCGAGGTGTTGGCTCCCTTCGTTTGAAATTGTTTATAGCACTTACGACAAACAGGTCTCGACTTATCGGTAGCTTTGCCCTCACTGTCAGCAAGGTAGGCAAAGTACCTCCATATCTCACTCCTTGCGTCATCTTTTTCAACCAGCCGTGGACCGGCGGCCACAGTATCACTCGCACATGCAGCCATCTCGCTGTTGTGTTTGTTTAATGACAGCAGCAGCGCAGCTTCTTTGCTGCGTGTGTCACGTGCGTGAGGAGAAAAAACACGGACGTCCATAGGGAGGCACTGGAAGCGTGCGTTGCACACACCAACATGAAATATGTCTTACAAATATGGAACACGGAAATTCTAAAAGTATCGATACTAATACATTTAGGAATCGTGACATTTTTAATTTCCAAGAATCGCGATACTTTTGAAGTATCGGTGCACTGTGCAACTCTTTGAGAAGATAAGTGCAAAAAAGCAGCGCCCAACGTGGGGCTCGAACCCACGACCCTGAGATTAAGAGTCTCATGCTCTACCGACTGAGCTAGCCGGGCTGCAATGGGGAGGCCCATTTTGTAGTTAATATCTTAGCGTTAATGATCCAACCCTATCTAACCGCCAAACTAGTTTATTCAACTCATTCGTAGTCCTCGCCCTTCCCCCACAGCCAACAGCCCCTCCACGATAGAGTCCCCTCCCCCAGCCCCAGAGCCCTGCGTCCGTATTGCGGTCCGTACTCCGTAGACTGAATGAAAAACTTCTCAGTGTGCCTCCATAAGACAGCTTGTCTCTGTGGCGCAATCGGTTAGCGCGTTCGGCTGTTAACCGAAAGGTTGGTGGTTCGAGCCCACCCAGGGACGCTCCCTTTTACTTCCTCCACTGGAGATCCAACACTTTTCACTAGTCAGTACGTTTACATGCAGCAAGAAATTCGAATTTCTAATCGTATTTCGGACTTTTTAACTGCATGTAAACACCTTAATCCGACCTACTTCGGACCTACTTCAGACATCTCAAAATCGGATAACAACACCTGGATAATTCGTTCATAGTCGGACTTTTAACGGCATATACTCAGCAATCGGATCTGAATCGGATTTTGCATTCTGCACATGCGCAGCGCCACATAGCGTCCAGAGTCAGCCACGCTCCGGCTGTTAATCCGATTCTCTGAACGGCATGTATACTCGGACAAGTGATCCGGTCTTACGCATGTCATTATCTGATCCGATCAGAAATGATCGGATCAGCATGTAAACGTACTGAGTGTCTCAACAAGGAATCGGCCAGAAACGACCAAACTGAGCCCACCCAGTGCAGTTGGCGTCATCAGGTTGTAGCACAGGGGATAACAATCATCTGAAGGTAAACGGTCCCATGGTACAAATCGCGTCCAATGTGCTCGATGATTTATTTCCCTCCAGGTGGTAAGCTTGACCTTTTCAGTCTGGAGTGTTAACCTCCACTGTCCAACCCCGGTGGGTTAACAGGTTACAGAGGCTCTACAGAGAGACCACCAGGGAGGCTGCTCTTGGTCTTAACACGTGGTCGGACAGCAGGCCCTGTGTGCTGTGGTCTTTTATTTCACTTCATCTTTCAGAATTAGCTCAATGACCCTTGGGGAGAATCAAGTATTGTCAGAGTTGCTGCTTGCAGCAGCAGCCGTCTCTGTGGCGCAATCGGTTAGCGCGTTCGGCTGTTAACCGAAAGGTTGGTGGTTCGAGCCCACCCAGGGACGCTCCCTTTTCCTTCTAAGATCCAGAGTTCAGCCCAACGCTGCCCCCAAAATGGTCACCCACATTGTTTTTCCTAGGTCACATTGGAGTCAGTAAAAAAAGATGTATCAGGGTTAAAAAACAAAACCAACCGTCGTCAAAATACGACAACAAAAGAGTTGAAGAAAGGAGAGACGGAATCTAATGTCACTGGTACCTTCCAGGCTTGTAGCCCGGCTAGCTCAGTCGGTAGAGCATGAGACTCTTAATCTCAGGGTCGTGGGTTCGAGCCCCACGTTGGGCGCATCTGTTTTCCTTTTCAATAATACCATTTTATATACCATTTTTAATATCAATACCATTTTTAATATCAGGCAGATGAAGGAAATGTGGGAGAGGGAAAGAGAGAAAAGAGAGGAAAATGGAGAGAGGATGAACATAGGGGAGAGATGGGAAGAAATAAAGGATGAAATTAAAAGGATAAGTATAAAATATAGCAAAAAAAGGAAAGAAAAAAGGAAAAGAAGAAAATAGACTTAGAATAAAAATGAGAGAGGAAATGGATAGAGCAGAGAGAGAGGAAGAAGATAACATGGAAAACTATATTAAAATCAAAATGGAATTGGAACAATACGAAAGAGAAAAATGCAGAGGAGCAATGTTAAGGGGGAAGGCAAGATATGCGATGGAAGGGGAAAAATGTACAAAATATTTTATGGGACTAGAGAAAGGAAAACAAAGGAAAACATATATAGATGAAATACAAAAAAAGGATGGAGGAATTACGGAGGATTATGTAGAGATACTGGAAACAGTACAGGAATTTTACAAGGATTTATATAAGAGAGAGGGAGTGGATAAAAGGAAGGTAGAAGAGATCTTGAATAGTGTAGAGAAAAGGTTGAGTGAGGAAGACAGGGTGTTCTGTGATGGAGAAATCGGAGAGAGAGAAATAAGAGAAGCAATAGAGGGCTTGAATAGTGGGAAAAGTCCAGGAAGTGACGGAATAGGTGTGGAGTGGTATAAAATATACAAGTATGAAGTAGTGCCGACTCTGGTGGAGGTGTATAGGGAAATGGAGAGAACAGAGAAGGTGCAGGGGAGGATGACAGAGGGAATGATAACAGTAATATATAAGAAAGGGAATAAAACAGACCTTAAAAATTATAGACCAATCAGTTTACTGAATGTGGATTACAAAATATTAACGAAAGTATTAGCAAACAGAATAAAGAGAGTAATAGGTGAAATAGTACAGCCGACACAGTGCTACAGTGTCCCAGGAAGGGATATAGCAGATACGATAGGGACAGTTAGGGACGTGATAGAGCATATGAAAAGGGAAAGAGGAGGGATAGTTATAGGGATAGATTGGAACAAGGCTTTTGACAGGGTAGAACATGATTTTTTGTTTAAAACATTAGAGAAGTGTGGGTTTGGACATAGGTTAGTGGGGTGGGTAGAAAGACTATATAGGGATGTTAGGAGTTGTGTTAAGGTGAATGGGGTAGTGACGGATAACTTTAAAATAGAGAGATCAATAAGACAGGGGTGTCCACTGTCAGCTTTGCTGTATGCAATATCGGTGGAACCCCTGGCTTTAATAATTAAAAAAGATAAGGAGGTAAGAGGGATAGATTTACCATATGGGGGAAAATGTGTGGTGAACCATTATGCTGATGATACAACCATAACGGTGAGAGACGGGGAGAGCGTTAAAAGAGTGCTGGTTTTGGTGGAGGATTACAGTAAAGCAGCAGGGGCAAAAATAAACAAGGACAAATCTGAAATAATGTATATAGGAGAAGTGGACAGAGTGGAGACAGGCTTAAGGGAAGAGGGAAGATATATAAAAGTTCTGGGAGTGAATTTAGGCATAAAGAGTAAAGAGGGGAGAGATGAGACGTGGACAGGGGTGATAAATAAAATCAGAACGGTGTGTATAAGATGGAAAGGGAGGAAGCTAAGGTTGAAAGGAAAAGTGATAGTGATAAATAGTCTATTGATGTCTGTTTGTGTGTATGTCATGAATGTAATAGAAATGCCAGAATGGGTAATGAATGAACTTAATAGGATAATTAATGACTTTATATGGGAGGGAAAAGGGATTAAAATAGCACATAAAACATTGATAGGGAAAAAAGAAAAAGGAGGTCTAAAACTAATAGACCTAGAAACAAAAAAAACAGCGCTTAGAATTAAAACAATAAAAAAATACATGACAGGTAGGTGGAACTACGGATGGAAGGAACTTATGAAAAAATATATAAATGAGGTTGGAGGAATGGGGGAATATGTATGGTTCATGGCCTGTAAAAGAACAATGACAGGGGGAATGCCGGAGTACTACAGAGAGGTAATGGAGGCTTGGAGAACCTTCTTACCTCGGTTAAAGTATGAAAATGAGAATTTAAGCACAATAGCAAATATGCCAATATTTTTGAATGAATATATAAAACATAAGAATAAAACACTATATGAACCAAAGTTTATGGAGGGAGGAATAAAACAAATCAAAGATTTAATTTATGAGGTAATACCAGGTTTTTTAAGAGGGGAATGTATTTATGATGAAGTGAATGAAATAGAGGGGATGGAGAACAGAGAGAAAGTCAGGAGAATATATGAAATGATAAAGGAGAGTATACCCATGGAATGGAAAGAAAAGATTAGAAATGAATGTGTATTTCAAAAGAATGAGGAAATCCCGAAAATATACCTTGAAAGAGAAGGAGAAAAATATGAAATGAAGAAAATGACAGTGAAGAAAATATATGGTTGGTTGATAGAGGACATATTTAAAGAACCAGCAGCGGTGAAGGTGTGGGAGAGGGTGTTTGAGGATTGGGAAGTCAAAGACATATGGGCAAATTGGAAAATAAAATACAATAGCATAGAATGTGATAATAATGACTTTTTAATAAAACACAATAGAATATACACAAACGTAGTACTGAATGCAATCAACGGAGAAGTCAATGTGATGTGTGACATTTGTGGCAGTGATCGTGAGAGCTTTTTACATTTTTTTTTGGAATGTAAAGAATTAAAAGATTTTTTTGAATATCTAAAAAAGCTGATAAACAGGAACTGGAAAGATGAATTTGACCTGGAGGGAGAATGGAGGATGATACTATTATTTGGAATTTGTGGTAAAGGAAGACATTATAACTTATGCAATCTAATACTAAGTCATGCAAGAATGGCTATAGTGATGAGGAGGAACTATGCACATTTTGATAAGAAGAAAGTGAATGTAACTTCCCTATTCAAGTCAATATTAAAAAGAGATATAAATCTAATGTGTTTATATGGAAAAGAAGAAATTAAAAGTTATTTTGTAGAAGGAACTTCATTTATAAAAGAAAAAGAAGGAGGAGGTCTAATGTACATATGGTGAAGGGTTAGTTTGAAACCCTTAAATAGGGAAGTCACATAAGGGTTTTTTGTTTCTGTGTGTGTTTTTTTTTTTTTTGGTGTTTAATTAGTGGAGGAATAAGGGGCAACGTGTAGATAGAATGTAAGTAACTGGACTGTGTAAATCTGTGAATTGTAAAATAAAAAAGATAAAAAATAAAAATAAAAAAAAGGTAGAGCATGAGACTCTTAATCTCAGGGTCGTGGGTTCGAGCCCCACGTTGGGCGCATCTGTTTTCCTTTTCAATAATACCATTTTTAATAAATAATATTCATCTTTATGTATCTATCCACAGATACATTATATAGATAGATTATATTATATATATTAGATATATAGATAGATTATATGGATATATATAATTCATGCCATCTGGTGGCGTCCTGGGAGGTATCAGATTTCTCAATTGGCGGTCCTGGTACCTTGGAAAAGTTCTGTTAAGGCTTCTTAAAGAGGAACTGAACTGAAATTTTAAGTTTAGTTGATATAACAGTCTGTCTCATTAGTACTATAACTAAAATGGCTGAACCTTCAACATACAATAAAATTGTATGTTGAAAGTGTTGTTTTTGTTACATGGGCGTACCATTGTGGATTTCAACAATCAGCTATGTCACTGGAATGGTAAGCTACTCTGTGGCTAACTAGCAGCCATAGCAGGTAATGAGCCTGAAGCTGAAATGGCTACGGAAAAGCAAACGAGCTCTACAGGAGGATCATACTGTATTGCCCCTGACTGTAGTAATGAATTACGAGCACACCGATCCCGGTGAAGATGCATGTTTTGATATATCATTCGTCCTACAACTTTCCGAGTTGTAGTAGTAGTAGACTAGTAGCAAATCGAAATTCGTCCGGAAAAGGAATAATAATAATAACTAGAGTTCAAAAATTCCCTCGAGGGAAATTTTGATAGTGCACGGGTGACGCTCGGAGTGTGAACCTCTATCAGAGTCACAGCCGTTTGAGTAATGGTGCTGATCCCAAAAACAGCAGTCAACAAACTGAACGTCATGAAACAGTGAAATGTAAGGAACCCAACAAGTCCTGAAAATTCGCATCCAAACCCTATCTAATAGCAATAACATGTAATGAAACAGAATGCCAGAATGTCGCAATGCATTCTGGGAAACACTCCCCCAACACGTTACAAAACACGCTACTATCCACGATTTCCTCAGGCAAGTACAACAACTTGAACTGATAATACAAGAAAACACAAAAGCATTAACCTAATTTACACAAAATAGAAACAACATTTAATTTGATTTGTGTCCGATGACGAGAGAGACGCTAGATGGTAACCATGGCAACGGAGACTCGATATCTCACAGTTTATTTATCAATGACAAGACAGACAGATCTCACTGCCCATTACTGATCAACTGCTGCGGTCGGGACGCGTGTGTGTGTGTGTGTGTGTGTGTGTGTGTGTGTGTCACTCAATGTTATGAATTAAAATTACAATTTTGTAAGCACCCACACACGCGCGATGTCTACAGAGACGTTGAGGTTAGGGTTAGTGTTAGGTTTACTTTACATTCACATTTAATTTGATTTGTGTCCGATGACGAGAGAGAGACGGAGAGAGATAGAGCACTTTGGTAGAGAGACGTACAATAACAGAGAGCGAGCGCCGGTCTCGATAAAGCCGTTAATCAGCGAAATGAATCGTTATTTCCCGATAGTTTCACAGCGGTTACATTCAGCAGGTAGACACGGCTGAACTGCACATATCTGAATCGCATTATCCAATGAAAAGTATTAGAGCTCTGTGCGTGAGCAAAACATCGCGTCTGTGTGTGTGTGTTGCGCGCGATCGATACAGGTCACTCACCCACACACGCAAGCACGCGAGGTAAACACAACACAGCACTTCCCGCTTTTCAGCTGGGCCAAACCATTAGAACACCAGCCACCCCCCCCTGGAGTTTGCATTGTCATGGTACGGACTACCAGTAACGAACCCATAACAAATCCATTTTCTGCCTCGGCACTGGTCTCACATTTGGGCTTATTCTGACAAAACGGTAGCTCCTATCAGAAAAAAAGCAAGACCATCATCGCCGTAAGGACTTCCCGAACGATTTCGTGTTTCTACAATGTTTCTAGAGTAAATATTTCGGAGACACTCGCAAGTTTAAAACAGGGGTCCGTTCTGCTTTTCTCTGAAAATATTTGAAATAGTTGTATTGGAGTCAATGAGGAGAAGACACCGACTGGCCGCACTTAGAGGCTGCTAATTCGAATTCTGTAAATCTCTCCGATTTTTTAAACACATTGTGAGAGACAGAACACGTATGTCTACAAAGTTGGAAAAAATCATGTGTGTACATTGTAAACTGTGGCCAGGAGCAGCGTGGAAAGAGATTTATTTTTTTATTTTTCTGGAGCTCTCTCCACTCTAGCTACACTGTAACCCTAATAAGGGCATGCAATACACACCCATTGTAATCTCATCATTTCTCCAAAAATGATCATGGTCATTGGACAGTGATTGATCAAAAAGTATATGACCTATCAAAACATGGAAATATACATAAAGTACACAAGACTTGTGTCTACTGTTTAAAGTTGAAATGGAGTCTCTAGGTCAAAGTATGCAGGAGCAGCAGACAGCAGTAAAAGTATGTATTTTTTGACCTCCTCCCATGCATTCTCTATGGGAAAATATTCACAGTTTTTTGCAAATAACTTCATGAAAAATTAATATTTTTTAAATTTGTATTGAAGCACACCGATCCCAATGAAGACACACATTTTGATATATCATTTGTCCTACAACTCTTCGAGTTGTAGGACTAGTAGCGAATCAAAAAAGCGAGGAAGAGGAATAATAATAAGAAGAACTAGAGTTCAAAAATTCCCTCTAGGGAAATTTTGATAGTGCACGGGTGACGCTACCGGAGTGTGAAAGTCTATCAGAGTCACAGCCGTTTGAGTAATGGTGCTGATCCCAAAAACAGCAGTCAACAAACTGAACGTCATGAAACAGTGAAATGTAAGGAACCCAACATGTCCTGAAAATTCGCCTCCAAACCCTATCTAATAGCAATAACATGTAATGAAACAGAATGCCAGAATGTCGCAATGCATTCTGGGAGACACTCCCCCAACACGTTACAAAACACGCTACTATCCACGATTTTCTCAGGCAAGTACAACAACTTGAACTGATAATACAAGAAAACACAAAAGCATTAACCTAATTTACACAAAATAGAAACAACATTTAATTTGATTTGTGTCCGATGACGAGAGAGACGCTAGATGGTAACCATGGCAACGGAGACTCGATATCTCACAGTTTATTTATCAACGACAAGACAGACAGATCTCACTGCCCATCACTGATCAACTGCTGCGGTCGGGACGTGTGTGTGTGTGTGTGTGTGTGTCACTCAATGTTATGAATTAAAATGAGTTTTGCAAGCACCCACACACGCAAGCACGCATGTCGACAGAGACGTTGCGGTTAGGGTTAGTGTTAGGTTTACTTTACATTCACATTTAATTTGATTTGTGTCCGATGATGAGAGAGAGACGGAGAGAGATAGAGCACTTTGGTAGAGAGACATACAATAACAGAGAGCGAGCGCCGGTCTCGATAAAGCCGTTAATCAGCGAAATGAAACGTTATTTCCCGATTGTTTCACAGCGGTTACATTCAGCAGGTAGACACGGCTGAACTGCACCTATCTGAATCACATTATCCAATGAAAAGTATTAGAGCTCTGTGCGTGTTCATAGCCAGGACATCGCGTCTACAACCAGTTCTCCCAGAAGCAGCGGTGTGTGTGTGTGTGTGTGTGTGTGTGTGTGTGTGTGTGTGTGTGTGTGTGTGTGTGTGTGTGTGTGTGTCTGTGTGTGTATGTGTGTGTGTGTGTGTGTCTGTGTGTATGTGTGTGTGTGTGTGTGTGTGTGTGTGTGTGTGTGTGTGTGTGTACAGGTGCTGCGCGCGATCGATACAATGTTATTATTTAAATTGACAGTTAGACCCACACACGCGCGCGATGACGACAGAGACGAGGAGGAGAGGAATAGAGGAAAACAGCCATTTTCTGCCTCGGCACTGGTCTCACATTTGGGCTTATTCTGACAAAACGGTAGCTCCTACCAGAAAAACAGCAAGACCATCATCGCCGTAAGGACTTCCCGAACGATTTGGTGTTTCTAAAATGTTTCTAGAGTAAATATTTCGGAGACACTCGCAAGTTTAAAACAGGGGTCCGTTCTGCTTTTCTCTGAAAATATTTGTATTGGAGTCAATGAGGAGAAGACAGCGACTGGCCGCACTTAGAGGCTGCTAATTCGAATTCTGTAAATCTCTCCGATTTTTTAAACACATTGTGAGAGACAGAACACGTATGTCTACAAAGTTGGAAAAAATCATGTGTGTACATTGTAAACTGTGGCCAGGAGCAGCTTGGAAAGAGATTTATTTTTTTATTTTTCTGGAGCTCTCTCCACTCTAGCTACACTGTAACCCTAATAAGGGCATGCAATACACACCCATTGTAATCTCATCATTTCTCCAAAAATGATCATGGTCATTGAACAGTGATTGATCAAAAAGTATATGATCTATCAAAACATGGAAATATAGATCAAGTACACAAGACTTGTGTCTACTGTTTAAAGTTGAAATGGAGTCTCTAGGTCAAAGTATGCAGGAGCAGCAGACAGCAGTAAAAGTATGTATTTTTTGACCTCCTCCCATGCATTCTCTATGGGAAAATATTCACAGTTTTTTGCAAATAACTTCATGAAAAATTAATATTTTTTAAATGTGTATTGAAGCACACCGATCCCGATGAAGACGCACATTTTGATATATCATTTGTCCTACAACTCTTCGAGTTGTAGGACTAGATACACATCAAAAAACGCGAGGAAGAGGAATAATAACTAGAGTTCAAAAATTCCCTCGAGGGAAATTTTGATAGTGCACGGGTGACGCTACCGGAGTGTGAACGTCTATCAGAGTCACAGCCGTTTGAGTAATGGTGCTGATCCCAAAAACAGCAGTCAACAAACTGAACGTCATGAAACAGTGAAATGTAAGGAACCCAACAAGTCCTGAAAATTCGCCTCCAAACCCTATCTAATAGCAATAACATGTAATGAAACAGAATGCCAGAATGTCGCGATGCATTCTGGGAAACACTCCCCCAACACGTTACAAAACACGCTACTATCCACGATTTCCTCAGGCAAGTACAACAACTTGAACTGATAACACAAGAAAACACAAAAGCATTAACCTAATTTACACAAAATAGAAACAACATTTAATTTGATTTGTGTCCGATGACGAGAGAGACGCTAGATGGTAACCATGGCAACGGAGACTCGATATCTCACAGTTTATTTATCAACGACAAGACAGACAGATCTCACTGCCCATCACTGACCAACTGCTGCGGTCGGGACGTGTGTGTGTGTGTGTGTGTGTGTGTGTGTGTGTGTGTGTGTGTGTGTGTGTGTGTGTACAGGTGCTTCGGGCGATCGATACAGAGATCGCGTCACTCAATGTTATGAACTAAAATGACAGTTTTGCAAGCACCCACACACGCAAGCACGCGCGATCTCTACAGAGACGTTGAGGTTAGGGTTAGTGTTAGGTTTACTTTACATTCACATTTAATTTGATTTGTGTCCGATGACAAGAGAGAGACGGAGAGAGATAGAGCACTTTGGTAGAGAGACGTACAATAACAGAGAGCGAGCGCCGGTCTCGATAAAGCCGTTAATCAGCGAAACGAATCGTTATTTCCCGATAGTTTCACAGCGGTTACATTCAGCAGGTAGACACGGCTGAACTGCACCGCCGTTAATCAGCAAAATGAATCGTTATTTCCCGATAGTTTCACAGCGGTTACATTCAGCAGGTAGACACGGCTGAACTGCACCTATCTGAATCGCATTATCCAATGAAAAGTATAAGAGCTCTGTGCGAGAGCAAGACATCGCGTCTCTGTGTGTGTGTGTGTGTGTGTGTGTGTGTGTGTGTGTGTGTGTGTGTGTGTGTGTGTGTGTGTGTGTGTGTGTGTGTGTGTGTGTGTGTGTGTGTGTGTGTGTGTGTTTGTGTGCTGCGCGCGATCGATACAGGTCACTCACCCACACACGCTTGTACGCGAGGTAAACACAACACGGCACTTCCCGCTTTTCAGCTGGGCCAAACCATTAGAACACCAGGCCCCCCCTGGAGTTTGCATTGTCATGGTACGGACTACCAGTAACGAACCCATAACAAAGCCATTTCTGCCTCGGCACTGGTCTCACATTTGGGCTTATTCTGACAAAACGGTAGCTCCTATCAGAAAAAAAGCAAGACCATCATCGCCGTAAGGACTTCCCGAACGATTTCGTGTTTCTACAATGTTTCTAGAGTAAATATTTCGGAGACACTCGCAAGTTTAAAACAGGGGTCCGTTCTGCTTTTCTCTGAAAATATTTGAAATATTTGTATTGGAGTCAATGAGGAGAAGACACCGACTGGCCGCACTTAGAGGCTGCTAATTCGAATTCTGTAAATCTCTCCGAGTTTTTAAACATATTGTGAGAGACAGAACACGTATGTCTACAAAGTTGGAAAAAATCATGTGTGTACATTGTAAACTGTGGCCAGGAGCAGCGTGGAAAGAGATTTATTTTTTTTATTTTTCTGGAGCTCTCTCCACTCTAGCTACACTGTAACCCTAATAAGGGCATGCAATACACACCCATTGTAATCTCATCATTTCTCCATAAATGATCATGGTCATTGAACAGTGATTGATCAAAAAGTATATGACCTATCAAAACATGGAAATATACATAAAATACACAAGACTTGTGTCTACTGTTTAAAGTTAAAATGGAGTCTCTAGGTGAAAGTATGCAGGAGCAGCAGACAGCAGTAAAAGTGTGTATTTTTTGACCTCCTCCCATGCATTCTCTATGGGAAAATATTCACAGTTTTTTGCAAATAACTTCATGAAAAATTAATATTTTTTAAATTTGTATTGAAGCACACCGATCCCGATGAAGACGCACATTTTGATATATCATTTGTCCTACAACTCTTCGAGTTGTAGGACTAGTAGCGAATCAAAAAAGCGAGGAAGAGGAATAATAATAAAAAGAATAATAATAAGAAAAAATCCCCAGGATAACAATAGTGCTCGGGGCTTCGCCCCGAGCACTGGCTCCACAGCTTTGCTGTAGGGCCAGTGCTCGGTGCGTTTGCCCCGTGCACTAATAAGAAAAAATCCACAGTATAACAATAGTGCTCGGGGCTTCGCCCCGAGCACTGGCTCCACAGCTTTGCTGTAGGGCCAGTGCTCGGTGCGTTTGCCCCGTGCACTAATAAGAAAAAATCCACAGTATAACAATAGTGCTCGGGGCTTTGCCCCGAGCACTGGCTCCACAGCTTTGCTGTAGGGCCAGTGCTCGGTGCGTTTGCCCCGTGCACTAACTAGAGTTCAAAAATTCCCTCGAGGGAAATTTTGATAGTGCACGGGTGACGCTACCGGAGTGTGAACCTCTATCAGAGTCACAGCCGTTTGAGTAATGGTGCTGATCCCAAAAACAGCAGTCAACAAACTGAACGTCATGAAACAGTGAAATGTAAGGAACCCAACATGTCCTGAACATTCGCCTCCAAACCCTATCTAATAGCAATAATATGTAACGAAACAGAATGCCAGAATGTCGCAATGCATTCTGGTAAACACTCCCCCAACACGTTACAAAACACGCTACTATCCACGATTTCCTCAGGCAAGTACAACAACTTGAACTGATAATACAAGAAAACACAAAAGCATTAACCTAATTTACACAAAATAGAAACAACATTTAATTTGATTTGTGTCCGATGACGAGAGAGACGCTAGATGGTAACCATGGCAACGGAGACTCGATATCTCACAGTTTATTTATCAACGACAAGACAAACAGATCTCACTGCCCATTACTGATCAACTGCTGCGGTCGGGACGCGTGTGTGTGTGTGTGTGTGTGTGTGTGTGTGTCACTCAATGTTATGAATTAAAATTACAATTTTGCAAGCACCCACACACGCGCGATGTCTACAGAGACGTTGAGGTTAGGGTTAGTGTTAGGTTTACTTTACATTCACATTTAATTTGATTTGTGTCCGATGACGAGAGAGAGACGGAGAGAGATAGAGCACTTTGGTAGAGAGACGTACAATAACAGAGAGCGAGCGCCGGTCTCGATAAAGCCGTTAATCAGCGAAATGAATCGTTATTTCCCGATAGTTTCACAGCGGTTACATTCAGCAGGTAGACACGGCTGAACTGCACCGCCGTTAATCAGCGAAATGAATCGTTATTTCCCGATAGTTTCACAGCGGTTACATTCAGCAGGTAGACACGGCTGAACTGCACCTATCTGAATCGCATTATCCAATGAAAAGTATTAGAGCTCTGTGCGAGAGCAAGACATCGCGTCTCTGTGTGTGTGTGTGTGTGTGTGTGTGTGTGTGTGTGTGTGTGTGTGTGTGTGTGTGTGTGTGTGTGTGTGTGTGTGTGTGTGTGTGTGTGCTGCGCGCGATCGATACAGGTCACTCACCCACACACGCAAGCACGCGAGGAAAACACAACACAGCACTTCCCGCTTTTCAGCTGGGCCAAACCATTAGAACACCAGGCACCCCCTGGAGTTTGCAATGTCATGGTACGGACTACCAGTAACGAACCCATAACAAAGCCATGTTCTGCCTCGGCACTGGTCTCACATTTGGGCTTATTCTGACAAAACGGTAGTTCCTATCAGAAAAAAAGCAAGACCATCATCGCCGTAAGGACTTCCCGAACGATTTCGTGTTCCTACAATGTTTCTAGAGTAAATATTTCGGAGACACTAGCAAGTTTAAAACAGGGGTCCGTTCTACTTTTCTCTGAAAATATTTGAAATATTTGTATTGGAGTCAATGAGGAGAAGACACCGACTGGCCGCACTTAGAGGCTGCTAATTCGAATTCTGTAAATCTCTCCGATTTTTTAAACACATTGTGAGAGACAGAACACGTATGTCTACAAAGTTGGAAAAAATCATGTGTGTACATTGTAAACTGTGGCCAGGAGCAGCGTGGAAAGAGATTATTTTTTTTATTTTTCTGGAGCTCTCTCCACTCTAGCTACACTGTAACCCTAATAAGGGCATGCAATACACACCCATTGTAATCTCATCATTTCTCCAAAAATGATCATGGTCATTGAACAGTGATTGATCAAAAAGTATATGACCTATCAAAACATGGAAATATAGATAAAGTACACAAGACTTGTGTCTACTGTTTAAAGTTGAAATGGAGTCTCTAGGTCAAAGTATGCAGGAACAGCAGACAGCAGTCAAAGTATGTATTTTTTGACCTCCTCCCATGCATTCTCTATGGGAAAATATTCACAGTTTTTTGCAAATAACTTCATGAAAAATTAATATTTTTTAAATTTGTATTGAAGCACACCGATCCCGATGAAGACGCACATTTTGATATATCATTTGTCCTACAACTCTTCAGGACTAGATACGCATCAAAAAACGCGAGGAAGAGGAATAATAAGAAAAAATCCACAGGAGAACAATAGTGCTCGGTGCGTTTGCCCCGTGCACTAACTAGAGTTCAAAAATTCCCTCGAGGGAAATTTTGATAGTGCACGGGTGACGCTACCGGAGTGTGAAACTCTATCAGAGTCACAGCCGTTTGAGTAATGGTGCTGATCCCAAAAACAGCAGTCAACAAACTGAAGGTCATGAAACAGTGAAATGTAAGGAACCCAACATGTCCTGAACATTCGCCTCCAAACCCTATCTAATAGCAATAACATGTAATGAAACAGAATGCCAGAATTTCGCAATGCATTCTGGGAAACACTCCCCCAACACGTTACAAAACACGCTACTATCCACGATTTCCTCAGGCAAGTACAACAACTTGAACTGATAATACAAGAAAACACAAAAGCATTAACCTAATTTACACAAAATAGAAACAACATTTAATTTGGTTTGTGTCCGATGACGAGAGAGACGCTAGATGGTAACCATGGCAACGGAGACTCGATATCTCACAATTTATTTATCAACGACAAGACAGACAGATCTCACTGCCCATCACTGATCAACTGCTGCGGTCGGGACGTGTGTGTGTGTGGCACTCAATGTTATGAATTAAAATGACAGTTTTGCAAGCACCCACACACGCGCGGTGTCTACAGAGACGTTGAGGTTAGGGTTAGTGTTAGGTTTACTTTACATTCACATTTAATTTGATTTGTGTCCGATGACGAGAGAGAGACGGAGAGAGATAGAGCACTTTGGTAGAGAGACGTACAATAACAGAGAGCGAGCGCCGGTCTCGATAAAGCCGTTAATCAGCGAAACGAATCGTTATTTCCCGATAGTTTCACAGCGGTTACATTCAGCAGGTAGACACGGCTGAACTGCACCGCCGTTAATCAGCGAAATGAATCGTTATTTCCCGATAGTTTCACAGCGGTTACATTCAGCAGGTAGACACGGCTGAACTGCACCTATCTGAATCGCATTATCCAATTAAAAGTATTAGAGCTCTGTGCGAGAGCAAGACATCGCGTCTGTGTGTGTGTGTGTGTGTGTGTGTGTGTGTGTGTGTGTGTGTGTGCGCTGCGCGCCATCGATACAGGTCACTCACCCACACGCGCAAGCACGCGAGGTAAACACAACACAGCACTTCCCGCTTTTCAGCTGTGCCAAACCATTAGAACACCAGCCCCCCCCCCCCCCCCCCCCCCGGAGTTTGCATTGTCATGGTACGGACTACCAGTAACGAACCCATAACAAGGCCATTTTCTGCCTCGGCACTGGTCTCACATTTGGGCTTATTCTGACAAAACGGTAGCTCCTATCAGAAAAAATGCAAGACCATCATCGCCGAAAGGACTTCCCGAACGATTTCGTGTTTCTACAATGTTTCTAGAGTAAATATTTCGGAGACACTCGCAAGTTTAAAACAGGGGTCCGTTCTGCTTTTCTCTGAAAATATTTGAAATATTTGTATTGGAGTCAATGAGGAGAAGACACCGACTGGCCGCACTTAGAGGCTGCTAATTCGAATTCTGTAAATCTCTCCGATTTTTTAAACACATTTTGAGAGACAGAACACGTATGTCTACAAAGTTGGAAAAAATCATGTGTGTACATTGTAAACTCTGGCCAGGAGCAGCGTGGAAATAGATTTATTTTTTTATTTTTCTGGAGCTCTCTCCACTCTAGCTACACTGTAACCCTAATAAGGGCATGCAATACACACTCATTGTAATCTCATCATTTCTCCATAAATGATCATGGTAATTGAACAGTGATTGATCAAAAAGTATATGACCTATCAAAACATGGAAATATACATAAAATACACAAGACTCGTGTCTACTGTTTAAAGTTGAAATGGAGTCTCTAGGTGAAAGTATGCAGGAGCAGCAGACAGCCGTAGGCAGTAGTAAAATTATTTATTTTTTGACCTCCTCCCATGCATTCTATATGGGAAAATATTCACAGTTTTTTGCAAATAACTTCGTGAAAAATTAATATTATTATAATTTGTATTGAAGCACACCGATCCCGATGAAGACGCACATTTTGATATATCATTTGTCCTACAACTCTTGGAGTTGTAGGACTAGTAGCGAATCAAAAAAGCGAGGAAGAGGAATAATAATAAAAAGAAAAAATCCACAGTATAACAATAGTGCTCGGGGCTTTGCCCCGTGCACTAACTAGAGTTCAAAAATTCCCTCGAGGGAAATTTTGATAGTGCACGGGTGACGCTACCGGAGTGTGAACCTCTATCAGAGTCACAGCCGTTTGAGTAATGGTGCTGATCCCAAAAACAGCAGTCAAAAAACTGAACGTCATGAAACAGTGAAATGTAAGGAACCCAACATGTCCTGAACATTCGCCTCCAAACCCTATCTAATAGCAATAACATGTAATGAAACAGAATGCCAGAATGTCGCAATGCATTCTGGGAAACACTCCCCCAACACCTTACAAAACACGCTACTATCCACGATTTCCTCAGGCAAGTACAACAACTTGAACTGATAATACAAGAAAACACAAAAGCATTAACCTAATTTACACAAAATAGAAACAACATTTAATTTGATTTGTGTCCGATGACGAGAGAGACGCTAGATGGTAACCATGGCAACGGAGACTCGATATCTCACAGTTTATTTATCAACGACAAGACAGACAGATCTCACTGCCCATCACTGATCAACTGCTGCGGTCGGGACGTGTGTGTGTGTGGCACTCAATGTTATGAATTAAAATTACAATTTTGTAAGCACCCACACACGCGCGATGTCTACAGAGACGTTGAGGTTAGGGTTAGTGTTAGGTTTACTTTACATTCACATTTAATTTGATTTGTGTCCGATGACGAGAGAGAGACGGAGAGAGATAGAGCACTTTGGTAGAGAGACGTACAATAACAGAGAGCGAGCGCCGGTCTCGATAAAGCCGTTAATCAGCGAAATGAATCGTTATTTCCCGATAGTTTCACAGCGGTTACATTCAGCAGGTAGACACGGCTGAACTGCACATATCTGAATCGCATTATCCAATGAAAAGTATTAGAGCTCTGTGCGTGAGCAAAACATCGCGTCTGTGTGTGTGTGTTGCGCGCGATCGATACAGGTCACTCACCCACACACGCAAGCACGCGAGGTAAACACAACACAGCACTTCCCGCTTTTCAGCTGGGCCAAACCATTAGAACACCAGCCACCCCCCCCTGGAGTTTGCATTGTCATGGTACGGACTACCAGTAACGAACCCATAACAAATCCATTTTCTGCCTCGGCACTGGTCTCACATTTGGGCTTATTCTGACAAAACGGTAGCTCCTATCAGAAAAAAAGCAAGACCATCATCGCCGTAAGGACTTCCCGAACGATTTCGTGTTTCTACAATGTTTCTAGAGTAAATATTTCGGAGACACTCGCAAGTTTAAAACAGGGGTCCGTTCTGCTTTTCTCTGAAAATATTTGAAATAGTTGTATTGGAGTCAATGAGGAGAAGACACCGACTGGCCGCACTTAGAGGCTGCTAATTCGAATTCTGTAAATCTCTCCGATTTTTTAAACACATTGTGAGAGACAGAACACGTATGTCTACAAAGTTGGAAAAAATCATGTGTGTACATTGTAAACTGTGGCCAGGAGCAGCGTGGAAAGAGATTTATTTTTTTATTTTTCTGGAGCTCTCTCCACTCTAGCTACACTGTAACCCTAATAAGGGCATGCAATACACACCCATTGTAATCTCATCATTTCTCCAAAAATGATCATGGTCATTGGACAGTGATTGATCAAAAAGTATATGACCTATCAAAACATGGAAATATACATAAAGTACACAAGACTTGTGTCTACTGTTTAAAGTTGAAATGGAGTCTCTAGGTCAAAGTATGCAGGAGCAGCAGACAGCAGTAAAAGTATGTATTTTTTGACCTCCTCCCATGCATTCTCTATGGGAAAATATTCACAGTTTTTTGCAAATAACTTCATGAAAAATTAATATTTTTTAAATTTGTATTGAAGCACACCGATCCCAATGAAGACACACATTTTGATATATCATTTGTCCTACAACTCTTCGAGTTGTAGGACTAGTAGCGAATCAAAAAAGCGAGGAAGAGGAATAATAATAAGAAGAACTAGAGTTCAAAAATTCCCTCTAGGGAAATTTTGATAGTGCACGGGTGACGCTACCGGAGTGTGAAAGTCTATCAGAGTCACAGCCGTTTGAGTAATGGTGCTGATCCCAAAAACAGCAGTCAACAAACTGAACGTCATGAAACAGTGAAATGTAAGGAACCCAACATGTCCTGAAAATTCGCCTCCAAACCCTATCTAATAGCAATAACATGTAATGAAACAGAATGCCAGAATGTCGCAATGCATTCTGGGAGACACTCCCCCAACACGTTACAAAACACGCTACTATCCACGATTTTCTCAGGCAAGTACAACAACTTGAACTGATAATACAAGAAAACACAAAAGCATTAACCTAATTTACACAAAATAGAAACAACATTTAATTTGATTTGTGTCCGATGACGAGAGAGACGCTAGATGGTAACCATGGCAACGGAGACTCGATATCTCACAGTTTATTTATCAACGACAAGACAGACAGATCTCACTGCCCATCACTGATCAACTGCTGCGGTCGGGACGTGTGTGTGTGTGTGTGTGTGTGTCACTCAATGTTATGAATTAAAATGAGTTTTGCAAGCACCCACACACGCAAGCACGCATGTCGACAGAGACGTTGCGGTTAGGGTTAGTGTTAGGTTTACTTTACATTCACATTTAATTTGATTTGTGTCCGATGATGAGAGAGAGACGGAGAGAGATAGAGCACTTTGGTAGAGAGACATACAATAACAGAGAGCGAGCGCCGGTCTCGATAAAGCCGTTAATCAGCGAAATGAAACGTTATTTCCCGATTGTTTCACAGCGGTTACATTCAGCAGGTAGACACGGCTGAACTGCACCTATCTGAATCACATTATCCAATGAAAAGTATTAGAGCTCTGTGCGTGTTCATAGCCAGGACATCGCGTCTACAACCAGTTCTCCCAGAAGCAGCGGTGTGTGTGTGTGTGTGTGTGTGTGTGTGTGTGTGTGTGTGTGTGTGTGTGTGTGTGTGTGTGTGTGTGTCTGTGTGTGTATGTGTGTGTGTGTGTGTGTCTGTGTGTATGTGTGTGTGTGTGTGTGTGTGTGTGTGTGTGTGTGTGTGTGTGTACAGGTGCTGCGCGCGATCGATACAATGTTATTATTTAAATTGACAGTTAGACCCACACACGCGCGCGATGACGACAGAGACGAGGAGGAGAGGAATAGAGGAAAACAGCCATTTTCTGCCTCGGCACTGGTCTCACATTTGGGCTTATTCTGACAAAACGGTAGCTCCTACCAGAAAAACAGCAAGACCATCATCGCCGTTAGGACTTCCCGAACGATTTGGTGTTTCTAAAATGTTTCTAGAGTAAATATTTCGGAGACACTCGCAAGTTTAAAACAGGGGTCCGTTCTGCTTTTCTCTGAAAATATTTGTATTGGAGTCAATGAGGAGAAGACAGCGACTGGCCGCACTTAGAGGCTGCTAATTCGAATTCTGTAAATCTCTCCGATTTTTTAAACACATTGTGAGAGACAGAACACGTATGTCTACAAAGTTGGAAAAAATCATGTGTGTACATTGTAAACTGTGGCCAGGAGCAGCTTGGAAAGAGATTTATTTTTTTATTTTTCTGGAGCTCTCTCCACTCTAGCTACACTGTAACCCTAATAAGGGCATGCAATACACACCCATTGTAATCTCATCATTTCTCCAAAAATGATCATGGTCATTGAACAGTGATTGATCAAAAAGTATATGATCTATCAAAACATGGAAATATAGATCAAGTACACAAGACTTGTGTCTACTGTTTAAAGTTGAAATGGAGTCTCTAGGTCAAAGTATGCAGGAGCAGCAGACAGCAGTAAAAGTATGTATTTTTTGACCTCCTCCCATGCATTCTCTATGGGAAAATATTCACAGTTTTTTGCAAATAACTTCATGAAAAATTAATATTTTTTAAATGTGTATTGAAGCACACCGATCCCGATGAAAACGCACATTTTGATATATCATTTGTCCTACAACTCTTCGAGTTGTAGGACTAGATACACATCAAAAAACGCGAGGAAGAGGAATAATAACTAGAGTTCAAAAATTCCCTCGAGGGAAATTTTGATAGTGCACGGGTGACGCTACCGGAGTGTGAACGTCTATCAGAGTCACAGCCGTTTGAGTAATGGTGCTGATCCCAAAAACAGCAGTCAACAAACTGAACGTCATGAAACAGTGAAATGTAAGGAACCCAACAAGTCCTGAAAATTCGCCTCCAAACCCTATCTAATAGCAATAACATGTAATGAAACAGAATGCCAGAATGTCGCGATGCATTCTGGGAAACACTCCCCCAACACGTTACAAAACACGCTACTATCCACGATTTCCTCAGGCAAGTACAACAACTTGAACTGATAACACAAGAAAACACAAAAGCATTAACCTAATTTACACAAAATAGAAACAACATTTAATTTGATTTGTGTCCGATGACGAGAGAGACGCTAGATGGTAACCATGGCAACGGAGACTCGATATCTCACAGTTTATTTATCAACGACAAGACAGACAGATCTCACTGCCCATCACTGACCAACTGCTGCGGTCGGGACGTGTGTGTGTGTGTGTGTGTGTGTGTGTGTGTGTGTGTGTGTGTGTGTGTGTGTGTACAGGTGCTTCGGGCGATCGATACAGAGATCGCGTCACTCAATGTTATGAACTAAAATGACAGTTTTGCAAGCACCCACACACGCAAGCACGCGCGATCTCTACAGAGACGTTGAGGTTAGGGTTAGTGTTAGGTTTACTTTACATTCACATTTAATTTGATTTGTGTCCGATGACAAGAGAGAGACGGAGAGAGATAGAGCACTTTGGTAGAGAGACGTACAATAACAGAGAGCGAGCGCCGGTCTCGATAAAGCCGTTAATCAGCGAAACGAATCGTTATTTCCCGATAGTTTCACAGCGGTTACATTCAGCAGGTAGACACGGCTGAACTGCACCGCCGTTAATCAGCAAAATGAATCGTTATTTCCCGATAGTTTCACAGCGGTTACATTCAGCAGGTAGACACGGCTGAACTGCACCTATCTGAATCGCATTATCCAATGAAAAGTATAAGAGCTCTGTGCGAGAGCAAGACATCGCGTCTCTGTGTGTGTGTGTGTGTGTGTGTGTGTGTGTGTGTGTGTGTGTGTGTGTGTGTGTGTGTGTGTGTGTGTGTGTGTGTGTGTGTGTGTGTGTGTGTGTGTGTGTGTTTGTGTGCTGCGCGCGATCGATACAGGTCACTCACCCACACACGCTTGTACGCGAGGTAAACACAACACGGCACTTCCCGCTTTTCAGCTGGGCCAAACCATTAGAACACCAGGCCCCCCCTGGAGTTTGCATTGTCATGGTACGGACTACCAGTAACGAACCCATAACAAAGCCATTTCTGCCTCGGCACTGGTCTCACATTTGGGCTTATTCTGACAAAACGGTAGCTCCTATCAGAAAAAAAGCAAGACCATCATCGCCGTAAGGACTTCCCGAACGATTTCGTGTTTCTACAATGTTTCTAGAGTAAATATTTCGGAGACACTCGCAAGTTTAAAACAGGGGTCCGTTCTGCTTTTCTCTGAAAATATTTGAAATATTTGTATTGGAGTCAATGAGGAGAAGACACCGACTGGCCGCACTTAGAGGCTGCTAATTCGAATTCTGTAAATCTCTCCGAGTTTTTAAACATATTGTGAGAGACAGAACACGTATGTCTACAAAGTTGGAAAAAATCATGTGTGTACATTGTAAACTGTGGCCAGGAGCAGCGTGGAAAGAGATTTATTTTTTTTATTTTTCTGGAGCTCTCTCCACTCTAGCTACACTGTAACCCTAATAAGGGCATGCAATACACACCCATTGTAATCTCATCATTTCTCCATAAATGATCATGGTCATTGAACAGTGATTGATCAAAAAGTATATGACCTATCAAAACATGGAAATATACATAAAATACACAAGACTTGTGTCTACTGTTTAAAGTTAAAATGGAGTCTCTAGGTGAAAGTATGCAGGAGCAGCAGACAGCAGTAAAAGTGTGTATTTTTTGACCTCCTCCCATGCATTCTCTATGGGAAAATATTCACAGTTTTTTGCAAATAACTTCATGAAAAATTAATATTTTTTAAATTTGTATTGAAGCACACCGATCCCGATGAAGACGCACATTTTGATATATCATTTGTCCTACAACTCTTCGAGTTGTAGGACTAGTAGCGAATCAAAAAAGCGAGGAAGAGGAATAATAATAAAAAGAATAATAATAAGAAAAAATCCCCAGGATAACAATAGTGCTCGGGGCTTCGCCCCGAGCACTGGCTCCACAGCTTTGCTGTAGGGCCAGTGCTCGGTGCGTTTGCCCCGTGCACTAATAAGAAAAAATCCACAGTATAACAATAGTGCTCGGGGCTTCGCCCCGAGCACTGGCTCCACAGCTTTGCTGTAGGGCCAGTGCTCGGTGCGTTTGCCCCGTGCACTAATAAGAAAAAATCCACAGTATAACAATAGTGCTCGGGGCTTTGCCCCGAGCACTGGCTCCACAGCTTTGCTGTAGGGCCAGTGCTCGGTGCGTTTGCCCCGTGCACTAACTAGAGTTCAAAAATTCCCTCGAGGGAAATTTTGATAGTGCACGGGTGACGCTACCGGAGTGTGAACCTCTATCAGAGTCACAGCCGTTTGAGTAATGGTGCTGATCCCAAAAACAGCAGTCAACAAACTGAACGTCATGAAACAGTGAAATGTAAGGAACCCAACATGTCCTGAACATTCGCCTCCAAACCCTATCTAATAGCAATAATATGTAACGAAACAGAATGCCAGAATGTCGCAATGCATTCTGGTAAACACTCCCCCAACACGTTACAAAACACGCTACTATCCACGATTTCCTCAGGCAAGTACAACAACTTGAACTGATAATACAAGAAAACACAAAAGCATTAACCTAATTTACACAAAATAGAAACAACATTTAATTTGATTTGTGTCCGATGACGAGAGAGACGCTAGATGGTAACCATGGCAACGGAGACTCGATATCTCACAGTTTATTTATCAACGACAAGACAAACAGATCTCACTGCCCATTACTGATCAACTGCTGCGGTCGGGACGCGTGTGTGTGTGTGTGTGTGTGTGTGTGTGTGTCACTCAATGTTATGAATTAAAATTACAATTTTGCAAGCACCCACACACGCGCGATGTCTACAGAGACGTTGAGGTTAGGGTTAGTGTTAGGTTTACTTTACATTCACATTTAATTTGATTTGTGTCCGATGACGAGAGAGAGACGGAGAGAGATAGAGCACTTTGGTAGAGAGACGTACAATAACAGAGAGCGAGCGCCGGTCTCGATAAAGCCGTTAATCAGCGAAATGAATCGTTATTTCCCGATAGTTTCACAGCGGTTACATTCAGCAGGTAGACACGGCTGAACTGCACCGCCGTTAATCAGCGAAATGAATCGTTATTTCCCGATAGTTTCACAGCGGTTACATTCAGCAGGTAGACACGGCTGAACTGCACCTATCTGAATCGCATTATCCAATGAAAAGTATTAGAGCTCTGTGCGAGAGCAAGACATCGCGTCTCTGTGTGTGTGTGTGTGTGTGTGTGTGTGTGTGTGTGTGTGTGTGTGTGTGTGTGTGTGTGTGTGTGTGTGTGTGTGTGTGTGTGTGTGTGCTGCGCGCGATCGATACAGGTCACTCACCCACACACGCAAGCACGCGAGGAAAACACAACACAGCACTTCCCGCTTTTCAGCTGGGCCAAACCATTAGAACACCAGGCACCCCCTGGAGTTTGCAATGTCATGGTACGGACTACCAGTAACGAACCCATAACAAAGCCATGTTCTGCCTCGGCACTGGTCTCACATTTGGGCTTATTCTGACAAAACGGTAGTTCCTATCAGAAAAAAAGCAAGACCATCATCGCCGTAAGGACTTCCCGAACGATTTCGTGTTCCTACAATGTTTCTAGAGTAAATATTTCGGAGACACTAGCAAGTTTAAAACAGGGGTCCGTTCTACTTTTCTCTGAAAATATTTGAAATATTTGTATTGGAGTCAATGAGGAGAAGACACCGACTGGCCGCACTTAGAGGCTGCTAATTCGAATTCTGTAAATCTCTCCGATTTTTTAAACACATTGTGAGAGACAGAACACGTATGTCTACAAAGTTGGAAAAAATCATGTGTGTACATTGTAAACTGTGGCCAGGAGCAGCGTGGAAAGAGATTATTTTTTTTATTTTTCTGGAGCTCTCTCCACTCTAGCTACACTGTAACCCTAATAAGGGCATGCAATACACACCCATTGTAATCTCATCATTTCTCCAAAAATGATCATGGTCATTGAACAGTGATTGATCAAAAAGTATATGACCTATCAAAACATGGAAATATAGATAAAGTACACAAGACTTGTGTCTACTGTTTAAAGTTGAAATGGAGTCTCTAGGTCAAAGTATGCAGGAACAGCAGACAGCAGTCAAAGTATGTATTTTTTGACCTCCTCCCATGCATTCTCTATGGGAAAATATTCACAGTTTTTTGCAAATAACTTCATGAAAAATTAATATTTTTTAAATTTGTATTGAAGCACACCGATCCCGATGAAGACGCACATTTTGATATATCATTTGTCCTACAACTCTTCAGGACTAGATACGCATCAAAAAACGCGAGGAAGAGGAATAATAAGAAAAAATCCACAGGAGAACAATAGTGCTCGGTGCGTTTGCCCCGTGCACTAACTAGAGTTCAAAAATTCCCTCGAGGGAAATTTTGATAGTGCACGGGTGACGCTACCGGAGTGTGAAACTCTATCAGAGTCACAGCCGTTTGAGTAATGGTGCTGATCCCAAAAACAGCAGTCAACAAACTGAAGGTCATGAAACAGTGAAATGTAAGGAACCCAACATGTCCTGAACATTCGCCTCCAAACCCTATCTAATAGCAATAACATGTAATGAAACAGAATGCCAGAATTTCGCAATGCATTCTGGGAAACACTCCCCCAACACGTTACAAAACACGCTACTATCCACGATTTCCTCAGGCAAGTACAACAACTTGAACTGATAATACAAGAAAACACAAAAGCATTAACCTAATTTACACAAAATAGAAACAACATTTAATTTGGTTTGTGTCCGATGACGAGAGAGACGCTAGATGGTAACCATGGCAACGGAGACTCGATATCTCACAATTTATTTATCAACGACAAGACAGACAGATCTCACTGCCCATCACTGATCAACTGCTGCGGTCGGGACGTGTGTGTGTGTGGCACTCAATGTTATGAATTAAAATGACAGTTTTGCAAGCACCCACACACGCGCGGTGTCTACAGAGACGTTGAGGTTAGGGTTAGTGTTAGGTTTACTTTACATTCACATTTAATTTGATTTGTGTCCGATGACGAGAGAGAGACGGAGAGAGATAGAGCACTTTGGTAGAGAGACGTACAATAACAGAGAGCGAGCGCCGGTCTCGATAAAGCCGTTAATCAGCGAAACGAATCGTTATTTCCCGATAGTTTCACAGCGGTTACATTCAGCAGGTAGACACGGCTGAACTGCACCGCCGTTAATCAGCGAAATGAATCGTTATTTCCCGATAGTTTCACAGCGGTTACATTCAGCAGGTAGACACGGCTGAACTGCACCTATCTGAATCGCATTATCCAATTAAAAGTATTAGAGCTCTGTGCGAGAGCAAGACATCGCGTCTGTGTGTGTGTGTGTGTGTGTGTGTGTGTGTGTGTGTGTGTGTGTGCGCTGCGCGCCATCGATACAGGTCACTCACCCACACGCGCAAGCACGCGAGGTAAACACAACACAGCACTTCCCGCTTTTCAGCTGTGCCAAACCATTAGAACACCAGCCCCCCCCCCCCCCCCCCCCCCGGAGTTTGCATTGTCATGGTACGGACTACCAGTAACGAACCCATAACAAGGCCATTTTCTGCCTCGGCACTGGTCTCACATTTGGGCTTATTCTGACAAAACGGTAGCTCCTATCAGAAAAAATGCAAGACCATCATCGCCGAAAGGACTTCCCGAACGATTTCGTGTTTCTACAATGTTTCTAGAGTAAATATTTCGGAGACACTCGCAAGTTTAAAACAGGGGTCCGTTCTGCTTTTCTCTGAAAATATTTGAAATATTTGTATTGGAGTCAATGAGGAGAAGACACCGACTGGCCGCACTTAGAGGCTGCTAATTCGAATTCTGTAAATCTCTCCGATTTTTTAAACACATTTTGAGAGACAGAACACGTATGTCTACAAAGTTGGAAAAAATCATGTGTGTACATTGTAAACTCTGGCCAGGAGCAGCGTGGAAATAGATTTATTTTTTTATTTTTCTGGAGCTCTCTCCACTCTAGCTACACTGTAACCCTAATAAGGGCATGCAATACACACTCATTGTAATCTCATCATTTCTCCATAAATGATCATGGTAATTGAACAGTGATTGATCAAAAAGTATATGACCTATCAAAACATGGAAATATACATAAAATACACAAGACTCGTGTCTACTGTTTAAAGTTGAAATGGAGTCTCTAGGTGAAAGTATGCAGGAGCAGCAGACAGCCGTAGGCAGTAGTAAAATTATTTATTTTTTGACCTCCTCCCATGCATTCTATATGGGAAAATATTCACAGTTTTTTGCAAATAACTTCGTGAAAAATTAATATTATTATAATTTGTATTGAAGCACACCGATCCCGATGAAGACGCACATTTTGATATATCATTTGTCCTACAACTCTTGGAGTTGTAGGACTAGTAGCGAATCAAAAAAGCGAGGAAGAGGAATAATAATAAAAAGAAAAAATCCACAGTATAACAATAGTGCTCGGGGCTTTGCCCCGTGCACTAACTAGAGTTCAAAAATTCCCTCGAGGGAAATTTTGATAGTGCACGGGTGACGCTACCGGAGTGTGAACCTCTATCAGAGTCACAGCCGTTTGAGTAATGGTGCTGATCCCAAAAACAGCAGTCAAAAAACTGAACGTCATGAAACAGTGAAATGTAAGGAACCCAACATGTCCTGAACATTCGCCTCCAAACCCTATCTAATAGCAATAACATGTAATGAAACAGAATGCCAGAATGTCGCAATGCATTCTGGGAAACACTCCCCCAACACCTTACAAAACACGCTACTATCCACGATTTCCTCAGGCAAGTACAACAACTTGAACTGATAATACAAGAAAACACAAAAGCATTAACCTAATTTACACAAAATAGAAACAACATTTAATTTGATTTGTGTCCGATGACGAGAGAGACGCTAGATGGTAACCATGGCAACGGAGACTCGATATCTCACAGTTTATTTATCAACGACAAGACAGACAGATCTCACTGCCCATCACTGATCAACTGCTGCGGTCGGGACGTGTGTGTGTGTGGCACTCAATGTTATGAATTAAAATGACAGTTTTGCAAGCACCCACACACGCGCGGTGTCTACAGAGACGTTGAGGTTAGGGTTAGTGTTAGGTTTACTTTACATTCACATTTAATTTGATTTGTGTCCGATGACGAGAGAGAGACGGAGAGAGATAGAGCACTTTGGTAGAGAGACGTACAATAACAGAGAGCGAGCGCCGGTCTCGATAAAGCCGTTAATCAGCGAAACGAATCGTTATTTCCCGATAGTTTCACAGCGGTTACATTCAGCAGGTAGACACGGCTGAACTGCACCGCCGTTAATCAGCGAAATGAATCGTTATTTCCCGATAGTTTCACAGCGGTTACATTCAGCAGGTAGACACGGCTGAACTGCACCTATCTGAATCGCATTATCCAATTAAAAGTATTAGAGCTCTGTGCGAGAGCAAGACATCGCGTCTGTGTGTGTGTGTGTGTGTGTGTGTGTGTGTGTGCGCTGCGCGCCATCGATACAGGTCACTCACCCACACGCGCAAGCACGCGAGGTAAACACAACACAGCACTTCCCGCTTTTCAGCTGTGCCAAACCATTAGAACACCAGCCCCCCCCCCCCCCCCCCCCCCCGGAGTTTGCATTGTCATGGTACGGACTACCAGTAACGAACCCATAACAAGGCCATTTTCTGCCTCGGCACTGGTCTCACATTTGGGCTTATTCTGACAAAACGGTAGCTCCTATCAGAAAAAATGCAAGACCATCATCGCCGAAAGGACTTCCCGAACGATTTCGTGTTTCTACAATGTTTCTAGAGTAAATATTTCGGAGACACTCGCAAGTTTAAAACAGGGGTCCGTTCTGCTTTTCTCTGAAAATATTTGAAATATTTGTATTGGAGTCAATGAGGAGAAGACACCGACTGGCCGCACTTAGAGGCTGCTAATTCGAATTCTGTAAATCTCTCCGATTTTTTAAACACATTTTGAGAGACAGAACACGTATGTCTACAAAGTTGGAAAAAATCATGTGTGTACATTGTAAACTCTGGCCAGGAGCAGCGTGGAAATAGATTTATTTTTTTATTTTTCTGGAGCTCTCTCCACTCTAGCTACACTGTAACCCTAATAAGGGCATGCAATACACACTCATTGTAATCTCATCATTTCTCCATAAATGATCATGGTAATTGAACAGTGATTGATCAAAAAGTATATGACCTATCAAAACATGGAAATATACATAAAATACACAAGACTCGTGTCTACTGTTTAAAGTTGAAATGGAGTCTCTAGGTGAAAGTATGCAGGAGCAGCAGACAGCCGTAGGCAGTAGTAAAATTATTTATTTTTTGACCTCCTCCCATGCATTCTATATGGGAAAATATTCACAGTTTTTTGCAAATAACTTCGTGAAAAATTAATATTATTATAATTTGTATTGAAGCACACCGATCCCGATGAAGACGCACATTTTGATATATCATTTGTCCTACAACTCTTGGAGTTGTAGGACTAGTAGCGAATCAAAAAAGCGAGGAAGAGGAATAATAATAAAAAGAAAAAATCCACAGTATAACAATAGTGCTCGGGGCTTTGCCCCGTGCACTAACTAGAGTTCAAAAATTCCCTCGAGGGAAATTTTGATAGTGCACGGGTGACGCTACCGGAGTGTGAACCTCTATCAGAGTCACAGCCGTTTGAGTAATGGTGCTGATCCCAAAAACAGCAGTCAAAAAACTGAACGTCATGAAACAGTGAAATGTAAGGAACCCAACATGTCCTGAACATTCGCCTCCAAACCCTATCTAATAGCAATAACATGTAATGAAACAGAATGCCAGAATGTCGCAATGCATTCTGGGAAACACTCCCCCAACACCTTACAAAACACGCTACTATCCACGATTTCCTCAGGCAAGTACAACAACTTGAACTGATAATACAAGAAAACACAAAAGCATTAACCTAATTTACACAAAATAGAAACAACATTTAATTTGATTTGTGTCCGATGACGAGAGAGACGCTAGATGGTAACCATGGCAACGGAGACTCGATATCTCACAGTTTATTTATCAACGACAAGACAGACAGATCTCACTGCCCATCACTGATCAACTGCTGCGGTCGGGACGTGTGTGTGTGTGTGTGTGTGTGTGTGTGTGTGTGTCACTCAATGTTATGAATTAAAATGACAGTTTTGCAAGCACCCACACACGCAAGCACGCGCAATGTTGACAGAGACGTTGCGGTTAGGGTTAGTGTTAGGTTTACTTTACATTCACATTTAATTTGATTTGTGTCCGATGACGAGAGAGAGACGGAGAGAGATAGAGCACTTTGGTAGAGAGACGTACAATAACAGAGAGCGAGCGCCGGTCTCGATAAAGCCGTTAATCAGCGAAATGAATCGTTATTTCCCGATAGTTTCACAGCGGTTACATTCAGCAGGTAGACAAGGCTGAACTGCACCGCCGTTAATCAGCGAAATGAATCGTTATTTCCCGATAGTTTCACAGCGGTTACATTCAGCAGGTAGACACGGCTGAACTGCACCTATCTGAATCGCATTATCCAATGAAAAGTATTAGAGCTCTGTGCGTCTGCAAGACATCGCGTCTGTGTGTGTGTGTGTGTGTGTGTGTGTGTGTGTGTGTGTGTGTGTCTGTGTGTCTGTGTGTGTGTGTGTGTGTGTGTGTGTGTGTGTGTGTGTGTGTGTGTCTGTGTGTGTGTGTGTGTGTGTGTGTGTGTGTGTGTGTTTGTGTGTGTGTGTGTGCGCTGCGCGCGATCGATACAGGTCACTCACCCACACACGCAAGCACGCGAGGTAAACACAACACAGCACTTCCCGCTTTTCAGCTGGGCCAAACCATTAGAACACCAGGCCCCCCCCCCCCCTGGAGTTTGCATTGTCATGGTACGGACTACCAGTAACGAACCCATAACAAGGCCATTTTCTGCCTCGGCACTGGTCTCACATTTGGGCTTATTCTGACAAAACGGTAGTTCCTATCAGAAAAAATGCAAGACCATCATCGCCGTAAGGGCTTCCCGAACGATTTCGTGTTTCTACAATGTTTCTAGAGTAAATATTTCGGAGACACTCGCAAGTTTAAAACAGGGGTCCGTTCTGCTTTTCTCTGAAAATATTTGAAATATTTGTATTGGAGTCAATGAGGAGAAGACACCGACTGGCCGCACTTAGAGGCTGCTAATTCGAATTCTGTAAATCTCTCCGATTTTTTAAACACATTGTGAGAGACAGAACACGTATGTCTACAAAGTTGGAAAAAATCATGTGTGTACATTGTAAACTCTGGCCAGGAGCAGCGTGGAAATAGATTTATTTTTTTATTTTTCTGGAGCTCTCTCCACTCTAGCTACACTCTAACCCTAATAAGGGCATGCAATACACACCCATTGTAATCTCATCATTTCTCCAAAAATGATCATGGTCATTGAACAGTGATTGATCAAAAAGTATATGACCTATCAAAACATGGAAATATACATAAAGTACACAAGACTTGTGTCTACTGTTTAAAGTTGAAATGGAGTCTCTAGGTCAAAGTATGCAGGAGCAGCAGACAGCAGTAAAATTATTTATTTTTTAACCTCCTCCCATGCATTGTCTATGGGAAAATATTCACAGTTTTTTGCAAATAACTTCATGAAAAATTAATATTTTTAAAATTTGTATTGAAGGACACCGATCCCGATGAAGACGCACATTTTGATATATAATTTGTCCTACAACTCTTTGAGTTGTAGGACTAGATACACATCAAAAAACGCGAGGAAGAGGAATGAATAATAACTAGAGTTCAAAAATTCCCTCGAGGGAAATTTTGATAGTGCACGGGTGATACTACCACCGTATTTCATCACCGCGTCATTAATACAGTCTGAGCAACGGCGTGCTCAACAAAGAGAGAGATGACCTCTACTCTTAGAAATCGCTTTAATATGACAGGGTCACAGGCGTTATGTACACGCCGTCACCAACGGAGTGGTAGTGGTATCACAAGATGCCATAGTGCGTTGAGTAATGGTGCTCCCTGACTTATCCCAAAAACAACAGTCAACAAAGTGAACGTAATGAAACAGCGAAATGCAACCCAACATGTCCTGAACATTCGCCTCCAAACCCTATCTAATAGCGATAACATGTAATGAAACAGAATGCCAGAATGTCGCAATGCATTCTGGGAAACACTCCCCCAACACGTTACAATATCCACGATTTCTTCAGCCAAGTACAACAACTTGAACTGATAATACAGGAAAACACAAAAGCATTAACCTAATTTACACAAAATAGAAACAACATTTGTGTGTGTGTGTGTGTGTATACAGGTGCTTCGCGCGATCGATACAGAGGTCGCGTCACTCAATGTTATTAATTAAAATGCACACACGCAAGCACGCGCAATGTCGACAGAGATGTTGCGGTTAGGGTTAGTGTTAGGTTTACTTTACATTAACATTTAATTTGATTCGTGTACGATGACGAGAGAGAGACGGAGAGAGAGAGAGAGAGAGCACTTTGGTAGAGAGACATACAATAACAGAGAGCGAGCGCCGGTCTCGATAAAGTCGTTAATCAGCGAAATGAAACGTTATTTCCCGATTGTTTCACAGCGGTTACATTCAGCAGGTAGACAGGGCCATGAACTGCACCTATCTGAATCACATTATCCAATGAAAAGTATTAGAGCTCTGTGCGTGATCATAGCCAGGACATCGCGTCTACAACCAGTTCTCCCAGCAGCAGCGGTGTGTGTGTGTGTGTGTGTGTACAGGTGCTGCGCGTGATCGATACAATGTTATTATTTAAATTGACAGTTACACCCACACACGCGCGCGATGACGACAGAGACGAGGAGGAGAGGAGTAGAGGAAAACAGCCATTTTCTGCCTCGGCACTGGTCTCACATTTGGGCTTATTCTGACAAAACGGTAGCTCCTACCAGAATAACAGCAAGACCACCATCGCCGTAAGGACTTCCCGAACGATTTGGTGTTTCTACAATGTTTCTAGAGTAAATATTTCGGAGACACTCGCAAGTTTAAAACAGGGGTCCGTTCTGCTTTTCTCTGAAAATATTTGTATTGGAGTCAATGAGGAGAAAACACCGACTGGCCGCACTTAGAGGCTGCTAATTCGAATTCTGTAAATCTCTCCGAGTTTTTAAACACATTGTGAGAGACAGAACACGTATGTCTACAAAGTTGGAAAAAATCACGTGTGTACATTGTAAACTGTGGCCAGGAGCAGCGTGGAAAGAGATTTATTTTTTATTTTTCTGGGGCTCTCTCCACTCTAGCTACACTGTAACCCTAATAAGGGCATGCAATACACACCCATTGTAATCTCATCATTTCTCCAAAAATGACCATGGTAATTGAACAGTGATTGATCAAAAAGTATATGACCTATCAAAACATGGAAATATACATAAAATACACAAGACTTTTGTCTACTGTTTAAAGTTTAAATGGAGTCTCTAGGTGAAAGTATGCAGGAGCAGCAGACAGCACCAAAAGTCTTTATTTTTTTACCTCCTCCCATGCATTCTCTATGGGAAAATATTCACAGTTTTTTGCCAATAACGTCGTGAAAAATTAATATTATTTTAAGAAATTGAATAGCACACCGATCCCGATGAAGACGCACATTTTGATATATCATTTGTCCTACAACTCTTCGAGTTGTAGGATTAGTAGCGAATCAAAATCCATCCGGAAGAGGAATAAATATAAGAAAAAATCCACAGGAGAACAATAGTGCTCGGGGCTTTACCCCGAGCACTGGCTCCACAGCTTTGCTGTAGGGCCAGTGCTCGGTGCGTTTGCCCCGTGCACTAATAATAAAAAGAAAAAATCCACAGAATAACAATAGTGCTCGGGGCTTTGCCCCGAGCACTGGCTCCACAGCTTTGCTGTAGGGCCAGTGCTCGGTGCGTTTGCCCCTTGCACTAATAATAATACTAAGAAAAAATCCACAGGATAACAATAGTGCTCGGGGCTTCGCCACAAGCACTGGCTCCACAGCTTTGCTGTAGGGCCAGTGCTCGGTGCGTTTGCCCCGTGCACTAATAATAAGACAAATCCACAGAATAACAATAGTGAGGCAATTGCCTGAGGCAATTCCGTCCATATTTTAATTTTCAAGCTATAGTACAGGGCAGACCGATAGACCAACTACTGGAAGCAACACCACCGATGCTATCTGTCGCAGAGACAGGGCTCTGAAACGAACCCTTCAGGCGGAGGACAGAGCGGGACGTTTAGCTGCTATCCAGCATGCCAGCTAGTACACTGGTCTACTAGGCAAAGTGCTGGATGTTCCGGTCACATACACAAAACACTAACATATTCACATACACGCACAAATAAATCCTCAACCAGTGTAGGCTTACAGCGCCGACAAACAGAGTGACATGGGTTGTGCGGCAATTGAGTCCAAAACCAAATTAGCGACCACACGATCCAACCTAGGGCAACGGTTAGCAGCTAAACATTTGGAACATGTAGTCTCGTGTCAATCTCAACAAACTAGCACTCCAACCATGTGAAGTGTATATACTATGACTCCGACGATATCACAGATCTGTTTCATAGCTGCTAATTAAACCACGGCGGGTCCGTAAACAGAAAGTTCCACAAATGTCTACTCACCATGAAGTTCGCCGACTAGCAGATCGCTGATGCAGAGAGAGTTCAACTCAAGGAAATAGTTCCATAATAAGATCGGTGCATATCCATCTGTGCAATATCCATCAATCCATCCACCTAAAGTAAACCGTGACACGTGAATCCGCCTCGCATCTAGATGCTCATCCGGGGGTGTATCTCTCAAAGTGCATCTAACATGTCTTGCCGTGACAGCGCTACACCGCTTTGTTTGGTAGTTGGACACTATAGGTATGTCCCTCACAGGCTCAAACGCATAACCTGTTATGTGAAAATCGCTATTTTCCACCATAGACAGTAGAAGACGTTCGCGGGTCTGCAGCTTCTGCCTATAAAACTTCCAATGACCTACGGTCGCACCATGCCCGTGACGTCACCGAAAATGGCGGCGTTCTAATACTAATAAACACAATTTTTGTGATGCTTAAAAATGCTATGTATGGATTTTTTAAAATATTTTTTTTTGTGTGTCATTTTTTTTATTATGGTAATAACTAACAAGTTATCAATGTTGATTATTTCAGTTCAGTTCTTCTTTAATGTTATGCTTCTGCATCCTGAATCTGACATAACCCAGTCTACTGGGCAGGTAGTCTACGGCGCGGGTCTACCTGCAGCCAGCAGCAGATGCTCTCTCTCTCTTTTCCTACTTTTAGTTATTTATTTGGAGTATCGTTTGTTTTATAGCATTTCTTTTTAGTAACTAGTAGTGCCAACTGTAGCCAATTAGGTTTTGGAACTTTTCGTGTGTTTTCATTCATTCGAGACACTTTTTACGGATTAAGCGTCTCCGCCATGGCTCCCCATAACGGAGGCTTTGTTTACAGTCGGAGTCAGTTGTTGTCGATACAACCACCCTCGTGGATACGGGTTGAAATACCTAAAGAACTCAAGAGGAGTTATAGGGGATGTAGGGCTGGACGTAAACAGCGGGAGGAGAAGTGGAGATATAAGCCCTATCTCCCTTCGATCACCATGGGAAACGTGAGATCGCTCGCGAACAAGATGGATGAGCTCGCAGGCTTGGTGAGGAATCAGCGGGTTTATCGTGAGAGCAGTGTGCTGTGTTTCACGGAGACATGGCTCCATGAAGACACCCCGGACTCCCTCGTAACTGTGGACGGCTTCCTCACTGTTCGGGCAGACAGGACTCACCAGGAGAGTGGCAAGAGGAAAGGTGGGGGACTTGCTATTCTTGTTAACAACAAGTGGTGTTTTCCTGGGCATGTTACTGTAAAGGAACGTGTGTGTAGCCCGGACATTGAATTGCTTGCAGTGAGCTTAAGACCCTTCTATCTGCCGCGCGAGTTTTCTCACGTGATCATGCTCGTTGTTTACGTTCCACCGTCGGCAAACGCTGCGCTTGCGACTGACGTCACCCACTCCGTCGTCGCGAGACTTCAGACACAGCACCCAGACGCCTTCATCGCGATATCTGGGGACTTCAACCACGTCACTCTGGCTGCAACACTGCCCTCCTTCAAGCAGTTTGTGGACTGTCCCACCAGGGAAAACAAAACACTGGACCTGCTGTATGCCAATGTTAAGGAGGCATACAGTTCCACTGCGCTTCCCCCACTGGGAAGGTCTGACCACAACATCATCCACCTCAAGCCACTGTATAAGCCTCTAGTCCAGCGGCTGCCTGTTACCATCAGGACTGTAAAGAGATGGTCACAGGAGGCCGATGAGACCTTGCGGGGCTGCTTTGAATCAACCGACTGGGACTTGCTCTGTGAGTCACATGGTGAGGACCTTGATGGTCTCACAGACTGCATAACAGGGTACATCAACTTCTGTGTGGATAGTGTTGTTCCCACACAGACTGTACGCTGTTTCCAAAACAACAAGCCATGGGTTACCAGAGACATCAAGGTCCTGCTTAATGAGAAGAAGAGGGCCTTCAGAGACGGTGATAGGGATCAGATAAGGCGTGTTCAGAGGGAGCTGAGGGAGAAGATACAGCAGGGTAAAGACAGCTACAGGAGGAAGCTGGAGGACAAACTCCAGCAGAACAACCTGAGGGATGTGTGGAGTGGCATGAGGAGCATCACTGGCTACAAACAGTCTGGTAGCCAGACAACAGGGGGGGGGGCCTGATTGGGCCAACGAGCTGAATCTGTTTTTCAATAGATTTGATGTGAGGGCTCCGGTCTTCCCCCCCCTCAGCTCCCCCAGCTCCTCTACAACCATCCCCCCTCGAACCTCCAGCCCTGCTGCCCCCCTGCTGCTGAACCTCCCCCCCCCCCCCCCTCCCACACCGTCCCCCCACAGCTACACCGTGCCTGTTCTCTCTCCCTCTCTCTCTGTTCTCTCTCCTTCTCTCTCTCCCCCACCATCAGATCACCCAGATCACCAGACTCCTTCTGCCCCCACTCACGGCACACAGTCCTTCACAGCAGAGCAGGTGAGGAAGGTGCTGTGCAGGCTCCGTCCAGGCAAGGCTGCAGGTCCCGATGACGTCAGCCCGAGGGTACTCAGAACGTGTGCTACCCAGCTGAGTGGAGTCCTGCAGCACATTTTCAACCTGAGCCTGAGTCTGGAGAGGGTCCCTGTGCTGTGGAAGACATCCTGCCTGGTTCCAGTACCGAAGAGGGCGCGTCCTAGCACCTCTAATGACTACAGACCGGTGGCACTGACGTCCCACCTGATGAAGTCCCTGGAGAGGCTGGTCCTGTCACTTCTTCGGCCCCTGGTCAGTGCATCGCTGGACCCTCTGCAGTTTGCCTACCAGCCGAGGCTGGGAGTGGAGGATGCCATCATCTTCCTGCTTCACCGTGCCTACGCCCACTTGGACAGGCCCGGAAGCACTGTGAGAATCATGTTTTTTGACTTCTCCAGTGCTTTCAACACTATCAGGCCTGCCCTGTTGGAGAGTAAGCTGACGGCGATGCTGGTGGACTCCTCCCTGGTTTCCAGTGGTTGGATGTGTTAGTGACGGTAACGATGTGGAGTACAGGAGCGTCGTGGATTCCTTTGTTGAGTGGTGTGAGCTAAACCATCTGCAGCTCAACACCAACAAGATGAAGGAGTTGGTGGTGGATTTCCGGAGGTTGAAATCTACCCCCACACCCATCTCCATCAAGGGGGTGACTGTCGACGTTGTCCAGGATTACAAATACCTGGGTGTTCACCTGGACAATAAACTGGACTGGGCCAAGAACACTGAGGCTGTGTATAAGAAAGGCCAGAGCCGACTTTATTTCCTGAGGAGGCTCCGGTCCTTCAACGTCTGTAATACTATGCTTAAGATGTTCTACCAGTCGGTGGTAGCCAGTACCATCTTCTTCAGGGTCGCGTGCTGGGGAAGCAGGTTGAGGTCAGCAGATGCCAACAAGATCAGCAGGATCGTCAGGAAGGCTGGCTCCGTCCTGGGGGTCCAACTGGACTCTTTGTTGGAGGTGTCTGAGAGGAGGATGCTGCGCAAGTTGCGTAGTATCCTAGACAACAACGCTCACCCTCTCCACCAGGTGCTGACCTCATACCGCAGTGCCTTCAGCAATAGACTCATTCCACCCCGGTGTACCACAGAACGCCACAGAAAGTCCTTTCTTCCTGTGGCCATCAGACTCTATAACTCATCTACTTCAGGTCGTTAGAGGACCTCACATCTTCTAAATGCACCATCACTGCAGAATTCACTTTATTCACTGTATTCACTTTATTCATTCATTTACTCACTTTATTTAGTACTGCCATGGGAACTATACGTATTGCTGTATATTATATATACCTACGTAGTTACTGTAGCGGTACGACGAACTATCTCATCTTATTCCATTTAACATTCACTGTGATATATTTATATATTTATTAGTTTCTATTATAGTTGTACGGGTATATTAGCTTACACTTAAGTTGAGTAACTAAGTATAAGCTAATATAACAAAATGTTAGGCTAGTTGGTTTTTATTTATTTAGTTAGTTGGTAGTTAGTTAGTTGGTTTATAAGTTACTCTAGTTTATTGTTATATTGTTGTTAATTGGTTATATTAGGTATATTTTTTATATTAGGGTATATTTTATTTTATTTTAGGTATATTTTATTTGTGTATATTTCTTTTCCTCCTTTGTTTTGATCTGTTGCAAAATAATTTCCCTCGGGATGAATAAAGTCTCTTGAATCTTGAATCTTGAATAGGGATTGCGTCGTGATCACGCAATGGCCACGCAGTTGCTCGGACGCAGTCATGAGCCTGTGATGGTTCTGCATGGGGTTTAATTTCTTCTTCAGTACGGTTATTCTAAGGCCTATTCCTTGTTGAGTCATTAGTGAGAAGTGCTGGTCCTTCGGTTAACAACTAGTAAAAGCATGCGTCCCTGGGTGGGCTCGAACCACCAACCTTTCGGTTAACAGCCGAACGCGCTAACCGATTGCGCCACAGAGACAGGTGGCGTAAGTTCTTTTGCGAGGTGTCGATTGTGAGGTCTCTGTCGTCGTGGGGGAGCAATGAAGTGGGGGTGAGGCCTCTTCTTCGGATGCCAGGGGTGAGGCCAGGTCTACCGTGGGCCCGCTACGTCCGAGGATAAGTCTGACCTGTACCAGGGCCTTCCGTTTCAAGATTCAATATTCAAGATTCAAGAGACTTTATTCATCCCGCGGGAAATTATTGTGCAACAGATCAATATAAAGAAGGAAAAGAAATATACACAAAATATACCCTAATATAACCAATAAACAACAATATAACAATAAACTAGAGTAACTTATAAACCAACTAGCGTAACATTTTGTTATATTAGTCTATACTTAGTTACTCTAACTTAAGTATAAGCTAATATACCAGTACAAACTATAATAAAAACTAAATAAATATATCACAGTGAGTGTTTATGGAATGAGATGAGATAGTTCACAGTACCGCTACAGTAACTACGTAGGTATATATAATATACAGCAATACGTATAGTTCGCATGGCAGTACAGTCAACTGAGTACTAAATAAAGTGACTAAATAAATAAAGTGAGTAAAGTGACTTCTGAGGTGACGGTGCATTTAGATGAGGTCCTCTAACGACCTGAAGTAGATGAGTTAAAGAGTCTGATGGCCACAGGAAGAAAGGACTTCCTGTGGCGTTCTGTGGTACACCAGGGTGGAATGAGTCTATTGCTGAAGGCACTGCGGTATGAGGTCAGCACCTGGTGGAGAGGGTAAGCGTTGTTGTCTAGGATACTACGCAACTTACGCAGCATCCTCCTCTCAGACACCTCCAACAAAGAGTCCAGTTGGACCCCCAGGACGGAGCCAGCCTTCCTGACGATCCTGCTGATCTTGTTGGCATCTGCTGACCTCAACCTGCTTCCCCAGCACGCGACCCCAAAGAAGATGGTACTGGCTACCACCGACTGGTAGAACATCTTTAGCATGGTGTTACAGACGTTGAAGGACCGGAGCCTCCTCAGGAAATAAAGTCGGCTCTGGCCCTTCTTATACACAGCCTCAGTGTTCTTGGCCCAGTCCAGTTTATTGTCCAGGTGAACACCCAGGTATTTGTAATCCTGGACAACGTCGACAGTCACCCCCTTGATGGAAATGGGTGTGGGGGTAGATTTCCACCTCCGGAAATCCACCACCAACTCCTTCATCTTGTTGGTGTTGAGCTGCAGATGGTTTAGCTCACACCACTCAACCAAGGAATCCATAACACTCCTGTACTCCTCATCATTACCCTCACTAACAAATCCAACCACTGCAGAATCGTCTGAGAACTTCTGCAGATGGCAGGACTCCGAGTGGAACTGGAAGTCTGAGGTGTACAGGGTGAACAGGAATGGTGACAGAACGGTCCCCTGTGGAGCCCCTGTGCTGCTGACCACAGTGTCAGACACACAGTCCTGCAGTCTGACAAACTGTGGTCGACCCGTTAAATAGTCCGTAATCCAGGAAACTAGGGAGGAGTCCACCAGCATCGCCGTCAGCTTACTCCCCAGCAGGGCAGGCCTGATAGTGTTGAAAGCACTGGAGATGTCGAAGAACATGATTCTCACAGTGCTTCCGGGCCTGTCCAAGTGGGCGTAGGCACGGTGAAGCAGGAAGATGATGGCATCCTCCACTCCCATCTTCGGCTGGTAGGCAAACTGCAGAGGGTCCAGTGATGCACTGACCAGGGGCCGAAGAAGTGACAGGACCAGCCTCTCCAGGGACTTCATCAGGTGGGACGTCAGTGCCACCGGTCTGTAGTCATTAGAGGTGCTAGGACGCGCCTTCTTTGGTACTGGAACCAGGCAGGATGTCTTCCACAGCACAGGGACCCTCTCCAGACTCAGGCTCAGGCCCCGTCCACACGGAGACGATTTTCGAGTGAAACCGCAAATGTCTTTTGCGTTTAGGCCGAGTGTAAAGACGGAGACGGCGTTTTCGGTGGCTGAAACCGCACTTTTTTGAAACCAGGTCCCAGGGTGGAAAAGTCGAAAACGTTTCAGGTTTTGGCTTCGTGTGAACACCAGAAACGCAAACGATGATGTCATCGGCCAGAGTCGGAGTGAAATAGATGTGGAGGATATGCCTTTAGAATGACTCTATAAATAAAATGAATAAATATGGTTATTTATCTCCTTTTGGATTGTCTCCACAAATTAACCATTTAATGGGCGGGTAAGTGAAAACGCGCCGACCAACATTGACCAACAACATTGAATATATATTCCAAAATTGATCATTTATAGTCTATCATTTTCTAATCAGTGCAAACTAGTTTACACTTTGGGACGCCAGGATCCGAGAGAGGAAGATGTTGGATGATGAATTGACTGCCTGTGTTTGACTTATCGACTGTCGAGTGGTTTAGGTAGTTTCATGTTGTTGGGGATCTGTCACTTCTGCAACATGTTTTTCGGTGGATTTCTGTAGCTAACCACTCGACAGTCGATAAGTCAAACACAGGCACAGTCAATTCATCATCCAACATCTTCCTCTCTCGCATCCTGGCGTCCCAACGTGTAAACTTGCACTGATTAGAAAATCAGATAGACTATAAATTATCAATTTTAGAATATATATTCAATGTTGTGCGATATAGGTCGGCGCGTTTTCACTTACCCGCCCATTAAATGGTTAATTTGTGGAGACAATCCAAAAGGAGATAAATAACCATATTTATTATTAATTTTATTTTCTAGAGTCATTCTAAAGGCATATCCTCCACATTTATTTCACTCCGACTCTGGCCGATGACATCATCGTTTGCGTTTCTGGTTTTCACACGAAGCCAAAACCTGAAACGTTTTCGACCTTTCCACCCTGGGACCTGGTTTAAAAAAAGTGCGGTTTCAGCCACCGAAAACGCCGTCTCCGTCTTTACGCTCGGCCAAAACGCACAAGACATTTGCGGTTTCACTCGAAAATCGTCTCCGTGTGGACGGGGCCTTAAGCTCACTGCAAGCAATTCAATGTCCGGGCTACACACACGTTCCTTTACAGTAACATGCCCAAGAAAACACCACTTGTTGTTAACAAGAATAGCAAGTCCCCCACCTTTCCTCTTGCCACTCTCCTGGTGAGTCCTGTCTGCCCGAACAGTGAGGAAGCCATCCACAGTTGCGAGGGAGTCCGGGGTGTCTTCGTGGAGCCATGTCTCCGTGAAACACAGCACACTGCTCTCACGATAAACCCGCTGATTCCTCACCAAGCCTGCTAGCTCATCCATCTTGTTCGCCAGCGACCTCACGTTTCCCATGGTGATCGAAGGGAGATAGGGCTTATATCTCCGCTTCTCCTCCCGCTGTTTACGTCCAGCCCTACATCCCCTATAACTCCTCTTAAGTTCTTTAGGTATTTCAGACCGTATCCACGAGTGTGGTTGTATCGACAACAACTGACTCCGACTGTAAACAAAGCCTCCGTTATGGGGAGCCATGGCGGAGACGCTTATTCCGTAAAAGTGTCTCCAGAATTAATGAAAACACGGCGAAAAGTTCCAAAACCTAGTTGGCTAAAGTTGGCACAACTAGTTACTAAAAATAAATGCTATAAAATGCTATAAAACAAACGATACTCCGAATAAATAACTAAAAGTAGGAAAAGAGAGAGAGAGCGACTGCTGCTGGCTGCCGGTAGACCCGCGCCGGAAGATGATGATTCCCGGTGTGTCTGCTCCATCCTCTTTTTTCGACACGCTCCCACCGGACGCCCTCTCCTTCTTCTCGGTCGGAGGGAGGGTCATCCTCCTCTGGCTCTCGTTCTTCTTCCGGGTCCTCCTCTGCCCATCCTCTTTCTGCTCTCTCGCAGTCTCTCCTCCAGTCTCTTCCCCAGTCTCTCTCGCAATCTCTCCCCCAGTCTCTCTCCTGGCCTCTCCCCCGCTTTTGAGGTTGAGGCGTCTGATTCGTAACACCGAGTCCAGCTCCTTCAGCCGGGCCATCCTCTCCGTGGCCGAGCGGCTGGACGGCGTGGGCGAGGCGGAGGCTGACGAGCTGAGCTTGTCCTGCAGGGACTCGATGAGCTTGGAGGCCGCCCCACGGTTCCTCCTTTCTCCACCACAAGATGGCGGCTTCTTGACAGGGGCGGAGGGCAAGGACAGGGCCAGCTTGGTCGGGGGAACTCGGGGTTGCTCCTGTCACCCGGCGCCTGTTGCTGAGCAACGCTGCAGTGATCCACGCAGCTGCCGTGGTCCTTGCCGGGCTTGTGGGCAGATCTTCGTTCGAGGGGCTTCGTGTCCGCTCCCCCCATCTCGCTGCCCGCCGCCGTCTCCGCCCACTCCTGCAGGACCATCGGCGCAGGCTCTTCCGCTTCCTCACACTGTTCCACCACCTGCTTGGTCTCTCCACGTGCGCCAGATGCGCTCTCCATCTGTATCTCCATCTCCGCTGAGGAGGTTTCCAGGTCCTCAGCGGCCCGCTGCTCCATGGACTCGTTCTCGGGGATACCTTTCGCGCTTTTCACCTGGTAGAGCTTGCTGAGGTCCACACCGGGCAGCACGTTCGCTTTCTCCTGGATGAGGAGGTTCTCCAGGTGCCTGTCCGTGAGCGTGGACTCGTTTTTATAGGCCAGAGGCTCAGCGATGACGATCCCGTCGTCGAACACGTCATCGTCGAAAGAACGCGTTGCCTCCCCGGTCGGCTGAGTGCTCCGCGGTGACCCCTGGACCCGCGGACCACTGGGAGATCTGCCGTTTTCACTCCTCGCTCTGTACATTCGGACGATCCTCTCGCCCCTGGGCTGTGGCAAGTTCTCTTTGGCTTTTCTCTCCGTCTCCTCGTCGGCCCAAAGCTCTTTATCTGAGTTGTGCTTGGAGACGCTGTAGTTCTGAGCCAATGTGGGCCGGTTCTCCTGAGCGGGCTGGCCCACGTCGTGGTTGTGCAGCGGTGCTGGTGATGAGAGGGAGCGCAGGACAGGTTCCTCCGGACCTCCGGGAGTCTCGGTGTCGACCGTTAGCCCCACTGTGGCGGATGCGACTTTGTGCGCGGATGTGAGGTGTGCTTATGCACGTCGTCCAGACTCACGCTGCAGCGCTCCGCCGGCGGCCCCTTATGCACAGTGATCTCCAGCTCCTTGTTGATGCACTCCAGCTCGCCGATGGCGTCCTAGAAGAATTGTCCTATGCAGGTTTGATGTAACAGGTCCTGCTTACCTTGTTTGAGTTGGTTGGCGCCGAGGAGACACGGAGGTGTGATGTCAGGCCCAGCCGCCCTTCGTCATTTCGGACTTCTTGTTCTGCCTTCGATTAAATCCCGTCGGTCAGAAGAACACAGTGGTGATGCAGGGGCTGGACCTGCCAAGCCGCTTGTCTGTGGCGGCTGACCCTCTCCCAGGTGCAAGAATACGCCCCCTATCTGCACCCCCCCAACCCGGCCCGGCTCACCAGTACAACCTGCCCAGCAGCACCGTGGGCCAAGCACAGGTGAAGAGGAAGGCTGTACCCGCACCTGTGGCTGTGAGGCCACGCCCTCAGCGGCAGCTCTTCCCTGCTCCACCTCCTCCTCCCACGCCAGCTCCACAGCTGGTGATGCTGGCGTCGGGGAGTGCTGCCACCACACCGGTGCCTGTCCTGATGGCTGCCCCACAGGCCCTGGGTTTCAGGCTCTTGCAGGTGTCTCCTGTTCCTCCTGCTCCTGCGGCTCCTGCAGCTCCAGTCCGAAAACTGACCTGCAGAGTATTGCACAACACGTGCAAGAAATGCGGGCAGTTCAGGACAGCTGAAACGGGACATAGCCAGTACAGAGGGACTGTGTACTGCCCTGCAGTTGAAACTGTCTCCAAAGAACAGTGGCTGGAGGACATTAAAAAAAAAAAAAAAAAATACTCGTTTTCTAACATATCTGTTCATTGTTAACCATATAATAAAAGTTTTGTTTAATAAAAAATATATGCTCCACTGTTTTTTGTGTTATGAATATAAGTTTCTGCTAAATACAGTGCACGGTATATATTGTATGCTTTAAAAAAATAATGGCATCATTTTACTTGTGAATTATTTGATGTAAAACCAAATCAAAATTTGGATTAAAAAATGCTTTAAATAGCTGCATAGTTTATTTAAGGTATTTGACAGGTAGGCTTCTTCATTACATTGACATATAGCTATATATATATATACATGTATAAAGATAGATAGATACACATATATACATATATAATTTATTATTGGTAATTAATTATTATTGACCAGAGACGGTCTCAAGTTACTGATCCAAAAAAAGAGGTTTTGAGACTGAGATTACTTTATTGATTTATTTTACAGTAAGAAAAATCATAAAGTTGCGTCGTCCCTGGGTGGGCTCGAACCATTAACCTTTCGGTTAACATCCGAACACGCTAATCAATAATTACAAAGTTTATGAAATAATTTATGATACAATTTATGATGATCAATTGTGTAATACAGATGTTATTATATGAATTACCCCTGGAACTTGGTTATTGTTAATGGGTTTCTAATAATCTATAATAATCTATAATCCAATGCAGATTGCATATTCATTTGTAGGCTACATTGAAGGTAATTCAGATCGATTATTTTGTATCCTCCAACCAACACCAATACATACATTAATATTGTCTGTAAAAAATAAATAAATAGAGAAACACAAGCTATTGACAAACACACAATAACACACATAAATGCATTTAAATAGACCTATTTGTATTCAGTGAATTATTTGTTCTGCCAAGTGAGCAACATTAGTTTTGGTCTTAAATGCAAAATATAATAGGCTTGAAGCTCCAAAAAAGGGTGAGTGTTTGGCATTTCAGGCTAGGCTACTATCACTCATTTTATGGAGTAATTCTGATGATAAACCCTTTTTTAAGGCTAATACATCAGGCCTAAATGGGCTGCTAAAGCAACAGCATTGGGATGTGTAATATAACAGCTGTACAGCATTGCAGCAGATATGACATGTAAGATTAATCATAATGACATCAATTTAAAATAGATCACCTTAGCACTGTGAAAACCACAATTACAGGCCACTGATCCTCCAAACAGACTGGTCTGTCCACGGGCCTGCATGGGACATTTCTCAATCTGAAACAATCAGAACCCTGCTTAGCCTCGGGTATACAGTCATTTCTTTCATTCATAGGATCAGACAGACAGACAGACATACTTTATTGATCCCTGAGGGAAATTGCGTAAGTAATGCGTAGGATCTGCACTAGTGTATGGTATATTTTTCAAGTGACCATTATGTATTGCTATATTTTACCTTCTGGTAGAGGTCATGCCACTTCCGCTGCTTAGGGGCTGGTCTATTGCCTCCAGAAGGCCAAACCCCTGAGCTGGCATATGCCCTCAGCCTTGTCATCCACTCTCCTTCCCCCATGGCTCTGTGGCTCTTAGGCTTATTGCTCATCTGAATATGGACAACAATAAACAATGAGCATCCTATGGACTACACTGTGACACTATAGCACAAACACGCACCTAATATGACGGCATGACAGATGCATTATCAAATCAATCAAGTTGCAATAATGTTGGGTGTATGATCACCTCTGATCGGGCTTTTTAGATCGGTAGCAATCTTCTAGATGATAAGCAAAGAGTAGGATATGTCATAGTAAGTTAGTTACATGTGATTTTCTATACATAGTCTGCTCCATCGTCACAACCCATCCCGCAGCCTCCGTTCATCATCTGATGCTAACCTCCTTACTCCACCAGCCAGAACCAAGTACCGAACCTGGGGCGACAGAGCCTTCTCTGCAGCCGCCCCCTCCCTCTGGAACGCTCTCCCCAAACGCATCCGAGACTGCACTGATCTGCCCACCTTCAAATCTATGACCAAAACACACCTTTTTAAAATTGCTTTTAATGTTTAGCTCAGTGTAATGTGTCCTGTTTTTAGTCTGTTTAGGGTACTTGTACTATTTTATATTGTTCTGCTTTTAATGTAAAGTGTCTTTGAGTACCTAGAAAAGCGCTCTTAAATAAAATGTATTATTATTATTATTATTATTATTACTACCCTGTATGTAGATCGTAACGTCAGTTTGACACATGACACAAATAAGCCATAATAGTTAACTTACAGCTTGCAATCTACCCAGATGGTTAGCTTAGAATAATAATATCATAGTGTGGAGAGAATGTAGCGAGACGGGAGACGAGAGCGTGTCGAGATTGCTTTACTTCTGATCACTTGCAGTACATAAACAGAAAACGTCACCGCACCCGGAAACAACATCAGCTGCTCTTAAAGGGACAAGCCCCCTCAGGTGAATGTCTCCATCATGTGGGTCACCACACAGGCCCCCCCAGAATTCACCCAAAACCCCAAACATCAAAGGTACAATATCACCCACCTGCAATATCAACCAAAGTGCAACCCCAATAATAGAAATTATACACCCAAACAGTCACTCGTAAAAACTGAAGAGGAACAGTCAACGTGGCGGGGGGCGTATCACCCGACCAAAACGGCTGCGCTTGGCAGGAGGGGGGGTTGGAACCTCAACCGCCGACGGGGCAGAGGTCAAAACAGGAGGGCGCCCCCTGCGTGGGGGCAGGGCCAACTGCACCGGCCCATCAACGTCCAAGTGAGCAGGCTTGAGACGGTCCACAGTGACTCGTTCCGGCCTGCCCCCCATGTCCACAACAAAGTTCTTAGTGCCCGCCTCTAGGACACGGAAGGGCCCGTCATAGGGGGGCTGCAGTGGGGTCCGATGGCTGTCATGCCTGATGAAGACGTACCTTGCAGACGGCAGGTCCTTAGGGACGTAGGACCGGGGGAGACAGTGACGAGAGGTTGGGATGGGAGCGAAGGCCTCAGCGATGCCCCAGGACGCAGCCCGATGAGCGGTGGCCGACCAGGGAGCTGTAGCATCAGGAAGAAACTCCCCCGGGACCCACAGAGGCTGCCCGTACACCAGCTCGGCGGACGAGGCCTGTAGGTCCTCCTTGGGGGCAGAGCGAAGACCGAGCATGACCCACGGAAGGCGGTCAACCCAGTCACAGTCCTTAAGGCTGGCCCGAAGCGCGGCCTTCATGTCCCGGTGGAACCGCTCACAAAGCCCGTTACCCTGTGGGTTGTACGCTGTCATGCGGTGTATCTTCACCCCCAGACGCTCAGCAACTGCAGTCCAGAGCTCCGAGGTGAACTGGGGGCCCCGGTCGCTGGTGATGTCGCCCGGTGTGCCAAAGCGGGCTATCCAGCAGCCGATGAATGCCCGGGCGACCTCCGCTGTCGTAGTGGAGGCCAGGGGAACAGCTTCCGGCCACCTTGTTGTCCTATCCACCATGGTGAGCAGGTAGGTATATCCTCGGGAGGAGGGCAGGGGGCCCACCAGGTCCACATTCACATGGTCGAAACGCCTCTCTGGCACAACAAACGGCGCCAAAGGGGCTCTGGTGTGGCGGTGCACCTTGGCCCGCTGGCATGGCAGGCATGAGCCAGCCCAGGCTCTAACCTCCTTCCGGAGGCCCGGCCACACAAACCTGACACTCACCAGCTTAGTTGAGGCCTTGACACCAGGGTGGGAAAGGCCGTGGATGGCATCGAAAACCCGCCGCCGCCAGACAGCCGGCACCAGAGGGCGTGGAGTACCGGTGGAGGTGTCGCAGAGTAGGGAGGCCTTGGCTGCGTCGAAGACCACGTCCTCCAGCTGCAGCGCAGTAGGGCCCGATCGGTAGGCCTGAATGTCTGAGTCCGCCGCTTGGTCGGAAGCCATGGCGCCGTAGTCGAGCCCCAAGTGGACAGACCCGACAACCGCCCGAGAGAGGCAGTCGGCGACAAAGTTGTCTTTGCCGGACAGGTGCTGGATGTCGGTGGTGAACTCGGAGATCGCAGAGAGCTGACGCTGCTGACGCCCAGACCACGGCTCCGAGGTCTTGGCCATGGAGAACGTCAGCGGCTTGTGGTCGACGTAGGCTGTGAACCGCCGGCCCTCCAACAGGAACCTGAAGTGTCTGGTGGCAAGGAAGAGGGCCAGCAGCTCCCTGTCAAAGGTGCTGTACTTGCGCTCGTTCTCCCGGAGCTGCTTGGAGAAGAAAGCCAGCGGCTGCCAGGCCCCGCTCACCCACTGCTCACACACCGCTTCCACTGCATAATCGGAGGCGTCTGTCGTGAGGGCGATGGGGGCAGTGGGAGAGGGGTGTGCCAGCAGAGCAGCGCTGGCCAATGCCGTCTTGGCAGCAGCAAACGCCTCGTCCATCCCCGCAGACCAATCCAACACGTCCTTGGGCGCTTTGCCGCGCAGGGCCTCGTACAGCGGGCGCATGAGATCTGCAGCATGGGGGAGGAACCGGTTGTAGAAGTTCACCATCCCCAGAAACTCCTGCAGAGCCTGTACGGTGTGGGGGCGGGGGAACCCGGAGACAGCAGCGACCCTAGCGGGCAGTGGGACGGCTCCCTGAGGCGTGACGTAGTGTCCGAGGAAGGTGATGGATGACTGTCCAAACAGGCACTTAGCGGGGTTGATGATGAGGCCGTATTCGTTGAGCCACTCAAACAGTTGGCGGAGGTGCGTCATGTGCTCCTCAGCAGACGCGCTGGCCACCAGAATGTCGTCCAAGTACACAAAAATGGCATGTCTCGTAGCACAGAGTCCATTAGGCGCTGAAATGTCTGCGCCGCACCTTTGAGACCAAAAGGCATACGCAGAAACTCAAAAAGTCCAAAGGGCGTGATGACAGCTGTTTTTGGTACATCCTGAGGGTGGACCGGCACCTGGTGGTAACCTCGAACTAGGTCCACCTTGGAGAAGACGACGGCCCCCGCCAGGTGAGCAGAGAAGTCCTGTATGTGCGGGACGGGGTACCGGTCAGGGGTAGTGGCGTTATTGAGGCGACGGTAATCCCCGCACGGTCGCCACCCTCCGTCAGCTTTAGTAACCATGTGCAGGGGGGAAGCCCATGGGCTGTTCGAGTGGCGAACAATCCCGAGGCGCTCCATGGTCGAAAACTCCTCCCTGGCGATGGCAAGCTTGGCTGAGTCGAGACGATGTGCCCTGGCGTAGACTGGAGAGCCCACCGTGGTCACATGGTGCTCCACACCATGCTTAGCGACTGCAGACGAGAATGTAGGCGTGGTCAGTTCAGGAAACAGGGCGAGCAGGCGTTGATACTGGTCTCCCGAGGCCAGAGTGTTTGACAGGCAGAGAGCTCCCGCCCCCCCAATCGTGCAGTGGTAAGAGGCAAAAGAAACAGCATCAATCAGGCATCAATCAGTTCTTAATATCCACGAGCAGGTTGAAAGCACAGAGAAAGTCTGCCCCCAGGAGGTGTGGACACAGCAGCCATCACAAAGTCCCAGCTGAAACGGCGTCCGCCGGAACACACATCCACCCGCCTGGTACCGTAGGTACGTATGGGCGTGCCGTTGGCGGCGTCCATCTGGGGCCCGTGTCTGTCGGCCATGGTGTCCACGGCTTGGCCAGGCAGGATACTGCATTGAGCGCCCGAGTCGACCAGCAGCCGCCGGCCGGACAATGAGTCTGTGACAAACAACAGCTTGCAGCCACTGCCAGCGCCCATAGCTGCTAACGAGCGCCGGCTCTGTCGTTTCCCTGCACCTTGAAGCTGCATGGCTTGCGACACTGCTTAGCCTTGGCCCCAAACCTGGCATGGTAGTAGCAGAGGCCGTCATCTTAGTGGCGGCGGGCTGTCACCGCAGCCGCAGTGTCTCCATAGTCCTCCAGGGGCGTGGGGGGTGCAGGGGCACCCTGGTGAGGCAGCAGGGCATGGACAAACTGCTGCCGGTTGGCCAGGAAAACCCTGTCTGCTTCTGCAGCCAGAGCGCGGTAATCCTTCGTGGAGAACAGGGGGGAACTGGCCAATGATGTGCGGACAGGCACCGGGAGCTGCCGCAGGAATACGTGTTTAAAAAGGAAAGCCGGATCAGCTGATCCCAGCACCGCCAACATTCTCTCCATCAAATCCGATGGCTTGCCGTCGCCAAGGCCATTGAAGGACAGCAGGAGGTCCGCCTTCTCTAACTCCGACAGTTCATAAAGCCTTAGCAGCAACGATTTTAGCGCGTCGTACTTGCCGGCAGCCGGTGGATCCTCCAGAAGCATCATGGCTCTAGCCGTCGTGGACGCATCTAACGCCGCCACGACATGGAAGTATTTGGTTGCGTCCTGCGTTATTCCTCTTAGATGGAACTGGGCTTCAATGTGTTGGAACCATGGCCGTGGGTTATGTTGCCAAAAGTCGGGCAGCTTTACCGTTGTGGCATATATGTTCGCCGCGACGTAAGCATCGTGCGGCGCAGGAGCCGGTGGAGCCTCACCGCCGGCACCGTTGCTGTTCATCGTGCGTGTTCAGGGTCACCAATGTGGAGAGAATGTAGTGAGACGGGAGACGAGAGCGTGTCGAGATTGCTTTACTTCTGATCACTTGCAGTACATAAACAGAAAACGTCACCGCACCCGGAAACAACATCAGCTGCTCTTAAAGGGACAAGCCCCCTCAGGTGAATGTCTCCATCATGTGGGTCACCACAATAGTATTTTTCTATTCATATTAATATTGAGCATATTAACGTTACATTTATGATCGCAACGTTAACGTCAGTTTGTTTCTTTTGACATGACACTAAGGACGTGCTGCAGCTTGGTGCTCGGTACTCCTGCAGGTCCCCTTATCTGATGCCAGTTCACACTAGCTAAAACAATGACGTTATCCTATTTAAAAATCACACACATGGTGCATAATAATTCCCCTGGCCGGCGTCTCGTAACGTTACAACATCATCAACAACATCTTCTCAACGAGATTTACCGTTTACCATAGGTTAGCAAGTTACCATTTGCGTTTTGGCTCGCTCACTGACAGTTCAACTTGCGTCGCGCTACGTAAAATATCGTAGGTAGGTACTAATCCATTCCACATTGAAAAATCCTGCTACGTGATTGGACGGGGGAAAGCTCACATTGGACATGAATGTGAATGAACGCGAACGTGATTAGCTGACAACATTAAATCCGCCCTTATCCCTCCTCGTTAGTATAGTGGTCAGTATGCCCGCCTGTCATGTGGGGGCCAGCCGCGTATACCTGTAGAACGGTGACTAGCCAATCAGAATAGAGAAAAAAAATGACGGTGTGCCTGCGGGCTTTCCCACTGAATCACCGGTTCGAATCCCGGTTGAGGTGAAAATGTAGGTGTTATTTTTACCTTTAGACCTTTATATTGAAAGGACTATAATTAAATAAGAAACACTTGACTTTAATTTTCTAAAATGAAATAGGTTTTCTAACATATACTTATGCAATGTTATGGTAGAAGTATGTTGTAGGCTGTGCTTGTGAAAAAGTAAGTCAGGATTTCTTTCAGTAAAATCAATGAACGCACTTTTAATGAACACATAACTATTCACAATCAAACAACAATGAACAAGAAACAATAATTAGATTAAATTAGAGCAGAATAAATATGCATAAAATATAAGAGCATTTAACAAAAGCATAAATAACTAATAAACAAAAAAATAAATATAAATAAATAAGTATAACAAAATATGAAATATATACACAATATAAAGTAAAAAAATAAACAAATAAAATGTTAAAAATATGTTGACACTGGTGGGACCCAGCTCCACCTAGTGCTGCGTGGTTGACGTGACAGGAGTCAGAACAGGGATGTGTATCCCTATAAATAACAATAAAACTGGAAACATTGCCCCGTAACAATACAAACTTTCAAATGCACAATAATTTGAGCAAAAACAATTAGATTGAATGAACAACAAGAAAACAGCATATATGTATGTGTGTGTGTGTGTGTGTGTGTGTGTGTGTGTGTTTCTCTGTGGCCCATCTCTCATTTTCAGCTTCATAAAAGGAGGATTGACAGAATTCAGCCCAAGTCATCTCGTGAGTCATCCCCTCTGATTGATAGAGGGAAAAGACTCTGGCAGGACAATATACATATTTCCCTGCCACACCAGGGAACCCAGTATGTACATGTGGACTGTCTGGACCCTGTTTGAGTGGCTTGTGGCAGAACCTGCAAAGCCGACCAGTCGGATGCTGCTCAAGGGCCTTCCGCTTTCCCCGCTCCTCAATGAGCCGTCTGTATTCTGCAGAACGCTGCTTTGCAGCCTCTAGTTCACACTTAAAAAAAGGCGTCTTTGCAAAGTCCAGAAACGGCATCCGAGGGTTGGTGAGGCCTTCCTCTACATAGGTCTGGTGCACCTTTGTAGAGCAGTAGAAGTACTTCACCTCTCCTGACTGATAAAAAAAAGTGAATGGTGGAGCCATCACCAAGATAACGGGACTTTGGTTGACCACACGCAAGACAGTTCCTCGTCCTCTTTGGCACAGGCTGCTGAAGCTGTTGCTGTTGCTTTTGCACAAGCTCCTTCACCATTTGTTCTATCTCCCCCTTGGTTAGAGAGGACTCCTGGGTCTTACTACTTGGCGGATTCACCGGTGCAGATGGGAGGGTTACCACTGGAACGGTCACAGTTTCACTCCCCTCGGTTAGCTGATGCCAAAGTTGCTGGGTCTCCAGGAGTTTCTCTGGGCTGGTGTTTAAACATGAACTGGTGTTAGTCAGCTTGGCCAGGTGCTTCACGTACTGTGAGAGATGATGCTTGGTGGTGGGGTGTAACAGGCTGTTAGGATCCCTGGAGGCAGCCTGTACAAGGGCAGCATACGCAGAGTCCACTTTGGTGAGCAGGTCTTTCTGGCCATGGTGCTTTGCCAGAAGGCCATCAATGGCATCCCTCATTGGCTGTGTCCAGCGAGAGTGATCCAGAACAAAAAGTAGACCACCTGCCTTGATGGGACCTGTGCATGCAGCACGTGGAGAGGCAGACTGGGGCAATGGCGGAGTCACCGGGACAGCTAAAGGAAAGGAAGAGAGGGAGAGAGAAAACAGCCAATGATTTTCACTTTGTTCCTCATTAAATAAATGTAGCATAAATATACAAAGTCAGTTATTTTAAGAGATGAAGAATTCAGCTAAATTACCTTCCACTTTGACAGGCTGTGCAGGTTGACTCACAGCATGTGAGTCAAGAGTAGCCACACCAAAGCGGTCATCCTGGAACATCTCCTCAGGAGCGTCATCTGTGAATACCTCACAGAGAGCAGACAGATCTGAGCGATGCTCTCCCTCTCCTGCAACAGGCACCTTCTGGGACTTGTGCTTGTCCCAGTCCAGCGGGACAGGGCGACAGCCAGGCTCCAAATAATGCAGTCCGAACCGTTCTCCTGTGTCTGTGTGCGAGACACGCAAGACAGGATACTTTGCCTGGCCTGTCAGCGCCTCAGAGAGCTTATTCAGCTCCATGATCAGGACCGGATTAAAAACTGCAGGCAGCTTCACGTTAGGCAGCTTCAGGTCCACAAGGCGCTGAAAATTCCAGCGAGCCACGCCAGTCATGCCCTGCGCCTGAAAGAGTTCTGTGGAGACCTGAGTGCCAGTGACCCATTTTGCCTGGTGAAAATGGAACCCCTCCTGCTGAGACGTGCCTCTCACAGGGATCCACAGGGGTACAGCTGCCCCCTCTCCCTTGACATGGTTCAGCTGCACTGTTCCACCATGCCTGTAAAGGATGCCCTCTCCAACCTCAGGGTCACTCAGGCAACCTCTGAGGATGTGGACCCGCTGAATCCTCCACACCTTCAGCATTGATGGCTTAAACAGCGACACACCATCTGGATCACACTCTGCATGGAATCTGTGCAGGACGCTCTCCACTCTCTCCAGCAGCTCTTTGGGGGGCGGGACCCTGGTGCGACAGTGTTCCCGGATGTGCTGCTTTGTTGGACTAGCAGGCACAATCCCACAAAAGATGTAGACCTGGGTCGCTGCAGGTCGGTCTGGTCCACAACACTAAAAGCTGCAGAGAGGAATTTGCAAATAGAGCTGTGCAGTGGATGGTGCTCTGACACGCACTCTCTAGAGAAGCGTCGCATGCAGTGAAACAAGTCCAGCTTGATATTCATGTCGCTGTTAAATTTGCTGCGGGAGGCACAGGTGTTGGGGAGGTGCCCAGAGGTTGCCTCAGCTATGATAGCCTCAGTGGTCTTCCAAGAGTCCCAGAGGAGGTGCTCCTGGGGCCCGGAGTTTGGTACCCTGAAGGCTGCACAGCAATCCCTGACCACACACAAAGAGAAGTTATATAATACAAGCATGCAGTTTATTTGCTTTATTTAATTTATTTGTAGTTTATTTGTCAGGGACAATGCAGTGCACATTATTACAAACATGACATGGCAAGGCCATGACACAGCTTGCAGATGTGAGTACAAATAAGGTTTGTAGCTAGATAGCTAATTTGCAACCTCAGTCCCTGGTCAGGCTAGCTATTCTAATAAAATATAGAAGTCACCTAGACTATACAATTATACAAAGTATACAGTATACAATACACAATTATATGCTATCTTAAAACATACTTCCTATAACATTAAAAGCATGTGCAGAAAGAGAAAACAAAAAACAATATGAGTGTGACCTATATATGCTGTGTGTGTATGTATGTGTGTTATCTATTGTGTGTTGTGATGATTACATTTATGGTTTTCCTTCAGCCAGTGTTTCAGTTGTCTGTTAAATGTTTTAAACTCAGTTTGTGTTTTTATTACTATAGGTAAGTTGTTCCACATTTGAGTTCCAATAACTGAAAAACTCGACTGGCCAAATGAAGTTTTGTGCACCTCTGCTGTGCAGTTGCCGTTCACTGCTCCTCTGGTTGCCACCCTTCTTGTGCTTATTTTTGTTACAAAAGGACATAGTACAGCAGGAGCAAGATTATTTGCACATTTAAAAATTAGTTTAAGATAAGAAAACTTCATAAAATTCTCAAAGCTTAAGAGGTTATATTTCGTTACTATGAGGCAGTGTCATAATGTCACTACACAAACAGAAATAACTGGAAAGGCAAATGTGGCTGTTGGCTCTTACCTGTCAACCCACTGGTACTTCGCTTTGGGAAAAGTCAAAGTCAAAGTCAAAGTCAAAAGCCTTTGTTGACATTATATGACGGTGCATACAACAAAATTTGGAGCGCTGCTCCACTGTATTAATAAAAATAAAATAATAAGACTAACAGTATAACAAAACAGAAGAAAAGAAGAAAGGACGGTAAGCTCAATATAAATAATTGTCCAAAATTTAAGGTATGTTATAATATACAATATAGGACAATATAGACAATATAATATATATATATATATATACAGTGTTTCCTAGGGGGGTCCGGGGGCATGCCCCCCCGTGAGAAAAAAATCAGTAGATTTCATTTAAATGCATCAATCTGGTGAATTTTGAGAACCAATTTATGACATATCAATTACTGACAAATTACTTACAAACTGCTGGTACTGATATGAATGTTGATGATACAATGTGTCATACTAAATGGGGTTGAGGAGTTTTCAGAAAGCATTTATACAAAAATGACTAAAACACAGTGCTGAGCCTTTATACTACTAGTGAACTGTCAAGCGCACAGCTGGGGGGGGGGGGGGGGGGGGGGGGGGTCGCGAGGACGCCTTGCCATGGCGATGGGGGGGGGGGGAACCGAACGTTGGGGAGCCAATCCAGCCGCGAGGATTTCCCCTTATATTAAACGCTGCAGCCCACCTGTGTAGGCATATTATTGAGCTGCTAGTGAAGTTTATTTGCCTTGGTCAAATGAGTCCGCCAGAGCTAGTGAGCGGAGCGGAGCGCTTTTTTTATTTAGACGCCGGAGCAGCCGCTCTGTTCCGCTCCAGTTTCACTTCGATACCGCTCACACCACGAGTCTGAGGCATGCCCAAATCCAAACGTGTGTCTTCTTGTTGCACTTGTCTATCTATTAAAATAAGTTCTATGACTGAAATATATTGCCGTTGCTCTTAGTTCTTTAGGATGTACGTTTTCTGTTTAAGGTGGCAATTCGTAGTAGATTATTTCTCCCTCATTTAAATTGGAGCGAGCGTGGAGCGATTTCAGTGGAGCGGCATGATTTTTAAGTGGAGCGCGGAGCGAAAATGAGCGGAGCGGTCGGACGCGATTTAGAGCGAGGAGCGGCCGACAGAACAGCCATCTGAGAGAGGAGCGGAATATTCGCACCGCTCAGCTCTGCTCACTAGCTCTGGTCCGGGAGGATATTGAAACTATGGCGGCCGAAATTAGACTATGGTGGTGCGCCATAGTCTCGTCAATGTGTGGGAAACATTGTATATATATATATATATATATATATATATAAATAATATATATATATATATATATATATATATATATATATATATATATATATAAATAATATATATATATATATATATATATATATATATATATATATATATATATATATATAAATAATATATATATATATATATATCGTACAATGTAATATAGGACAATATAAAAGGCATAAACAATCTAAAACAACACAACACAATATATACATATATACTCTGAGGTAGAAAAGTTGCACTTTTTTTTTTTTTTTTTGCGGAATTGCACATATATGATTTTGTAATTGCACATGATATAATAGGTAGAATTGCAGTAGTTGTGACAGTTATTGCACATGATGACAGGGGTGGTGGATATGATTTATGCACCGTTCAGAGCACGGATGGCTCTGGGGTAGAAACTGTCCCTGAAATGTAACGGCGGGACAGCCCCTCGTACATGGGCTCCAGGGATTTGTCACTCTCTGACTGCAGCATCACCCATGACAATATCATCCAATTCTCATTCATGATGGCATAAGATGACATAGTGCCTGATGCCAGCACCACCTTTCGGGCCACCTTACGGGTGTGGTCAGCCCTTAAGGCCTGTCCAAAAGTGCCTTGCAGCAGCAGAGTGAGGGTGTCTTCCTGCCTGTGGTACTCCTGAATGAGACAGTCAACCAGGTAGTAGGCTGAAACTGTCACTCCATACCAGCCATCCACATCACCATACCCACCAAAGGGAGCAGGAGTTGTTGTTGTTCTCACTGCCCCTGTGATGGTTCGCTGTCCATATTGTCCACTGTCTCCATCCAAGACATTTTTAACGGTGGACAAGTAAGCCAAATGCGCACGCTCGTAACGGAGATGGAGAGACTCATTGAACTGATTGGCCATGTCGTTGGGAGACTTTCCGGAGCGGCGCAGCTCATCCAACACAGTCTTACATATGGCCTTTCTATGTGTCAGAAAAGCTGGCAAGATGTTGCTGAAGCGGCTTGGCAGCATATCCATCCACTGCGGTTTGTCAGCAAACCAGTACCTCTTACAGACTCTGCAACTGAGCCGAGAGGCCAGTATGTAGTACTGGCCACTTGTACCAATGATGACACGTGGTCGTCCAACACCAGATGACACCACATGGGGATTCGGACAGCCGTACAGGCATGGCAGGGTGTAGGTGTTCTTCACTCTTTCCATGATGGTGTGCTCTGGCTTCCATATGAAGAAAGGGTGAAGCTGGAAGTAGTTTGGTGATGGCAGTTCAAAGACGGTGTCAATGAGCTCAGGCTGAGGTGGATAACGCCACAAGGAGAGCATGTTCATGAGATGTCTCACTGGTCGAGAGCCTGGCCACAGTCCCAAGGCTTCCATCTCAGCTTTCATCCACATTCTGTGCTGGTGAGAGCAGTTCCATCGGCTCACATCCTGGTCGTAGCTTGGGAGTGGTGGACCAGTAGAGCCCTCCAACTGAGCCGAGGGGTACCTTGAAGAGTCTGCTGCTGAGGGTGCAGCAGATGCAGCAGAGACTGACGAGGGTGCTGCAGACGGGGCAGAGACCGCAAGGGGTGCTGCAGACGGCGCATAGACTGGACGGGGTGCTGCAGATGCAGTACAGACTGCTGGAATGATAGTGAGAAGTGGGGGAGATGGAAGAAAGGGGGACAGAGACAAAAGTTAAAGAGTGAAAAACATTACAAAATAAATAATTGACACTGAACGTCTGAGAGAGTGCAGTGTGTTAAATAGACACAGAAACTTTAAAGAGTGTACAGTGCTACGTCTGTGTGTGTGTGTGTGTGTGTTTGTGTGTGCATGCGTGCGTGTGTGATCAAAGTGGTTGTAGGAGAACCAAAGACTGACCAGTGGCTGCAGAGGCTGCTCTGGAAGGACGCACTGGTCTCAAAGGTGTTGTCTTGCTTGAAGACAACCCCAAGGCAAGCAGCTCTGGAGGTACTGGCAATGGAGCCCTCACTGGAACTGGTGGGAAATTAGAACACTGATCATAAACAGGCATGTCCGTCAAGTAGAGTTAAGTTAACAGGTGTACGTGTGCTTATACCAACCTGGACGTGGAGATGCGAGGGCACTAACAGGCTGGTCTGATTTTGAGAGCGTTGCTGTTGGTTTCAGCCTCCCTAACACAGGAAAAATATGTCAGTCTAATCCGCTTTAGCATTATCCCTTAGTAAATGTGACCCTGCCTGTGAAAACCCAGCCAAAGTCATTTTTGGTGATGGACCGTTTTATGATGCATAGTCACAAAACAAACAAAGTCACATGATTTTATTCAGGTAATATTAAAGATATCAAGGTGACATTTTCAAAAAATGTTCCTTACATTATGCTTTATACATTATACTTTTATTTATGTATAAAATGGTAAATCGCCAAAAAATGACTTTGGCTGCGTTGTCACAGGCAGGGTCACAAATGTGTTAAGTATCACCATAAATGCATGCAAACCCATAGAGCATATGTTAGGGTGTGGTATTTTGATGTATCTACACTGCATGGGTAATCTACAGCTTCAATCTACAGCTTGTGTGTTCTAGTCCTTGAAGCAGCAGCAGCTTTTTCCCTGCTCTCCCCCGCTTCTGCTATTGCTATCGCTATCTATTGCTTTCTATCCTAATTCCGGTACTAAATTGCAGACTGCAAGATGCCTCCTTTTCCAACAGACGACTACGCTAAACTTTTACAGAAGATTTATGTCATAGAGAGCAAAATTAATCGCTTAGAACTGAACGCGGAAGTGAATGGACAGTGTGGGAACGACACCACTTTGCCATGGATTCATAAACGCGGACCTGATGACACTCAAGACGCCCGTATGCTGAATAAATCACCCCGCGAGAAGGGGGAACGGATGTCAGGCAGAGCCCACCGCAGCGAGATTTTGGATGCCACTGGGTGGCCTGCCTTACCATCCCAGCATAACACCTCATCTACCCCGGCACCGAACAGAGGACAGCCTTGGAGAACTGTGAAGGGGAAAACTTCTTTCGGACCCCTTGACCAACCAAGTGTTCAACTGAAGAACAGATTTATTCCACTGCTACAAGATACTAGACATCCAACAGATGGCCAGGACTATTGGATGCCCCAACACCGGAGGGTAAGGAGTGAACAAAACCCAGATAATAGACGGCAAAAGCAAAAGCCAACTGTGCCTAAGCGATTAATTCAGACTCTGATTGTGGGTGATTATACTTTGAAGAATGTGAGAAGCAGTACAAGTACTAAAGTGCTGATCTATCCAAACGACACAGTGTCAGACTTGACAAGAAGAATCGGGAATATTGTGGAGGAGCACCCAAATGTCCAAAACATTGTGTTGCACATTGGAACAAATGATGTTGTGAAACGTGAGTCTGAGGTCCTGAAGAAAGACTTCATTGACCTGTTGAACACAGTCAGCTACCTGAAGGCTGAGGTGACCATCAGTGGGCCTTTGCCACCGATCCGAAGAGGAGATGAGAAATTTAGCAGATTGATGAATCTGAATACGTTTCTCTACTCAACATGCTCTGCCCGCTCTGTTTGTTTCATTGACAATTTTAACTTTTTCTGGGACCGCAGACACTTTTTTACGAGAAATGGAGTCCTCCTTAACAGGTCAGGAGTACAACTGTTCCTCTCCAACTTGTTTTATTTCCTGCGTCACCCATCTGTTCCCTCTGTCAAGGCCAACAGACCACAGGAATCTGAACGAGCTGATAACAGCGAGCAACGTAGACAAGATCCCCCTCCCCCCCAGCTCCAAGAAGACCTTCAGCCTGAGAGACGTCATCATTCGGAGGAAAAGTCACCAGATCCCCCTTCACCATCAAATCAGCCTTCCCCTGCACCCCAAACCCCATCCAACTCGATCTCCTCCTTAGATCCCCCTTCACCATCAAATCAGCCTTCCCCTGCACCCCAAACCCCATCCAGCTTGATCTCCTCCCCAGATACCCCCCCCTTCTACAGGCTTGAGCTTACACCCCTCCCTACCTCCATTTCCCGGAGCTCTCCATTGCTTACACCCCTCCCTACCTCCATTTCCCGGAGCTCCCCATTGCCTCCCCTACCTCCACATCCGTCAGTTACGCAAAGCCGCGCCCCCCCTCCAGCCTCTCCCCTCCCGCCCCCCCGCCCCCAACGCCCCTCTCCACAACTTAGAAAAGGCACAGTGACATCAGTCACTCATTTGCAAAACACACCAAGTTCCGTCTGATATCTGTTGGGTCCAGGCTGTGAAAACAATTACTATAATGATTCATCCCAGGACCGGCCGGGGCCCACGATGGAAGCAGAGATTTCTGTTGTGATAACTGAGCGAAGAAGAACAAACAAGAAGTACCCAACTTTTTCAGCAAACATATCAAATCTAGCGCCTATTCCAAAACAATTACAACATGTTCTGAAACCCAGGGTTGATGATAAACTTAATCTAGCTTTACTAAACATCAGGTCATTGGCAGGGAAAAGCTTTTTAATCAATGATTTTATAATCAAGCACAATCTGGAGTGCTTGTTTTTAACAGAAACTTGGCTTGATCAAGTGAACAGTGGAACTGTTCTTATTGAAGCTGCCCCTCCCAACTTTAGTGTCATGAGTGAGGCTAGAGTGAATAAAAGGGGAGGAGGCGTAGCCATTTTGTTTAATGATTCACTCCAATGCAAGCAGGCATCTTTCGGATCCTTCGATTCATTTGAGTATGTGGCTCTGCAGCTAAAGTCCTCCTCTCCAGTTTTGTTCCTAAATATTTATAGGCCACCCAAATACTGTTCAACCTTCTTTGATGACTTTTCAGTGCTAATGTCTATTATATGTGTCGACTTTGACTGTATAGTTATTGTCGGTGACTTTAACATTCATGTTGACAAACCCCAGGGCAGAGGAACCAAAGAACTATGTTGTGTCCTTGATAACTTTGAACTCATACAGCATGTGAAGGAGCCCACACACAACAAAGGGCACACCCTAGACTTAGTTATTTCCAAGGGTCTGAACATTTCGAAAGTTAGCGTCATTGACGTTGCTCTCTCTGACCATTCATGTGTTTTCTTTGAGTGTGTTATCTCGATGGAAAAAAGAAATACTCTCAGTGAAGTCATAACAAGGCGGTGTATCTCTGAAAACACCAGTGAATTGTTTATTCAGACATTCTCCTCTACACCCGTCCTCTCTGGTGTCTCGGTGAATGAGCTTGTTGATCTTTTCAACATCAAAACAAAAAATGTTATTGATGCAATTGCTCCTATGAGGGTGAAGGTGGTCGAAGGTAAGAAAAGATCTCCGTGGAGAAATGCTTTATTGGTGAGAACTGGAAAAAGAGAGTGTCGAAGAGCTGAACGCAGATGGCGGAAAACGAATCTCCAGGTCCATTACGAAATCTATAAAGAGAGACTCCGTATTTATAACTTTAATCTGAAAAACGCAAGGGAAGCCTTCTTTTCTGAAATCATTGCTAAAAACAATAACAATGCACGAGCCCTGTTCACTACTGTCGACAGGCTAACAAACCCCCCTGTGTCTGTAGCACCTGAACTTCTCTCCACCAGGGCCTGTAATGAATTTTCCACCTTCTTTACTGACAAAATCCTGAAAATTAGACAGTCGCTCAGCCCCTCTACCCTCGGTCCTGGGCACCTACAGGCCAGCTGTCCAACTAAATTAGCCCCATACACCATGACACAATTTAATCGGATCAACCACAAAATTTTAGAAGACATTATAGAACACCTAAAATCCTCCTCCTGCTGCCTCGATATTCTTCCAACAAATTTTTTCAAACGTGTTTATGATTGCTTGGCCTCAGATCTTTTATTAATTACCAACACATCTCTTCTGTCAGGTATCTTCCCACAGGCCTTGAAGACGGCTGTTATCAAGCCACTCCTTAAAAAGAACAATCTAGATGTATCACAAATGAACAATTATAGGCCCATATCAAACCTCCCATTTCTAAGCAAAATAATTGAAAAGGCTATCTTCCAACAGTTAAATGCCTTCCTAGCAAGAAGCAACTGTTTCGATGTCTTCCAATCAGGATTTCGACCTCACCACAGTACCGAGACTGCCCTTGTTAAAGTCCTCAGTGACATCCATTTAAATACAGACCGTGGCAAAATTTCAGTCTTGGTTTTACTGGATCTCAGTGCTGCATTCGACACAGTTGATCACAATATTTTGTTAGATCGACTACAAAATTGGGTTGGCCTCTCTGGCACAGCGTTAAACTGGTTTGAATCCTACCTGAAAGACAGAGATTACTTTGTCTCCCTAGGTAATTATACATCTGAACGAACGCAAATGACATGTGGTGTTCCTCAAGGCTCTATTCTGGGGCCTCTTTTGTTTAACATCTACATGCTCCCACTGGCTCAGATCCTGCAAAATGACATCTGCTACCACAATTATGCAGATGATACACAAATTTACATAACAATAACCCCAGGTGACTATGGTCCAATACAAGCATTGAGTAATTGCATTGACCAAATCAATGATTGGATGTGCCAGAATTTTCTTCAGTTGAATAAGGACAAGACTGAAATAATTGTCTTTGGAGCCAAGGAAGAACGATTAAAAGTTTGTGCTCAGCTGCAACTGGCAATGTTAAAAACCACAGACCAGGCAAGAAATCTAGGTGTTGTCATGGACTCAGACCTGAATTTTAGCAGCCACATTAAAATGATTACGAAGTCTGCCTACTATCACTTAAAGAATATATCAAGGGTCAGAGGACTGATGTCTCAGCAGGACTTAGAGAAACTTGTCCACGCATTTATCTTCAGTAGGCTCGACTATTGTAACAGCATCTTCACTGGTCTCCCAAAAAAGTCCATCAGAAAGCTCCAGTTAATTCAGAATGCTGCTGCTCGAGTCCTCACAAAAACTAAGAAAATGGATCACATTACTCCAGTTCTCAGATCGTTACATTGGCTTCCTGTCTGTCAGAGAATTGACTTTAAAGTACTGCTGTTAGTTTATAAAGCACTGAATGGTTTGGGACCAAAGTACATTTCAGATCTTCTCATTTTCTATGAACCATCCAGATCTCTCAGGTCATCTGGGGCGGGTCTGCTTACTGTCCCCAGAGTCAGAACTAAACATGGAGAGGCAGCGTTCAGTTTTTACGCGCCACATATATGGAACAAACTGCCAGAAAGTTGTAGGTCTGCTGAAACACTCACCACTTTTAAATCCAGATTAAAGACCTTTATGTTTGCTACAGCCTTCCCCTAAGCTTATCTTAACATGTTTTAATTTCCTTTTTATGCTTGTATTTTAATTTCAATGCTTTTAATGCTGTATATGTATGTATGTATGTATGTGTTATTTTTTTTATTTTTCTTTTATTTTTTTTTATTTTTTGCTATGCTTTTATTGTATTTTAATGCTTTTATGTATGTAAAGCACAATGAATTGCCTTGCTGCTGAATTGTGCTATACAAATAAACTTGCCTTGCCTTGCCTTCATGTATCAAATTGAATGTAATTCTAGTCAAAAATATGAAAAAAGTGCTAAATATTTGCTGTACCACCTATGCATATTGGTGGTTATTTTATGCTGTAGATCATTTAAAATACCAAACCCTTAAGTTACAGAAACAAAATAACATGCAAAACAAGAACTGAACTGTACTCACCCTCAATGATGAGCTATAAATGCCTTCAATGTTAGTAGAACAATTGAACACAAGCATTAGAACAGAGCAGAACATGGCCTAAAAAAATAAATAAATGTAGAACAGATCATCCTGATTCATGTCAGGATCATCACTAGAATGCAGTAAGAGTAAACCTTTGACCACTGGGACTCCAACAACTTCTGAACCTGAAAGTAGAGAAAGGACAGTTTAACTTTCCAAGCATTTACTGCTTAAACAGACAGAGTGACATATAAAAACCTCTACTATTTGCAATTCATGGGCTTTATAACAGGCCTGACGTTGGCCTAGTAAACTCATAAGGCAGTGTGGAGTATCGTCAAGCACTGTGTGTGTGTGCGTGCAAGTTATTTTCTTACTCAGTTGGCCTTGGAGTTTGGATGGGGATATAGACATCAGAATCAGAATCAAAATCAGAATTAGAATTCGATTTATTGCCAAGTAGGTTTGCACCTACAAGGAATTTGTCATGGTGCAATTGGTGCAATAGAAAGCAGTATGAAAAAAATAAAATAAAATAAAATAAAATAAAAATAAGATAAAAGTAAGTACGTAAAAATAACTATAAAGATAAATATATATATACAATGTACAATGAAATTGGAATACTGAGCTATTGGTCCTGAATGAGGACAAACTGTACACACTGTGTGTTAATGTAACGCTGGTGATCTGAAGATGCCACATTGATGTAGCATGTAGGACTGTGTGGGGGAAGGGAGAGAGTCAGTGTCAGGGGGGGCTCCGGGCCTTGTTGAAAAGGCTAGTGGCAGACGGGAAAAAACTGTTCTTGTGCTGTGAGGTTTTGGTCCTGATGGACTGCAGCCTCCTGCCAGAGGGGAGTGCTGCAAAGAGTGTGTGACCGGGGTGGGAGGGGTCGGCCATAATCTTGCCTGCACGCCTCAGGGTCCTGGAGGTGTGCAGGTCCTGGAGCGACGGCAGATTGCAGCCAATCACCTTCTCTGCAGACCGAATGACGCGCTGCAGTCTGCCCTTGTCCTTGGCGGTGGCAGCAGCGAACCAGATGGTGATGGAGGTGGTGAGGATGGACTCAATGATGGAGGAGTAGAAGTGCACCATCATTGTCCTGGGCAGGTTGAATTTCTTCAGCTGCCTCAGGAAGTACATCCTCTGCTGGGCTTTCTTGATGAGGGAGCTGATGTTCAACTCCCACTTGAGATCCTGGGAGATGACAGTTCCCAGGAAGCGGAAAGACTCCACAGTGTCAATTGTGTAGTCACAGAGGGTAATGGGGGCAGGTGAGGCTGAGTACTTCCTGAAGTCCACAACCATCTCCACTGTCTTTAGAGCGTTGAGCTCTAGGTTGTTACGGCTGCACCATGTCACCAGATGGTCTACTTCCCACCTTTAGACAGACTCATCACCATCAGAAATGAGTCCGATGAGGGTGGTGTCATCCGCAAACTTCAGAAGCTTGACGGACTGGTGACTGGAGGTGCAGCTGTTTGTGTACAGGGAGAAGAGCAGAGGAGATAGTACACAGCCCTGAGGGGAACCGGTGCTGATGGTCTGTGAGACGGAGATGTGTTTACCCAGCTTCACATGCTGCTTCCTGTCAGACAGGAAGTCTGTAATCCACCTGCAGGTGGAGTCAGGCACACTAAGCTGGGAGAGCTTCTCCTGAAGCAGAGCCGGAATTATAGTATTGAAAGCAGAGCTGAAATCCACAAACAGGATCCTGGCGTGGGTTGCTGCGGAGTCCAGGTGCTGGAGGACGAAGTGGAAGGCCAAGTTGACTGCATCGTCTACAGACCTGTTGGCTCTGTAGGCAAACTGCAGGGGGTCCAGGAGGGGGTTTGTGATGTCTTTCAGGTATGGGTTAGGGTTAGGGTTAAGGCGCTCAAAGGACTTCATAACCACAGAGGTCAGGGCGACGGGTCTGAAGTCGTTAAGTCCTGTGGTCCTTGGCTTCTTGGGGACAGGAATTATGGTAGAGGTCTTGAAGCAGGCTGGCACGTGACATGTCTCCAGTGAGGTGTTGAAAATGTCTGTGAACACTGGAGACAGCTGATCAGCGCAGTGCTTCAAGGTGGATGGGGAGACAGAATCCGGTCCAGCAGCTTTTCGGGGGTTCTGTCTCCTGAAGAGTTTGTTGACATCCCTCTCGTAGATGGAAAGAGTCGTTGCCGAGGTGGGTGGGGGGGTCGAGGGGGGGACCTTTACGTTGGGCATTGGTGGAGGTGCCCAGGCCCCCACTGAGGTGGGGGAGGTGGAAGTGATGAACTGGAGCTGTTGGGAGGTGTCATGGGGGATGGTTGCAGGACTGTCCCTTTGTCTTTCAAAGCGGCAGTAGAACTCGTTCAGGTCATTGGCCAGAAGATGGTCGTTGATGGAGTGGGAGGCTTTAGGCTTGTAGTTGGTGATTTGCCTAAGCCCTTTCCAGACAGACGCAGAGTCGTTGGCTGAGAAGTGGTGTTGGAGCTTCTCAGAGTACAGTCGTTTAGCCTCTTTCACCGCCTTGCTAAACTTGTACTTTGCCTCTTTATATCTGTCTTTGTCCCCACTCCTGAAGGCAACTTCCTTATCCAACCTTAACCTTCTGAGTTTGGCTGTGAACCAGGGTTTGTCATTGTTGTAACTCACCCTGGTGCGTGTTGGAATACAGCTGTCCTCACAGAAACTGATGTAAGACGTCACAGCCTCTGTGTACTCATCCAGACTGTTGGTAGCAGTCCTGAACACATCCCAGTCAGTAGAGTCCAAACACGCCTGGAGATCCTCCACGGCCTCACTGGTCCACTTCTTTGATGTCCTCACTACAGGTTTGCAGAGCTTTAATTTCTGCCTGTACGCAGGAATCAGGTGGACCATGACGTGGTCAGAGTGTCCCAGTGCAGCACGGGGGACGGCGTGATAGGCATCCCTGACTGTGGTGTAACAGTGATCCAGAATGTTCTCCTCTCTGGTCGGGCATTTAATAAACTGTCTATATTTAGGGAGTTCGTGAGTGAGGTTTCCTTTGTTAAAGTCCCCAACGACAATAACTAAGGAGTCCGGGTTGGTACGTTCCACACACAGTATCTGGTCGGCGAGCATGCGCTGTGCGTCCTGCACGTTGGCCGACGGTGGAATGTAAACACCGACCAGAATGAATGAAGCGAACTCGCGGGGTGAATAAAAAAGCTTACAGTTTATGATGTAAGATTCCAGATCAGGGGAACAGTGCTGCTGGATCGCCGTCACGTCGTTGCACCAACCACTGTTGATGTAAAAACAGATTCCTCCACCTTTAGTTTTGCCGGAGAGTTCCACGTCTCTGTCCGCTCTGTAGAGTTGGAAGCCGGTCAGCTGCAGCGCAGAGTCCGGTATTAATCCACAAACCCACGTCTCCGTGAAGCACAAAACAGCGGATGAAGAAAAGTCTCTGTTTTTTCCCAACAGCAGTTGTAATTCGTCCAGTTTGTTGGGCAGTGAACGCACGTTGGAGAGAAATATTCCCGGTAGAGGTGTGCGTAATCCACGCTGGCGAAGACGCACAAGCGCACCGGCACGTTTCCCTCTCCTCCGCCGTTTCACTGCGTGAGCAAAGGTGAGCGCACCTTTGACCAGAATGTCCAAAATTTCCAATGTTGGGAGAATGAAAGTAGGAAATAAGTCCTCTGGCATTGTTACCCTGATGTTCATGAGCTCTTCTCTGGTGAAAGAGCTCCGGGTGCCATCGCAAAAAACGGAATTAAAACACAAAACAAAACAAAACAACGCGCACCAACACACCGAGGCGACCGTCTGCGGCGCCATCTTGGTACAACATCATCATTCTCTCCAACTCTTCATCATCATCCATTTCTGTGAAACAAAGCACAAATACAAAGATGTGAGGTTACACATTTACACATTTTAATTTGACTGAATACTCAATTGCATTGTCAACAAACCTGGATGATGACAGGCAGACGATGCAAGGCCTGAGGAAGCAGGTTCCTTAGGGCCACTCCGAAGCTGTCTCTGTTTCTGAGCTAGGTACTGCTTCAAGCGGTCCATTTTGCTGCCTCGCACACATTTTTTTTGGAGGATGAATGCAGCGTACCCATCAGCTCTGCTCTCCCAAACATCCGACCAAGTCTTCTCAGCATTGATGCCAAAACCAACCAGGTTGTCAGCATCATTCAGTGCTGGTGGTGCCACAGATCTTTCAGCAAGGTACTTCAGAAGGTCTTCAATCTCTCTGAAGCTTCTGCTGTACTCCAGGAATGACAGTAGGCTATCCTTCTTGTAATCCTCTGCTCTGAACTGTCCAGCTCTCTCCTCCTCCTCAACCTTCTTGAACAGGTACACTGTGTAGCCTACGTCATTTTCTAGTAGCCACCGGAATGACTTCCCTTTATATTTCCCAAACTGAAGAATATACTCCCCAAGCACCTCCTGTCTGTCGGACACATCTCCCCCTCTCATGAAGACAATGGTACGGGCATTGTCTTTCACCCTTTCCTCCTTCAGAGGTGCAGACTTGTCCTGGAGGTCAGGATTGTCCTTCATCTTCTTGGCTTCCTCTGACGGGTCTTGCCGCAGATAGCCCGTTGGTCCTCTCCTAAAGGTCACCTTGACCTTGCCTAGAAATATTAATGTCACCTTCATCTTGCTGGCTGTAAAACAAACAAAGAAAGAAATAATGTTTATGTTAAAGGTCCCATATTATGCAAAATGCACTTTAGAGCGGTTTTCTATCAATAATATGCATCCCCGGCCTGGCTACAATCCCTCCTGATATGAAAAAAGTTCATCCTCTCCTTTTTTTGCTTTCTCAGTCTTTAGAAAATGTGCGCTAAAACAGGCTGTTTGAGAAATGGTCTGCAAATGACGTCAGCAACAGACTCGGCCGCTCCCCTCAGGCTGGTGGCAACGCCTCCGGTGAAGGTTTGCCACGCCCCTAACAAAGTTTCTAAACACCGCCATTATTCCGCTCGCTAGCATTGCTCCAGTTGGCACAATGGCAAAGGTACGAGCTGGAAGAAGTGGTTGCTCTGTTGTTGGCTGCACAAATGAGCACACAACTCTTCATAAACCTCCCTTTTCGGGAGCGGCAGTAGCTCAGTGGGTAGAGCGGGTCGTCCACTAATCGTAGGGTCGGCGGTTCGATTCCCTCCTCCAACTGTCTGCATGTCGTAGTGTCATGAGGACGACACTGAACCCCAACTTGCTCCCCGGGCGCTGAACACGGCAGCCCACTGCTCCTATGTAATATAGGATGGGTCAAATGCAGAGAACCAATCCCCTCCCCCCTTCCCTTTAGACAATTTCCCTCAGGGATCAATAAAGTATGTCTGTCTGTCTGTCTGTCTGTCTGTCTTTTCGGAGGTTCCGAGGACTCAATGGGTGAATTTCATTTTTGATGGTGATGTCCCTACAGCAGTTCCCAAAGTGCTGTATGTGTGTGCTAACCATTTCACGTCGGAGTGCTTCATCAACGAGGGACAGTATAAAACTGGATTTGCTAAATCCCTGCGGATTAAAAATGGATCGGTACCAACCGCTATCCGTGTCCGCGATCCAACTACGAACGTGGAAGCTGTAAGTTTGAACATTTTATTCTGATTTACTGTTTAGCCGGCTTGGCGGCCCCTGTTAGCATGGCAGCTAGCATAAAGTACTGTTGGGCCGCGACATAGTCTCCTTATACTAAAGTTACGTTAAAACTAGGGCCGGGACTTTAACGCGTTCATTAAGATGAATGAATGACACAAAAATAACGCATTTTAATCGCCCTTTTTTTTGCACCGCGGAACGTTTATCACTGGATGTACTGGTTATAATGGAGCAGTGATCACTGCCTGAGGCGTTTTGAACGCAGCTCAAACCGACTGGTGCCTCTGCACGGCGACCAAGCTTTGATAAACACGCACCGGTTTACAGTATCGTCCCGCATTTTAGCGGTCGTGGCCACGGTCGTGGCCGTGGAGCTGAGAACAGCAGAGTTTCCTCTGCTGCAGCAGAATAGCGGACATGTCGTAGCTACAGACATGTCACTGTCTCGGGTGCATTTTGTTATTATAGGACTTCAACCTCAGAACTCTCTGTCATCAGACTGTCCTGGCCTGTCTTGTGCATACAAACAAACTATGTTTTGTTGCTTACCTTATGTATTCAGTCATTATTCAATGGTATATTAAAATGTTTCTCACTGTTCTCAGATACATAGTGGGGGGAGGGATGATTACATTTGTTCTGAGAAGATGTTTTTTTTCTAACACCTGTGTGCTTGTTATAGACCAGCTCATCACAAACATCAACGGCACAGATTCCTGCATCAAGAGATGTTGCATGCCAGACAGCGATGGAAACACGTTGTGTAGGCACACAGCTGTCCTTCAAGACTCTACGGGCTTCTTACAGGAGTGCAGGTATACAGCCAGCTTCATTAGGCTGCATTTACTTGGGAATAAGTTAGTAAGGAGTTACATGTTATCATAAATATAATAAAGTTTCTGACATTTTAGATTTTTTTCTTTTGTTATTACAGACTCTACTTGGCGGCAATGTACTACAACGAAAACGCCAACCGACCACAAGCGGACGGACCAAGGTGTACCCCTCTTCAAGGTGCACTTCCCGAAGGTATTGAAGGGAGAGTGTAGAGCAAAACCTGTAAAGACAGAGCCAACATACAGTAAGAGTTTACTTTTTATTTTTTTATACCAAAACTAAAGGATTTCTTTTTACTTGTTGCACTTACAAACTATAAACATTTCAACAATAAATAACTGTATAAAGTAATACACACACACACACACAAAAACCTTATGAAAAATAATAAATTAGATAGTGTAATGAGCAAATCACTTTCAGTCTCTGAAAAAAGACAATAAAGACAATAAACAATGTCTGTGCATTTCTTGTATAAAACAGGGTATGTAGTGGACATGATGGACCTCATCTTCGAGAAGGTGTTTATGGACCCGGCACCCTACACTGATGCAGTCCTGGCAATCCCTGTTCCTGAAGACCTTGCTGCACAGTTTGAGTGGCCAGACAAGGAGGAGGTCATTGCTGGTTATGTGTCCCGCTTCAATCAAGCAGCTGTTTGAATCCCACGTAGTGACCTGTGGCATCAGGAAACTCCGTTTGGATTCGAAGGACCACACAAGCTGGGATGACGACCCGGATTCTGCGTCCCAGACAGCCCCAACACCAGCTCACAAAAGAGTGATATGCAAGGTACCTGTAACGACTTCAAGCAATTGGACAAGATATAGCAATTACTTTTTTGTTTTGTATCCCATTTTATTTTTATGGATTGCCTGCTAAAACATATGGCTACTAAGAGCACTATCCCTCCTCTCGTCTCCTCCCCTCTACTACCACTAAACTATTTTCACACACTCTCTGTGTTTCGACAGATTCTCCATCCCTGAGTCTACACCTGCGTGGTACCCATCAACCTGCTTAACACTGGCCTGCCATCCATCCCATCGGGCTGACATGTTTCCTCCTGCCCCTACTCCCACCAGAAGCTTCGTTGCGTTGAACATTTAATGTGTTGAGTTGTACATTTTTTTCTTGTCTATACACATCTATATATCTATTATTTTGTTATGCTACTGTGTTTTGATTAGCACAGTTATAACTTATTTGTTAGTAATGCAATGTCAATAAATGTTTAAAAAGTGTCTACACTGTGCCCTGTAAATTTGGCTTGCATTCTGGAGCGAGTATACATTGAGGCATACAGGCTCCAATCCAGGATGGTCCACCATGCATTTCAGGTTCCCCTCAACCTCCTGCAAACAAGGTACTGCAAACATTAAATGCCATTGTGTTTCATAAGTATGAAATAAACCATAATCAAGACAGACTAGTTTTCACTTTGAATATGTAGATACTACCTGTGCTATCTCAAGACAGCAGACATTTTCCTGCTCTGTGGGCATGGTGTTGCAGTTTCCACACAAACACCTGTCAAAAGAAAATGAGTTAGAATTTCACTTGAATGCAACTACACAAGCGTAGTTGGATAAGAAGTAAGATTTTCCTAACCATGTCAAGTGCATAAAACTTGTGACATTTGAATAATGTTGAGATGGAGAACAGTGGCATTTTAATCAACATTACACCGCCTCGATTTTCTACCAGAATGACACATTACTGATACAGACAGACATATTTATGCTGAAATACAAAAGTAAATCCTAAAGACCTAGAACAACAAACGTCAGGGCGCTGTTACGATGAAACACCTCTGCTAAAACTATCACAAACTTTGCAAAATATAGAATTTAGGTTAGGCCTACTATGCAAGCATCGTTTGATAGCCTACTAGTTTCTACATTATACATTTATCCGTAGATAGCAAGAATACAGTCAAGAGAGATAAGCATAATGTTACTACACTATTTACAAAATTGCTCATTCACCAAAAAAGCTTGAAGTAACAAAGATACAGCGAAGACGTAACCGTTAGCAGGAGCTAACATGTAAGTAACAGTGTAATAGAACGTAAAAAATTAAATATATAAAGTCGCATGATATATGTAACTTACCATTCAGAAACCTCCTGCTGCAGCCGCAGAGTAAGAATTTCAGCCGGCGTCTCTCCCTCTGGGTCAGATTCAAGCTCAAACTGGTAGGGTTGAACTAGAGTCCTTTAGAGAGACTAGAGTAACTAGACTAGACTAGACGAGACTAGAGTCTCTCTAAAGGACTCTAGGTTGAACCACAGAGTTTCTGCCAGCCATTGGCCGAGTCAGTCTGTAAACATTAGCACATGGCTACGGAGCCCAGCCTCAGCCCCTCGCAGAGAGGTGGGCGTGGTCTGGTGTAGCTCATTTACATAAAAGAGACAGGCCCTGAAACAGACCGTAGTACAAAAGTACAAGTTTGGCATGGCGGTGAAAGAGGCTAAACGACTGTACTCTGAGAAGCTCCAACACCACTTCTCAGCCAACGACTCTGCATTTGTCTGGAAAGGGCTTAGGCAAATCACCAACTACAAGCCTAAAGCCCCCCACTCCATCAAAGACCATCGTCTGGCCAATGACCTGAACGAGTTCTACTGCCGCTTTGAAAGACAAAGGGACAGTCCTGCAACCATCCCCCATGACACCTCCCAACAGCTCCAGCTTATCACCTCCCCCACCTCAGTGGGGGCCTGGGCACCTCCACCAATGCCAAACTTAAAGGTCCCCCCCTCGACCCCCCCACCCACCTCAGTGACGACTCTTTCCATCCATGAGAGGGACGTCAACAAACTCTTCAGGAGACAGAACCCCCGGAAAGCTGCTGGACCGGATTCTGTCTCCCCATCCACCTTGAAGCACTGCGCTGATCAGCTGTCTCCAGTGTTCACAGACATTTTCAATGCCTCACTGGAGACATGTCACGTGCCAGCCTGCTTCAAGACCTCTACCATAATTCCTGTCCCCAAGAAGCCAAGGACCACAGGACTTAACGACTTCAGACCCGTCGCCCTGACCTCTGTGGTTATGAAGTCCTTTGAGCGCCTTGTGCTCTCACACCTGAAAGGCATCACCGACCCCCTCCTGGACCCCCTGCAGTTTGCCTACAGAGCCAACAGGTCTGTAGACGATGCAGTCAACTTGGCCTTCCACTTCATCCTCCAGCACCTGGACTCCGCAGGAACCTACGCCAGGATCCTGTTTGTGGATTTCAGCTCTGCTTTCAACACCATCATCCCGGCTCTGCTTCAGGAGAAGCTCTCCCAGCTTAGTGTGCCTGACTCCACCTGCAGGTGGATTACAGACTTCCTGTCTGACAGGAAGCAGCATGTGAAGCTGGGAAAATGCATCTCCGACTCACAGACCATCAGCACCGGTTCCCCCCAGGGCTGTGTTCTTTCTCCTCTGCTCTTCTCCCTGTACACAAACAGCTGCACCTCCAGTCACCAGTCCGTCAAGCTTCTGAAGTTTGCGGATGACACCACCCTCATTGGACTCATTTCTGATGGTGATGAGTCTGACTACAGGTGGGAGGTAGACCATCTGGTGACATGGTGCAGCCGGAATAACCTAGAGCTCAACGCTCTAAAGACAGTGGAGATGGTTGTGGACTTCAGGAAGTACTCAGCCTCACCTGCCCCCATCACCTTCTGCGACTACACAATTGACACTGTGGAGTCTTTCCGCTTCCTGGGAACTGTCATCTCCCAGGATCTCAAGTGGGAGCTGAACATCAGCTCCCTCATCAAGAAAGCCCAGCAGAGGATGTACTTCCTTAGGCAGCTGAAGAAATTCAACCTGCCCAGGACAATGATGGTGCACTTCTACTCCTCCATCATTGAGTCCATCCTCACCTCCTCCATCACCATCTGGTTCGCTGCTGCCACCGCCAAGGACAAGGGCAGACTGCAGCGCATCATTCGGTCTGCAGAGAAGGTGATTGGCTGCAATCTGCCGTCGCTCCAGGACCTGTACACCTCCAGGACCCTGAGGCGTGCAGGTAAGATTATGGCCGACCCCTCCCACCCCGGTCACCATCTCTTTGCATCACTCCCCTCTGGCAGGAGGCTGCGGTCCATCAGGACCAAAACCTCACGGCATTAGAACAGTTTTTCCCCGTCTGCCACTAGCCTTGTCAACAGGGCCCGGAGCCCCCCCTGACACTGACTCTCTCCCTCCCCCCACACAGACCTACATGCTACATTAACGTGGCATCTTCAGATCGTCTGCGTTACATTAACGCACAGTGTGTACAGTGTGCACTCATTCGGGTCCACCATTTTTCCATTTTCCTCTGCATGCACCACTGCTCTGTATTCCATATTCATAATCATACTCATATTCATTGTACATTGTATATATATATTTATTATAGTTATTTTACTTTTTTACTTACTTATATTTTTAATACTGTTTTTTCCCTTGCACCAATTGCACCAAGTCGAATTCCTTGTAGGTGTAAACCTACTTGGCAATAAACTTGATTCTGATTCTGATTCTGATATGTTTTGCATCACATTTCACAACATAGCTAGAGAAGGGGGGAGGCAGCTGTGTGCGTGTGTGCGTGTGTGTGTGTGTGTGTGTGTGTGTGTGTGTGTGTGTGTGTGTGTGTGCGCGTGTGTGTGCATGCGTGTGCGTGTGCGGGCCTGTGTGAGAACACCTATGGGGAAGAGGAGGGGGGAGGTAACAGGGGAGAAGTGGAAAAGTACTGTGTGTTAGTGTCTACAGGTATGTATGTATGTACAACTAGCGATGTGGTGGTACATTTTATCTCGTTGCTGTAAATTTACTCCAAATAACAAATATCTTACCTTAGATCGATGAATACGGAATCCAATCTGAGTAGCGAGTCGCTTGACCTGTCGTCTCCACCGTTTTCTCAGAATAAACTTTTTTCTCAAATTGCGCGGCTCTAAAGAGGTCGCTCAACAGCGCCAGAGTATCCACCGGTGGCCAAAAGTATATTGCATCCGTAGTGTTAAGGCCTAGTTATGCTTCGTTTATACTTCCGCGTCGACGCGACGCGTTGGGACGGCGGACCCACGGCGGACCCTTTGCGTCCTCGACGTGCACCTCCCCAAATCCTAGACGCGCGTCGAGGCGACGCCGTCCCAACGCGTTGGCTTTGGCTGTGATTGGTCCGCGAACTACATTCACTGGAGATCGCTTTTCCGGTTTCCACTCGTAAACACCGCCACGGTGTAAACACAGCCTTGATAAATGCTTCGACTGATTGGCGACAATATATATATATATATATATATATATATATATATATATATATATGTGTGTGTGTGTGTGTCCGTATCTAATGATCAGAATGGTCATTACATATGGATTACTAGCGAGTTAAAAAGCCGTTCTTGATAAAGAACGGTTATGTCACGTTAGATCAAGACATGTAGAAAGTAATCCATAATAAACTACATAGCTGTATATTATATAAAGCAATCGTATCATATAGTCATATCTGTTGATAAAAAACGTATAAAACTTTTGCCTTCATTTCTACTCGAAACTTTTTTAACTCGCTAGTAATCCGTATATGTAATGACCAGAATGGTCTGGTCCCTCTACCGGTGTGGCAATGAATTGCATTTTGAGACGTAAACCCAACGCAATCCCTCCGCAGAAGTATCACGGGCTCATGACGGCGTCCGAGCAACGGCGTGGCCATTGCGTGACACGACGCGATCCCTACGCAGAAGTATAAACCAGGCTTTAAGGACTACCATAGAGAATGAATGGGAAAAGTTAAGAAAGTTAAGGCTGGTTTATGCTTCTGCGTAGGGATTGCTAGAGTCCTATAGAGACTCTAGGGATTGCGTCGTGATCACGCAATGGCCACGCCGTTACTCGGACGCCGTCATGAGCCCGTGATACTTCTGCGGAGGGATTGCGTGGGGTTTACGTCTCGAAATGCAAGCAATCAGTCAAAGTCAAAGTCAAAGTCAAAGTACTTTATTTGCCATTTGTGCATAAACTAGTAGTCCAAGCACATAGGAACTCTTGTGCAGGCCCTCTGAGTCAATAGATAAATAGAATTAAATAGAAAAAATAGGAAAAAAGACAAAATACATTAAAAAGTGATAAAAATCAAAAATCAAAGAGATCAAAAGAATTAAAAAAAGTGGATCAAATGTTCTTTTTTGCCATCAGCCTCACTGTTGCTGGGAAGAAACTGTTAAAAAACCTTGCTTTTTTGGTAGGAATGCTGTCCGCTCTACTGTGTCTCAGTTTGTATGTGCAGTTCTTGTGTTTGAGCAGAGAGTTAGCTGGATGGAGTGGGTCTTTAACGATTCTCTCTGCTCTCCTCTGGCTGCGCTGTACATATATGGAGTCCATGGAGGGAAGTGCTGTGCCTATAATCCTCTCCGCAGTCTTGATTATTCGTTGCAAAGACTTCCTTTCAGCCTGAGTGATGTTGCCATACCAGACAGTGATGCCTGTTGTGAGGATGCTCTCTACAAGTCCTCTGTAGGCCTGGGTAAGAGGGCGGTGATTCAGTCCAGCCTTCCTAAGCATCCTAATAAAGTACAGCCTTTGCTGGGCTTTTTTCGCGATGGATGTGGTGTTCAAACTCCAGCTCAGGTTTGATGTTACTTGCATGCCTAGGAATTTATGACTTTCAGCCCTCACCACCTCTGTCCCTTTAATGTGCAGAGGCTGTAGGGGAGGAGGATGTTTTCTAAAGTCCACTATAATTTCCCTCGTCTTGTCTGTGTTGAGGATGAGGTCGTTTGTCTCCCCATAGTCAATGATGTAGTTCACAACAGACCTGTATCCTGACTCGTCCCCTTCTTTGATGAGCCCCAGGATGGTAGTGTCATCAGCATATTTGATGATGATGGTGTTGTCATGGCTTGAGAGAAGGTCATGGGTATACAGCGTGAAGAGCTTAGGACTGAGGCAGCATCCTTGTGGAGATCCCGTACTGACTGTGAGCTCAGAGGACACCCGCCCCCCCCATTCTCACCACCTGTGGTCTCTCTATAAGGAAGTCCAGAATCCAGTTACAGGTGGGAGTTGGGAGGCCAAGGTCTGTCAGTTTCTCAATCAGCCTGCCTGGGTGGATGGTATTGAAGGCAGAACTGTAGTCCAGGAAAAGCATTCTGACATACGCTCCGCTACTCTCCAGGTGCTCCAGTGTGTGGTGTAAAGCTATTGCTACTGCATCATCCACTGATCGGTTGGGACGGTAGGCAAACTGAAAGGGGTCAGTAGTGTCCTGGACTGTATAATTTATATGGGCTAAGACCAGTTTTTCAAGGCACTTCATGGCAACTGATGTAAGTGCCACAGGCCTGAAGTCATTAAGAGTTTTTGTGTCTGGTCTTTTTGGAACTGGTATAATAGTGGATTTTTTAAAAATATGTGGGACAGCTGCTTGAGATAAAGATGAATTAAAAATGTCTGTATACACACCAGCCAGTTGTTCACTACAGGCCTTCAGCACTCTGGGGGGAACCCCATCCGGTCCGGTGGCTTTGTGGGGGTTTACTTGCTTCAGGGCTTTAAGGACTTGTGTGTGAGTCACCTGGTGGGCTGTGAGGGTGGAGTCGCAGGGGGCTTTTATAGGGTTGTCTGTGTTCAGTCTGTCAAACCTGGCATAGAAGGTGTTAAGCCTATCTGGAAGGGTGGTGTCTCTGGAGTCTGTAGATGTTGCTATTCTCCTATAATTTGTCACTGACTGAATTCCCTGCCACATCCTGCGTGTGTTCTGGCTAATATAGTGGCTTTCCAGTTTTTGAGAATGAGCCCTTTTTGCTGCTCTGATGGACTTTTGCAGCTCATAACGTGCTTTCTTATATTCCACCTGGTCACCCGTCTTGAAGGCCTCCTGCCGCAACCTGATTTTATGTTTCACATCGCCATTGAACCACGGTTTTTGGTTGGGAAACACACGCACAGCCCTAGGGGGAGCACATGTGGACATGCACCAGCTGATGTAGTCACTCACAGTCTCTGTATACTCATGGATGTCCTCAGTGGCCTCTTTAAAAACACTCCAGTCAGTGGTCTCTAAGCATCCCTGCAGGGTATCCTGTGCCTCTTCTGTCCAGGTGTTAACCATCTTGACACTGACTGGATGTGTTTTGAGTCTTTTTGCATATACTGGTTTGAGCCTAATGGCCATGTGATCAGACTTTCCAAAGTGAGGTTTTGGCTCAGCTACAAAGGCATTTCTGATGTTACTGTAGCAGTGATCTAGTGTTTTCTCACCCCTGGTGGCAAAGTTCACAAATTGATACATTTTAGGCATGTATTTTCGCAGATTACAGTGATTAAAGTCCCCCAGGATAATATTGGCAGCGTCAGGATACTTGCTTTCTTGCGCACTAATCATGTCATGTAACTCCTTCAAAGCCAGCTCTTCTTTCGCGGAGGGAGGGATGTACACAACAGACAGAAGTATGCATTGAAACTCTCTGGGCAGATAGAATGGCCTTAGCTTCAGAGTAAGATATTCCACATTCTGGGTGCAGGATTTGGAGATGGGCTTACAGTCAGTGCACCAGGATTGCTTCACGAGGGCAGCTGTTCCTCCTCCGCGCGTCTTGCCGCTCTCCACAGCACTTTGGTCCTCCCGGAAAAGTGTGTAGCCGACAGGTGTTATCGCCGCGTCAGGAGTCCTGTTCCCCAGCCAGGTCTCGGTGAAACATAGAATTGAACATTCCTGGAGGTCCCTCTCCATGGAAATCCTCGCATGAAGCTCATCCATCTTGTTTTCCGAAATTAGTCGAAGCATTTATCAAGGCTGTGTTTACACCGTGGCGGTGTTTACGAGTGGAAACCGGAAAAGCGATCTCCAGCCAATGTAGTTCACGGACCAATCACAGCCAAAGCCAACGCGTTGGGACGGCGTCGCCTCGACGCGCGTCTAGGATCTGGGGAGGTGCACGTCGAGGACGTAAAGGGTCCCGCAAAGGGTCCGCCGTAGGTCCGCCGTCCCCCCGCGTCGCGTCGACGCGGAAGTATAAACGAAGCATCGTCTCTTTTTTTTCGTGTTTCTGGCACTTAACTTCACTAACTGCAGTAATGGTTACTTGTTTTACTCCACTTACTGCAGTACTGGTTAAGTACTTAAATTCTGTTTACTACGTGTCATTCAACAATTCCTCGTTAGTATAGTGGTCAGTATCCCCGCCTGTCACGCGGGAGACCGGGGTTCAATTCCCCGACGGGGAGGTGATTTCCTCTTTTCCTTCTCTATGATTTGTTTTAGCTCCTGCGCTATTAGTGGAGCAGATTAAGTCCATATTTCATCAGAATCGTTCACTTGGTGATACAAGCACCAAATTTGGCACAAATGATGTCCAGGATGTACTATTTAAGAAAAGTACGTTATCCAGCTGAAAATCCAAAATGGCCGCCAGTTTTCAAGATGGTCGCCTCGTCAAATGCAAAAAAAAGGTTTTTGAAGTAGAACTTGAATAAATAGAAATAAATTAATGATCCAAACATCAAAATGAATGTATACTGACTGGAAGAACTCAATAGTGTCAATTGAATTTCAATATGGCCGCCAGCTTTCAAGACTCAATATTAGCATTTTCGGAAGCTGTCTGATCAAAGATCAGTGTTTCCCCTACCATTATATTGTTGTAAACCTTGTTGTCTGCCAATGATGTCATATGCTTTGTAAGTTAAAGCAATATTATGCAGCAATAGCTAATCGCAAACGAGATGCTAGCCACTAAAACTAGCGAAACCTGTTGAAATTAGCTTTCTTAGATAATATGACGAACTAGTTAGTCAATAACTGTCCTAACACAGTCAAACATCAAGCAAGTGCAACACGAGACAAAACAAGACGACAAATAAGAGGGCAAATAAGTTACTCGCTAGTCAGGCAGAGAGTAGTCCCGGGCCGCTTCCAGAAAACTGTATAGTGCAGTTATTTGCTTGTTGACCTCGGTATGGCAGTAGCGATAAGCTCATTCTCCACACTAAACATTTTTTAAAAGCTGTTTTTGTAAGGTAAAATCGCTAACCCTAACCCTATTTCTTAGGGTAAAAGAGTTGCATAGTGTTGCTTTAAAGTAAGCCTACAATGTCACTCAGTTGAATGCAAATCGTTTTGGGAAGGGTTAGGGTTAGAAACTGTCTCCAGTGACTGTGAAACAGGCTAGTCAACTTATCTGTCTCTTTTTAATGAAATAATTATGCTACAGTAGCACCCATCTCAGCAGATGCCTTCAATATGTTTATTTTTGTGCTATATTTTAAATCTAAATATGTTAATTTCTCTTCCTTAAACCCACTAGAGGACACTATTTAAAAGGATATTCTCAAAACATTATTATGGGGGAGAATGCCCCCAGACCCTCCTACTTTTGTCACAGGACAAATGATAGGTTTTATCTAGCCCCGCCCCCTCAAAGCTGTAAACCTGGGGAAACACTGAAGATATTGCATTAAGTTGAAGGGCAACATCCATGATCACTCATAGAAATCCTGTGGTCAAGCCGCACCTGATTTGACAGGCTCCAGTTAACTGAATGATGTACAGATTGCACAGGACCTAAACCTAGTTGCATCCCATATTTCAATGTGCTTTCGTGTTTTGTACAGTTGGGTGGTAAAAGGATAAACCCTCGGCCTTTAACCGTATAACAAAAGATGTCTTCCAGTAATCCATTGAGTTGCACCACTAAAACTGACTGGAGGAAGTGTTGCCTCTGTCAGACAGATACCAAAGAGGAGTTGAAGTCTCCCCCTACCCGTTATGAGTGTAGTTCTGACGGCTATTCCATGATAGCCAAAAACATACCACAATCAATCTGTTGCCCATCAGGTTAGACCCATCCAGATTGGATGATGGAGGTGGTATTGAGGATACATTGAAGCGAAACAGTGCAAAGTATCACCAAAAAAAAAAAACATTTTTTTTTCACATTGTTTGTAAAACCCAGAATCAAAGTTAACATTTCCCTATAAATCGGAAAAGTTTATTCATATTTCTAATGCACTGGTTAACCCAGATAAGCCACGTCCACGTCTCTACATTAGGTGGTCACGTACCTAGACATCACAGAGTGTTTTTTCATTTAATTCCCATTTTTACCTCTATGTTTTCGGTCGCGTTGGTTTGTCTGTCTGTTTGTTTGTTTGTTTGTTTGTTTGTTTGTTTGTCTGTCAACAGGATAACTCAAAAAGTTGTGAACGGACTTTGATGAAATTTTGTGGAGTTGTTGGAAATGACAAAAGAAACAAGTGCTTAAATCTTGGTGGTGATCCGGATCAGCGTGTTGATGTTATGGCATCAGTGACCCCATGGCCTTGGCGGAGGTTTGCACTCTCTGAGTGCTTCTAGTTTCTTAATAATATTCAATGATTTTGATTTTTGAAATGCAGAATTGGATTCCTCATACTCAAAAACATATGTTTTGATATATAAATCATCAAAATAGGATAATTCAATCAAAATATAGTTCAAACACAGTTTACAACCACTCCGAATGGCTGACATCTTGAAAAATGGCGGCCATTTTTTTTTTCCCAAGTGGATAACGTACTTTTCTGAGAGAGTAGGTGATGAAGTACTTGTGTGCCAAATTTGGTGCTTGTATCACCAAGTGAACGATTGTCTCAGTAATCTGCTCCACTATATGGTTCCTTCTACGTCTTAGAACTCACTGGTTCTGTTTTCCATCTTCCACTGCAAAGACATCGCTGGATGTGTTTTCTACCCTCTACTGTATTTCTGTCTTACACTGTTCTGCAAAGCAAAGAGGGAATTTCCCAGCTTGGGATCAATAAAGTACTTCTATTCTATGAACGAATTGCAGTGCCATATTGACCACACTACCTTAATCTTACAACACAGCGTTGGTGGTATAGTGGTGAGCATAGCTGCCTTCCAAGCAGTTGACCCGGGTTCGATTCCCGGCCAACGCAGTTAGTTTTCTCATTCCTGAAAGAACACAGAAGTTACAGAATGGAAGCAACGTGTTGTGCTTTTTTAAAAGCTGTAATGTTGCTCTTTGGTTTGAATGCTCTGTTATTGATATAAGGCCGGTTCTATATCCGGGCTAGAATCTTTTGAGTCTGTGGTGGAGAGGAGAATGCTGAAAAAACAATGATCAGCACCCTCTCCATCACACAGTGGTCAGACAGCGGAGCAGCTTCTCTCACAGGCTGCTCCAGCTCCGCTGTCGAAGGGACAGATATAGGAAATCATTCCTACCACATTCCATTACACTGTACAATAACCCGGCCAACAGTTAAATCGAACGCAACTGGACTTAGATTTGTCTGTGAAGACGTTTCGCCTCTTATCCAAGCGGCTTCATCAGTTCGTAACGCATCAGTCTGACTAGTCCGCACTAGTCTGACAGACAGTGGAGCTAGACCCAGGTATTTAACCTCAGTGGAGGAGACCCTACAGGTTAGAACAAACCTCAACCCAGACCAGATCTGTCAGTTACTGGAGCTGTGCCTGAACACCACATACTTCCAGTTCAACAATACTTTCTACAGACAGAAGCATGGTTGACAGACAGACAGACAGACAGACGTACTTTAATAATCCCTGAGGGAAATTGCATAAATTGGTTGTGCCATGGGCTCTCCAGTATCCCCCATTGTGGCGAACTTATACATGGAAATGTTCGAACAAAAGGCTTTAAAATCCTACAAAGGAACATCACCTAGCCATTGGTTCCGGTATGTGGATGACACATGGGTTAAAATCAGAACCCAAGAACTTCAGGCATTTACTGAACACATTAATTCAGTGGACGTAAACATCAAGTTCACCAGAGAAGATGCCAAAGATAACCACTTACCTTTTTTGGACTGTGATGTACACTTTGGTGATGACAGGAGCCTCCACATTGGGGTATACAGGAAACCCACTCAAACAGATCAGTACCTTCTCTTTGACTCCCATCACCCTCTGGAGCACAAATTGGGGGTTATCAGAACCTTGCAACACAGGGCGGATAATATACCAACCACCACTCAAGCCCAAGTAAAAGAACACAAACATCTAAAGGGTGCTTTGAGAACTTGTGGCTATCCGGGTTGGACCCTCAACAAGACAACATGCAGAAAGAATAAAAACTTGGAGGGTGAAGAGAAAAAGAACCAACGCAGAAACATAGTGATACCCTATGTGTCCGGAGTATCTGAAAAACTCCGGAGGATTTTCAACAAACACGAAATCCCTGTCCATTTCAAACCCAGCAATACTCTCAGGCAGAAACTGGTACACCCCAAAGACAGACTACCACACTCACAAAAGAGTAACTGTGTATATGCAGTCCAATGCAGTGAGGAATGTAAGGACTCTTACATTGGTGAAACTAAACAACCTCTAAACAAGCGCATGGCCCAACACAGAAGGGAAAACTCCTCAGGTCCAGTATCAGCTGTCTATCTACACCTAAAGGAAAAGGCTCACTCCTTTGAGGACAGCAATGTCAAAATCCTGGACAGGGAGGACAGATGGTTTGAAAGAGGGTTAAAAGAAGCCATCTATGTCAAAGTGGAAAAGCCATCTCTCAACAGGGGAGGGGGTCTGAGACATCAGTTATCCCCCATCTACAATGCTGCACTTTCAGCCATTCCCAGGAGGGTGAACAACAAAGGCTGCCCAAAACAAACCTCAAGTGGCTCTATGGAACAGAACGACTGTCGTTCACTGGTAACTGCACATCATACCTAACGACTGTCGTTCTCCAGTGGCCCCACCCACCCCTAATGATCATCTTCCACCAAGATGACTCACAGGCCCCAAACAATGGTCAGGTGAAGCTACACTAATGATCTATTGTTTTAGGAGTTTTGTGGGTGGACTCCTCCACTGAGGTTAAATACCTGGGTCTAACTCCACAGTCTGTCAGACTGGTGCGGACTAGTCAGACTGATGCGTTACGAACTGATGAAGCCGCTTGGATAAGAGGCGAAACGTCTTCACAGACAAATCTAAGTCCAGTTGCGTTCGATTTAACTGTTGGCCGGATTAAACATGACCTGGATGAATGAGAACATTCATAGACTGTACAATAACAGCCAATAACTTATTGCAACATATTGCATCTTATATTTCATTTAATTTCATTTCATTATATTCTGTACACTGTTTATTAAAATATTGCACTAAAATTAGTTCAGATTATATTCAGTTTACATTTTTAGTTTCTATTTAGTTTATATTTTATATTTATATTTTTTATTTATATATTTTATTTTTTATATACATACATACATTTATTTCTAATTAATCCATTCTATGCATTCTGTGTATTCTAATGCTGCTGCTACGTTGAAATTTCCCATTTTGGGATTAATAAAGTATTTCTATTTCTATTTCTATTTTCTATTTCAATAATTGAAATAGAACCAAGCTGTTCCTGTTGTTGAACAGTATCGTCAGTCATCATATATCTGAATGATATACAGTATACCATGTATAATCAACTTCTAGTGAGTCGAATCCAACGGCTGTGTTTCCGTAGTGTAGTGGTTATCACGTTCGCCTCACACGCGAAAGGTCCCCGGTTCGAAACCGGGCGGAAACATTTTTACTTTTAGTCAACGTCATACGCTTTTATTTCGTGAACCAGTCATCTCTTCCGTTCTGTTCCGTTCTTCCGTTCTGATTTCATCCGTTCTGTTTATTGTACAGAGTAAAGCACGTTGTTAACGTAATCGAAATGTGCTTTACAAATATATATATATTAGTATTATATCAGTATTGTATTTTGTATAGTTTTATAGTGTTGTATAATTGTCACAGCAAAGCCCAGTGAAACGTCATGACAGAGTTCGCTAGATGCGGTCCGAGGTGGTCAGCAGTCCGGGGTGGTCAGCAGTCCGGGGTGGTCAGCAGTCCGAGGTGGTCAGCAGTCCGGGGTGGTCAGCAGTCCGAGGTGGTCAGCAGTCCGAGGTGGTCAGCAGTCTGAGGTGGTCAGCAGTCCGAGGTGGTCAGTCCACTGCGGTCACGCTATCTACGCTTCGAAACTCGAGTGCCCGTCTACATCGGTTGTACGGTAAAGCGTGTGAGCGTGAAATACATCTGTCATTACTTTGTTGTTGTTTTACTACATAAAACAAAAAAACAAAAATATTGAAGCACCACCAATAGCCCATCCAGATTAAATTTATCATAAACAGATTATAAAAAATCATGAACAACTCAAATCAATCGAATCGAATTTTATGGCTATGCAAGCAGTTTTCAAAAAATAATTAAAAATAATAATGAAATCGTTTTCAGAACACTCCACTGCATTCTTGTTCTACGTCTCCCCAGGTACCTCTGTGGATATTTTTGAAGTCTTTTGACTGTACCATTCTCTAATAATCCCATGCTAAAGTCATACCCAATACACATTGTATGGCGACACAAGCAGTTTTTAAAAATTAATTAAAAATAATTATCAAAAATTGTTTTCAGAACACTCCACTGCATTCTTGTTCTTCATCTCCCCAGGCACCTCTGTGGATATTTTTTCAATATTTTACAACAACAAAGTAATGACAGATGTATTTCACGCTCAAACACTTTACCGTACAACCGATGTAGACGGGCACTCGAGTTTTGAAGCGTAGATAGCGTGACCGCAGTAGCAGTCCGAGGTGGTCAGCAGTCCGAGGTGGTCAGCAGTCCGGGGTGTCAGTTCCTGGCCTTCTCCTCTGAGGCAGCGCGGGGCCGCGTGGTGCCGCGGGGTGCAGCCTCCTCACGGGGCTCTGGGAGTAATCCTCTGGATGCACTGTGATGAGGAGGAGGATGAAGGTCAATCTGTAAGCCTTCACGTCTCTCTCCAGGGCAGTACGGGCTGACGGACCACACAGTGAAGACCTCAGCAGCTCTCCTACCAACCCAGCAACCCAGGTAAGGTCTGAACGTCGGGCTGAGTAACCACAGACAGCGCTGGGCTGCCGGAGCCGCGCGTCTGTCCCGGGTCCTGTCTCACGGGACCTGTCTCACGGGACCGGGTCCTGTCTCATGCCAACTTACAAATGAACGCCTATTCAATGGTTAACGTAAAGTTAAACGTTTTTTTCTGTGTATATTTTTGTGTAGGCCTATATGTTGTATACATTCATCCTTGACTATTTTTGTGTTTACATTTGGACTTACACCTGCACTATGTAAGTGAAAACATTGTGCTGTAGCTCCAGTTATAGATGTATTGAGAGGTGAAAAACAGGATCCATAGAGATTGAATCATCCTAGAATCTGTCTGGACAGCTTTTTAAACAGGAAACCACGCAAGAGATTGGAGAATTATTGTTCTCATACACCAACAAATAAACACATGAATAGTTGTCCCAGAGTCTCTGGCCAGGTTATCATAATCCATCATAATCGGATCATTCATCCTCAGCCTTGATTACAGTAAATGGATTTGAAAACCTGCACATGCAGCAGAAACACTGAGGTATACTGAGGTACGCTGAGGTACACAGAGGAGCCTCAACGATATTCCCAACGTTGCAATCTTTGCAAAATAATGTAATTTTGGTGTGCACTGCCACCTAGGGGCTGAATACGGCTTGATTCCAGGTTAAATTATTTAATAACATGCCAAACACATAACATGACATGACGTATCAGGAATCGCTTCTTGAGATTTTATGGAGGTTTGCAGGAAAGATGTGTTTTAGCCAATGGTGGTTCTTGGCAAACAAAGTTACGTTTTGAGAACGTCTTGAGAGCTGTATGCATAGTATGACCGACAGGTTGATATTGTCTGTAATGTCAAACGGAACTCTATAGGAACACCTGTTTCTAGTCGGGCCTTTTATGAGACACAATATCCCAAATTTAGCGCCATCTGAAAGTAGTTTTTTCAAGCGAGACGGAGATAAACACCAAATGACGGTGAGTTAAATGTTTCATATCTCAACTCACTGTTTTTTTCTGTAACGCAGTCAGGTATTGTGACGTGGCAGTTTAACGGTAGGTCTGTCCTGTAAATGAATAAGAAAAAAAATCTACAACATAGAAACAGAACGACCTGCCGGTCTGAGGTCAGCTGAGAGACAGGAAGAGGAAGAGCTCAGAGCATTATTTTTATTTATATATGCACGTGTGTGTGTGTGTGTGTGTGTGTGTGTGTGTGTGTGTGTGTGTGTGTGTGTGTGTGTGTGTGTGTGTGTGTGTGTGTGAGACATGACTGTGTATATCCTGTCGGCCACTGTACTTTTATACAAAATCAGATATTTCATATTTCTGTCAGATGTTTTATATTTGTATCAGTTGCATAATGGGTCTTTTCTTTCACAGATAAGCTGGAGAACTGTTTAATACACAGGAGAGTAGCTACTGCTTAAAGCAGACACAGATTCCACCAAGAGGACACGCTGATAAGGGGAACTTCATGGCAGCCCTAGAGACTATGGAAAAGCATGGGCAACCTGTAAAGAAAAGGCTGACTCCTCCACACACTGTCATCTACACAAGCAAAGGGAATCAGAATGAGCTTCTAGGTTGCTTGGCAGAAATGTTTCCCACCGAAATCAAATCAGAATAATGACGGTAAGGTCTTTAGCATCATTGCTGATGAAACAAAGATGTGATGAAGCAGGAACAGACGTCTCCAGCATCAGGAACAGACGTCTCCAGCATCAGGAACATCTCAAGGAAGTTCTCCAGTGGAGCGCATTCACCTCAAGTCCCGATGGACTCCAGCCGAGTTTGGTGACAAAATGACAAAAGTTAGTCGCAGGAGGATGACCTCAACCTTGAGCTCATGACGGAGCTTCCTCCATGAGGGGCAACCACTCAGGTCCAGCCTGAAGGCCACTGAGCAGGACAGGTGCTGCGTGGACACAGCGTTGTTCTCCTCACTACATTGATTGTATGTGTTGTTGTGTTGTCTGTGTGTCTGCGTCATTATGTCAGCAATGATTGGAGGTACCAAGCTATACAAGGAGAGCTCCATGGGGGGTGTGGAGGAACATGATGTGACAGAGCTGCTGGAGTAGAGCCCTCACATGCTGCTCTTCATCTCTGGATCTCTCCAAGGCTTGAGTGGAAGCCTAAGAGCCTTGAAGGACTACAGAGATGAGTCATGCTTTGATGAAAGACTGCAACACAGACACAAAACAAGATGGAATACAGAGACTCTGAGCATTACAAAGAGGTTTTCTTTGAGCACTTCAAACTGTGCAAAATAGCTATTTTTATGAATATGTTTTAATAAATATGTAAATAAAGGTTGAATTGTTTTAAACATTGTCTTGTGCCTCTTATTCAGCGAATGTTACTTGCCCTTCTAACAACTATTGGCCCACCAGGTAGTACTTGAGTAGTCTTTATTACATAATTCTGTCTTCACCCTATGGCATCTCTGTCATACCGCTCTGATATCACTTCATCCTATGAAATCAGCCAATGACCTCACTCTGTTTTCATCCTCTGACATCACTGTCTTCTCTTCAGGAACCCAGGAGAATGTCTGACCCTGCACAGGAAGGGGAGGAGCTACCAGTCAACCACACAGGTCAGACTAACCAATCACAAAGCAGTTCTAATACCAGTTCTAGTCAGACTAACCAATCATGAAGCAGCTCTAATACCAGTTCTAGTCAGACTAACCAATCATGAAGCAGCTCTAATACCAGTTCTAGTCAGACTAACCAATCACTAAGCAGGTGAACCATGTGTGAGCAGGCCCTAAAGGAGTGATCAATGACTGGAGGAGGTTTAAGCTGGACAGGATGGAGCAGCAGCCAGCCAGGAGGGAGCTGCTGAGACAGATGAGCAGCACCAGGGAGGACGGGCCAGAGAGGACACACAGGAAGGTACTCTCACACACTATCACACTCTCACATACACACACAGGTAAACAGAGGAGTGTGCTGGTGCTACCAGGTGAGTGTGTGCTGGTGCAGATGAGTGTGCAGGAGTACGAGCTGGTGCAGCAGGAGGACGAGCGTGGGCTGCGGCGCTACAGGAGGCAGTGCATGCAGGAGATGCACGAGCGGCTGAGCTTCGGGCCCACCTTCGACGCGGTGCAGGAGCTGCTCACTGGAGACCACTTCCTGGAGGTCATCGAGAAGGAGCCACGCAGCACCCTGGTGGTAGTCCACATCTACCAGCATGGGGTCAGAGGTCAGACACACTGCCTGCAGAGTGTCCTCTTCATGGAGGTTCTGTTCAGCGTCTAAGTGTCCTCTTCATGGAGGTTCTGTTCAGCGTCTAAGTGTCCTCTTCATGGAGGTTCTGTTCAGAGTCTAAGTGTCCTCTTCATGGAGGTTCCGTTCAGAGTCTAAGTGTCCTCTTCATGGAGGTTCTGTTCAGAGTCTAAGTGTCCTCTTCATGGAGGACCAGTGCTAGGTCGATGGTACCACAGGTTCTGTTCAGCGTCTAAGTGTCCTCTTCATGGAGGACCAGTGCTAGGTCGATGGTACCACAGGTTCTGTTCAGCGTCTAAGTGTCCTCTTCTTGGAGGACCAGTGCTAGGTCGATGGTACCACAGGTTCTGTTCAGAGTCTAAGTGTCCTCTTCATTGAGGACCAGTGCTAGGTCGATGGTACCACAGGTTCTGTTCAGCGTCTAAGTGTCCTCTTCATGGAGGACCAGTGCTAGGTCGATGGTACCACAGGTTCTGTTCAGCGTCTAAGTGTCCTCTTCATGGAGGACCAGTGCTAGGTCGATGGTACCACAGGTTCTGTTCAGAGTCTAAGTGTCCTCTTCATGGAGGACCAGTGCTAGGTCGATGGTACCACAGGTTCTGTTCAGAATCTAAGTGTCCTCTTCATGGAGGTTCTGTTCAGAGTCTGAGTGTCCTCTTTATGGAGGTTCTGTTCAGAGTCTGTGGTCCTCTTCATGGAGGTTCTGTTCAGAGTCTGAGTGTCCTCTTCATGGAGGTTCTGTTCAGAGTCTGTGGTCCTCTTCATGGAGGTTCTGTTCAGAGTCTGAGTGTCCTCTTCATGGAGGTTCTGTTCAGAGTCTGTGGTCCTCTTCATGGGGGTTCTGTTCAGAGTCTGAGTGTCCTCTTTATTGTGGGTCTGTTACAGCATTCACAGACATCATGAAGTCACTAAATATAAAGGTGAAGTGTGTAGAATTGTGTGGCATCTCACAGATCCAACTTGGCAGAAATGGAATCCAGTATTCATAATGTTTGAGTTCATAGTCCACGTGTTGCCTCAGACAGTGATGCTCAGCTCAGACTGCTCTAGAGGACACGATGCACAATTTAGCATCATCTGATATATAAGCTGTGATCTGTAGTTTTAAAGAATAAATAATCTATCAAGCAACCTCATCACTTGACACACTTGACATTTTGGACGTCCCTCACAGGCCTCCGTAGTTTCAGGGGGAGGGGTTGGAGAGGCAGGGGGAGGGGCCCTGTGGAACATGCTTATTGTTGTTTATTTCTTGCTAAGATGTCATTAAATTAACTTTTTGCTAGGATACCAGTAGTAGGAATAGAGATAGAACTAGGACAACCTAACTACACCTTGTCGAACTACTAGGTGTAGTTAGGTTGAACTACGTAGTAGAACCACATTTATAGTAGAACTACACCTATAGTAGAACCACATTTATAGTAGAACTACACGTATAGTAGAACCACATTTATAGTAGAACTACACGTATAGTAGAACCATATCTGTAGTACAACTACACTTATAGTAGAACCACACCTGTAGTAGAACCACACCTATAGAACCACACCTATAGAACTAGGACACCTGTCTACACAGGGGTACTGTGGAGGTGAATTAGAGTCAGAGAGGTCAGGCTAACTCTTTCTTCTTTTCTGCTTTTTTCCCCTCCTGCTGTCTACTCCTGCCGTCTCCTCCTTTGCTCCCTTTTCTTTCTCCTGGCTCCTGTTGTCTCCTCTTCCTCATGCTATCTCCTCCTCCTGGGTCCTCGCCCCTCCAGGCTGTGAGGAGATGAACTCGTCTCTGGACTGTCTGGCGTCAGAATATCCCAGTGTCAAGTTCTGTCGCATCGACGCTGTGGCAACCGGAGCCAGCGAGCGCTTCTCTTCTGATGTCAGTCCCGTAGTACCATCAACCTAGTACTGGTCCTGTAGTACCATCAACCTAGTACTGTTCCTGTAGTACCATCAACCTAGTACTGATCCTGTAGTATGACCTAGCACTGATCCTGTGGTACCATCGACCTAGTACTGTTCCTGTAGTACCATCAACCTAGTACTGGTCCTGTAGTACCATTGACCTAGTACTGTTCCTGTAGTACCATCAACCTAGTACTGGTCCTGTAGTACCATCAACCTAGTACTGGTCCTGTAGTACCATCAACCTAGTACTGTTCCTGTAGTACCATCAACCTAGTACTGGTCCTGTAGTACCATTGACCTAGTACTGATCCTGTAGTATGACCTAGCACTGATCCTGTAGTACCATCAACCTAGTACTGGTCCTGTAGTACCATCAACCTAGTACTGGTCCTGTAGTACCATCAACCTAGTACTGTTCCTGTAGTACCATCAACCTAGTACTGGTCCTGTAGTACCATTGACCTAGTACTGATCCTGTAGTACCATCAACCTAGTACTGTTCCTGTAGTACCATCATCCTAGTACTGATCCTGTAGTATGACCTAGCACTGATCCTGTGGTACCATCGACCTAGTACTGGTCCTGTAGTACCATCAACCTAGTACTGATCCTGTAGTACCATCAACCTAGTACTGTTCCTGTAGTACCATCAACCTAGTACTGGTCCTGTAGTACCATCAACCTAGTACTGATCCTGTAGTACCATCAACCTAGTACTGTTCCTGTAGTACCATCAACCTAGTACTGTTCCTGTAGTACCATCAACCTAGTACTGGTCCTGTAGTACCATCAACCTAGTACTGATCCCGTAGTACCATCAACCTAGTACTGATCCCGTAGTACCATCAACCTAGTACTGATCCTGTAGTACCATCAACCTAGTACTGTTCCTGTAGTACCATCAACCTAGTACTGTTCCTGTAGTACCATCAACCTAGTACTGTTCCTGTAGTACCATCGACCTAGTACTGGTCCTGTAGTACCATCAACCTAGTACTGTTCCTGTAGTACCATCAACCTAGTACTGGTCCTGTAGTACCATCAACCTAGTACTGGTCCTGTAGTACCATCAACCTAGTACTGGTCCTGTAGTACCATCAACCTAGTACTGATCCTGTAGTATGACCTAGCACTGATCCTGTGGTACCATCGACCTAGTACTGGTCCTCTAGTACCATTGACCTAGTACTGATCCTGTAGTACCATCGGCATAGTACTGGTCCTGTACCATCGACTTAGTACTGTTCCTGTGGTACCATCGACCTAGTGCTGGTCCTGTGGTACCATCAACCTAGTGCTGGTCCTGTAACCCTGTAGTACTGATCCTATAGTACCATCAAAATAGTACTGGTCCTGTACCATCGACTTAGTACTGTTCCTGTGGTACCATCGACCTAGTGCTGGTCCTGTGGTACCATCAACCTAGTGCTGGTCCTGTAACCCTGTAGTACTGATCCTATAGTACCATCAAAATAGTACTGGTCCTGTACCATTAACCTAGTACTGGTCCTGTAACCATGTACCTAGTAATAATAATAATAATAATAACTAGAGCTAGTGGTGATAATAAGTGTGTACTAGAGCTAGCGGTGATAATAAGTGTGTACTAGAGCTAGCGGTGATAATAAGTGTGTACTAGAGCTAGCGGTGATAAGTGTGTACTAGAGCTAGTGGTGATAATAAGTGTGTACTAGAGCTAGTGGTGATAATAAGTGTATACTAGAGCTAGTGGTGATAATAAGTGTGTACTAGAGCTAGTGGTGATAATAAGTGTGTACTAGAACTAGCGGTGATAATAAGTGTACTAGAGCTAGTGGTGATAATAAGTGAGTACTAGAGCTAGCGGTGATAATAAGTGTGTACTAGAGCTAGCGGTGATAATAAGTGAGTACTAGAGCTAGCGGTGATAATAAGTGTGTACTAGAGCTAGTGGTGATAATAAGTGTGTACTAGAGCTAGTGGTGATAATAAGTGTGTACTAGAGCTAGTGGTGATAATAAGTGTGTACTAGAGCTAGTGGTGATAGGGTTCTCTCTCCCCAGGTGCTGCCCACTCTGCTGGTCTACAAAGCAGGGGAGCTCCTGGGGAACTTCCTGTCCATCACTCAACATCTCAACCAGGAGTTCTTCGCCACAGATGTGGAGGCGCTCCTGAACCAGTATGGACTCCTCCCTGAGAAGGAGTTCACAGCTAGCCCTGGGGAAGAGGAGGAGGAGGAGGAAGAGGAGGGGCAGATCGAGTAGAACAGGAGTATAGAGGAGGGGGTCTGACCACTGGTCCAGAACCAGCTAGAATATGGTATCATTGGTCCTGTTAGATACTGGTCCACACACACTATCACAAGCTGATGTACTATGTACCCACAGACACATACAATACATGAACATATCTGTTCAGACACAGGAAATTATAAATCAGAGCATTTATCAGAATTGTCGACAATCAGTTTTTCTTATTCATTAACATTTATAACACTACTGAAAGCCAATAAAGGATAAAGTTTCTCATTGTGTCTCTTCTTGCTCTTCTTCGTGTTTTCGTGTTGGTGTCAATTTTCTGGTGTATTGTAAAGATGTTGCATGAACATTATCATATCACATATCAGATGCTTTAATTCAATCGCAATTTCATAATCTTTGTAAAAGGCTTGCACATCTGAATCCTTCATGGGATCGGTGATATTTTATTTGAGTTCTCCTGTAAAAACGGAGCGTCCCCCTGTAGTGACAGATCACCTCACTATGACCTCACCATTGAGTCCCGCACGGTGAGGAGAATCACCACTAGTGACGTCCCCACGCACGTCTTGACGCCACAACGTCAGTTCTCTTGCGCATGCGCCGTGTGCTCTGCGATAAACGCCTCTCAGCCTCAGCCGTGATTGAAAGTCATTTATTCCAACTAAAGCTCAGCTCTGCTCACCGGCCGGGAGGATGCAGGATGACGCTCGTTATCTCAAACGGTAAGAGATGTCAATCCCGAGCTATTTAGCATGAGCTCCTCTGCAGCGTGTTTAGTGGTCCTGATATGAGGAGGATGTATTCGCGTCTTCATTTATGTGACGTCAGGTTGGGAGAGGGCGATCCGCAGCTTTAAGAATCACGGAATGGCACACCATCATCATAATGTAGTGTAATATGAAGTACGGAGATCACTATACTGTCAACATCACCACAGTACATCTACTGCACTATAGTGCATAGGTATTGTAATGATGTCATCATCACATCACTATAAAACATTTAGATGTACTCTAATGATGTCATCATATTATTGTACAACATGTAATATAATGACCACATTAAAACTCTGCTCCTCCTCTCCTCCTGGCAGGAAGGTGAGGGCAGGCAGTCTGGACGTCCACCCGACGGAGAAGGCTTTGGTGGTGCAGTATGAGGTGGAGGCCTCCATCCTGGGCGGAGGAGGAGACCCCATGCTGGGGGAGCGGAAGGAGGGCCAGAAGATGTGAGTTACCTCCTTCTCACCTCCTCCTCACCCTCCCTGGAGGAGTCACGGAGAGCAACATCTTGGCAGCTAAACTGAACTCTGCATATCTAACTCCCCCCCAGTATCCGGGTGAAGAGTCTGTCTCCCAGTACAGACGTGGCTGCTCTGGCCAGGAAGGTGGTGGAGGAGTGTAAACTCATCCCTCTGTCGCGCCTCCCTCAGGTGGAGCACCTCCTGCTCTACCTGCAGACCAGGAGGTCCACGGCAGGGGAGGGCAGAGGTCACTCACACACACACACACACACACACACACACACACCACTGACTGCATGAGAGTGTGTGTGTTTTGGCTGAACTGACTCATATACACACACAATACAACAAACACACGTGTGTGTATGTAAGGTGTGTGTGTGTTGTGTGTCTGTTTATAATGTGTGTGTTGTATTGTATGTTTATAATGTGTGTGTGTGTGTGTGTGTGTCTGTTTATAATGTGTGTGTTGTATTGTATGTTTATAATGTGTGTGTGTGTGTGTGTGTGTGTGTGTGTGTGTTGTAGTAGACCAGAGCAGCCAGCTGCGACCCAGGGAACTGACTCCGTTTGAGGGCTTGGAGGTGAAACTCACTCACTCACTCACTCACTCACTCACTCACTCACACACTCACACAGTGTCTGTAATGTTTGTGTGTGTGTGTGTGTGTGTGTGTGTGCAGGTGAGTGAGGAGGCCTCCATCTCCCAGGTAGAGCAGTATGTTGAGCTGCTCTATGAAGGACTTCCTGAGAAAATCAGAGGCTCCGCCCTCCTTCTGCAGCTGGCCCGTAACCCTGACAACTTGGAGGAGCTGCTGCACAATGGTACGCTAACCATTGTGTTAGCTCCACTCCACTCAATGCCACCCATGCTAGCCTGTTAGCTTCACAAGCAGCTCTGTAATACAACTCTAGCCTGTTAGCTTCACTAGCAGCTCTGTAACACAACACTAGCCTGTTAGCTTCACAAGCAGCTCTGTAACACAACACTAGCCTGTTAGCTTCACAAGCAGCTCTGTAATACAACTCTAGCCTGTTAGCTTCACTAGCAGCTCTGTAACACAACACTAGCCTGTTAGCTTCACAAGCAGCTCTGTAACACAACACTAGCCTGTTAGCTTCACAAGCAGCTCTGTAACACAACACTAGCCTGTTAGCTTCACAAGCAGCTCTGTAACACAACTCTAGCCTGTTAGCTTCACAAGCAGCTCTGTAACACAACACTAGCCTGTTAGCTTCACAAGCAGCTCTGTAACACAACACTAGCCTGTTAGCTTCACAAGCAGCTCTGTAACACAACACTAGCCTGTTAGCTTCACAAGGATACCCTTTTAGTTTACGTTGTGTGTGTGTGTCTGTGTGTGTGTGTAGAGACAGCGCTAGGTGCTCTAGCTAGGGTTCTCAGGGAGGACTGGAAGCAGAGTGTGGAGCTGTCCACCATCATCATCTACATCTTCTTCTGCTTCTCCAGGTATGTGTTGAAATGTTTGTACACATGAAGAATACTTTGAATCTTCAAATGTTTGTAGCCTGTGTGTGTGTGTGTGTGTGTGTGTGTGTGTGTGTGTGTGTGTGTGTGTGTGTCTGTGTCTGTGTGTGTGTGTGTGTGTGTGTGTGTGTGGGTCAGCTTCTCCCAGTTCCATGCAGTGGTCAGCCACTACAAGGTGGGTGCTCTCTGCATGGCTGTGGTGGAACACGAGCTGAGGAGACATGATCTCTGGCTGGAGGAACTGAGCAAGAAGAACAAGGCCCATATCCTGCTGTCCTGTAGAGTCATCACCTACATCCCATCTGTGTGTGTATCTTGTGTATGTGTACATTTGTAGTGTGTGTCTGTGTGTATGTATACCTCCAGTGTGTGTGTGTGTGTGTGTGTGTGTGTGTACACATTCAGTGTGTGTCTGTGTATCTCCAGTGTGTGTGTGTCTTAACTGAGAGTACGTGAGCTGGTTCCAGAGAAGGGGTCTCTGAGGAGGGACCAGGAGAAGGCCTTGAGGAAATACCGCAGCCTACTGGCCAAACAGGAGCAGCTGCTCAGAGGTACCAACGCCTAGCCTGTAGCACATAACCCCCTACAGCTAGCCTGTAGCACATAGCCCCCTACAGCTAGCCTGTAGCACATAACCCCTTACAGCTAGCCTGTAGCACATAGCCCCCAACAGCTAGCCTGTAGCACATAGCCCCCTACAGCTAGCCTGTAGCACATAACCCCTTACAGCTAGCCTGTAGCACATAACCCCTTACAGCTAGCCTGTAGCACATAGCCCCCTACGCCTAGCCTGTAGCACATAGCCCCCTACAGCTAGCCTGTAGCACATAGCCCCCTACAGCTAGCCTGTAGCACATAGCCCCTTACAGCTAGCCTGTAGCACATAACCCCTTACAGCTAGCCTGTAGCACATAACCCCTTACAGCTAGCCTGTAGCACATAGCTCCCAACAGCTAGCCTGTAGCACATAGCCCCCTACAGCTAGCCTGTAGCACATAACCCCTTACAGCTAGCCTGTAGCACATAACCCCTTACAGCTAGCCTGTAGCACATAACCCCTTACAGCTAGCCTGTAGCACATAGCCCCTTACAGCTAGCCTGTAGCACATAACCCCTTACAGCTAGCCTGTAGCACATAACCCCTTACAGCTAGCCTGTAGCACATAGCCTCCTACAGCTAGCCTGTAGCACATAGCCCCCTACAGCTAGCCTGTAGCACATAACCCCTTACAGCTAGCCTGTAGCACATAACCCCTTACAGCTAGCCTGTAGCACATAACCCCTTACAGCTAGCCTGTAGCACATAACCCCTTACAGCTAGCCTGTAGCACATAACCCCTTACAGCTAGCCTGTAGCACATAACCCCTTACAGCTAGCCTGTAGCACATAACCCCCTACAGCTAGCCTGTAGCACATAACCCCTTACAGCTAGCCTGTAGCACATAGCCCCCTACAGCTAGCCTGTAGCACATAGACCCCAACAGCTAGCCTGTAGCACATAGCCCCCTACAGCTAGCCTGTAGCACATAACCCCTTACAGCTAGCCTGTAGCACATAACCCCTTACAGCTAGCCTGTAGCACATAACCCCCTACAGCTAGCCTGTAGCACATAGCTCCCAACAGCTAGCCTGTAGCACATAACCCCCTACAGCTAGCCTGTAGCACATAACCCCTTACAGCTAGCCTGTAGCACATAACCCCTTACAGCTAGCCGGTAGCACATAGCCCCCTTCAGCTAGCCTGTAGCACCTAACCCTTTACAGCTAGCATGTAGCACATAACCCTTTACAGCTAGCCTGTAGCACACAGCCCCCTGCAGCTAGCCTGTAACACCTAGTCCCCTACAGCTGGCAGTAGCATCTAGGCTAATGTGGCTCAGGGGTGCAAACACACAGGCTAGATCATGAAAAGTTTTCCTTGATCCGTGGAGCTTGGAGCCCCAGCAGTAGATAGAGCCCCAGCAGTAGATAGAGCCCCAGCAGTAGATAGAGCCCCAGCAGTAGATAGAGCCCCAGCAGTAGATAGAGCCCCAGCAGCAGATAGAGCCCCAGCAGCAGATAGAGCCCCAGCAGCAGATAGAGCCCCAGCAGTAGATAGAGCCCCAGCAGTAGATAGAGCCCCAGCAGTAGATAGAGCCCCAGCAGTAGATAGAGCCCAAGCAGTAGATAGAGCCCCAGCAGTAGATAGAGCCCCAGCAGTAGATAGAGCCCCACCAGCAGATAGAGCCCCAGCAGCAGATAGAGCCCCAGCAGTAGATAGAGCCCCAGCAGTAGATAGAGCCCCAGCAGTAGATAGAGCCCAAGCAGTAGATAGAGCCCCAGCAGTAGATAGAGCCCCAGCAGTAGATAGAGCCCCAGCAGTAGATAGAGCCCCACCAGCAGATAGAGCCCCAGCAGCAGATAGAGCCCCAGCAGCAGATAGAGCCCCAGCAGCAGATAGAGCCCCAGCAGCAGATAGAGCCCAAGCAGTAGATAGAGCCCCAGCAGCTGTCGCTGACCTGATCATTCACAACCTTCAGACCAGCCAGTCAAGGTTGTTGTTTGTAAATGAATGTAGAATCTCCTAACCTTCCTGTTAGGTCCCCAGGACCATTCTGTGGCCAGGTAAGCAACAATGAGACCAGCGGTACGATGGAGATGAGAACATGAAGCAGGAAGCAGAAGAGAAGTGTTACAGACGTACATGCAGCCTGGTTGTGAAGCTGTCTCTCTGTACATCTCCCTCAGTGTCCCTCTACCTCCTACTGAACCTGGCAGAGGACACTCGTACTGAGCTGAAGATGAGGAACAAGAACATGGTGGGTCTGCTGGTTCGGGTCCTGGACCGAGAGGACCCCGAGCTGCTGGTCCTGGTACTCTCTTTCCTCAAGAAGCTCTCTATCTTCCTGGAGAACAAGAACGACATGGTGAGGAGAAAAAGAGGAGGGTTCTTGTAGAGCCAGAACATGACAGTGTTCCTCCACCACATGGAGAACATCTCAGTGACCAACCAGCAGAAAAGCATTCCAAACGTAGTCTCATCCATCCTGCTCCATAGACTCCATTTTGCTATCTTGTTCGCTGCTCGTATGTTGTGGCTTACTTAGAGGTATGCTGTGATCTACATCTACATCTGCCTCACCTGTCGCCTTCCACTTTCTGCTCCTGCTTCTCTGATTGGCAGGCCGAGGTGGATACAGTGCAGAGATTGGCTCGCTTTGTGCCATGTGACCATGAGGACCTGCTGAACCTGACCCTCCGTCTCCTCCTCAACCTATCCTTTGACTCTGGGCTCAGAACCAAGATGGTGGAGGCTGGCCTGCTGCCCAAACTAACCTCCCTGCTAGGTACATAGCATACTGGCTAGTTATCCCAAACTAACCTCCCTGCTAGGTACCTAGCATACTGGCTAGTTAGCCCAATCTCACCTCCCTGCTAGGTACCTAGCATACTGGCTAATTCGCTCAAACCCGCCTCCCTTGCTAGATCCCTAACATACTGGCTAGTAAGCCCAAACCCGCCTCCCTGCTAGGTACCTAGCATACTGGCTAGTTAGCCCAAACTGACCACCCTGGTAGGTATCTAGCATACTGGCCACCACCCTAGGTGCTGGGACACTGGTGAATCATGTATCTTGGCTAGGGAGCCTAAAGCTAGCTCTTTGTATGTGCTAAACAGGAAGGAAGCTCAGTGTTGATAATGTTGTTTGTTTGTTTGTGGTTACCTAGGTGATCCTACCCACCGGCAGGTGGCCATGTGGATCTTGTACCACATCAGTGTGGACGATGGCTCCAGGTCTCTGTTTGCCTACACTGACTGCATCCCTCAGGTAGCACACGCTGGACACAAGAACATGCTAGACCTACTAGCTTGGACATGCTAGCTAAAAGGTGTGTGTGTGTGTATGTGTACAGCTGCTCCAGATGCTGTATGAACATGGGGAGGAGAAGATGGACATGGAGTTGATCTCCTTCTGCATCAACCTGGCAGCAAGCAAGAAGAACGCTCAGATCATGTGTGAAGGTAGCTAACTACTACTGACTACTAACCGTAATCTAACCTGTCGCTGAGCATCAGGTCCTGGGGTCTCGTGTCCCGCGGGCTCCAGTTGCCCTGGTCTGCAGTTTTTCGACTGAATCAGCATTTGAATTGGGGGCGGGGCCGTCGGTGAGAGAGAGCGATCTGATTGGCTGTTCAGCTTCAGTGAATCAAAGCACGAGTAGAGAAATGGAAGTGAGCAAAGCAGCAAACGACTGTGAAGAGGCCACGCCCACTTTATTGAATGTCTGTAGTGTTAGGGTTAGTCTTTATCTAATGTCTGTAGTGTTAGGGTTAGTCTTTATCTAATGTCTGTAGCGTTAGGGTTAGTCTTTATCTAATGTCTGTAGTGTTAGGGTTAGTCTTTATCCAATGTCTGTAGCGTTAGGGTTAGTCTTTATCTAATGTCTGTAGCGTTAGGGTTAGTATTTATCTAATGTCTGTAGCGTTAGGGTTAGTCTTTATCTAATGTCTGTAGCGTTAGGGTTAGTCTTTATCTAATGTCTGTAGCGTTAGGGTTAGTCTTTATCTAATGTCTGTAGCATTAGGGTTAGTCTTTATGTAATGTCTGTAGTGTTAGGGTTAGTCTTTAACTAATGTCTGTAGTGTTAGGGTTAGTCTTTATCTAATGTCTGTAGTGTTAGGGTTAGTCTTTATCTAATGTCTGTAGCGTTAGGGTTAGTCTTTAATGTCTGTAGCGTTAGGGTTAGTCTTTATCTAATGTCTGTAGTGTTAGGGTTAGTCTTTATGTAATGTCTGTAGTGTTAGGGTTAGTCTTTATCTAATGTCTGTAGTGTTAGGGTTAGTCTTTATGTAATGTCTGTAGTGTTAGGGTTAGTCTTTATCTAATGTCTGTAGCGTTAGGGTTAGTCTTTATCAAATGTCTGTAGCGTTAGGGTTAGTCTTTATCTAATGTCTGTAGCGTTAGGGTTAGTCTTTATGTAATGTCTGTAGTGTTAGGGTTAGTCTTTATCTAATGTCTGTAGCGTTAGGGTTAGTCTTTATCTAATGTCTGTAGCGTTAGGGTTAGTCTTTATGTAATGTCTGTAGTGTTAGGGTTAGTCTTTATCTAATGTCTGTAGCGTTAGGGTTAGTCTTTATCTAATGTCTGTAGCATTAGGGTTAGTGTTTATCTAATGTCTGTAGCGTTAGGGTTAGTCTTTATCTAATCTCTGTAGCGTTAGGGTTAGTCTTTATCTAATGTCTGTAGCATTAGGGTTAGTCTTTATCTAATGTCTGTAGCGTTAGGGTTAGTCTTTATCTAATGTCTGTAGCGTTAGGGTTAGTCTTTATCTAATGTCTGTAGCGTTAGGGTTAGTCTTTATCTAATGTCTGTAGCGTTAGGGTTAGTCTTTATCTAATGTCTGTAGCGTTAGGGTTAGTCTTTATCTAATGTCTGTAGCGTTAGGGTTAGTCTTTATCTAATGTCTGTAGTGTTAGGGTTAGTCTTTATCTAATGTCTGTAGTGTTAGGGTTAGTCTTTATCTAACGTCTGTAGTGTTAGGGTTAGTCTTTATCTAACGTCTGTAGCGTTGGGGTCTTTTTTTTAAACTTTTTTTTATTCTCAAGTTTTCACACACATACCATTGAACTCAAAAGTAAGTGATTAAAATGGCATTACAGTAGATACACCTGTTGCCAATAGCGGTATGCAAAACAGACATTAAAAATAATAACAGCAAGAGAAAGAACAAGAACAGGGGGGTACGAATAAATTAATGAAGGCCATGATAGTGTTGTTGCTACAATCATTTAACAAAGTGTTTCAAATACAAGACAGGTTGTTTTCTCTTTACATATAATTGTCCCACTTTCTCCAGAAAGCATCTACTTTGTCCTTTTGCAGTTGGTAATGTTAGTAACTATGTTTGACCATTCCTTGACAGTGGGAGGTTCCTCCCGAAGCCAACGCCTTGTTATGGCCTTTTTGCTTGCTGCCATGACGACTTTCAAAAGATATCTGTCCGCCTTAGATATTTCCAAGTCCACGTTCCCCAAGTAAAAGGACAACCAGGAGAATTCAATGTCATAACCAAGGATTTCCCTGATAGTATTATGAACCCCATCCGAAAAAGATTTAAGGGCAGAGCAACCCCAGGATATATGTGTGGTCTGCCGTACAGTGGCCAAACTCTCTCCAGCACTTAGGGTGTATTCCAGTCTGTTTGGACTTTTGTTTTGGTGTTATAAAAAATTAACACAATTTTTCCAAGAAAAATCCCTCTACTGTTGTGAGGCTGTGGTAATTTGCGTAATTTGTGTGTTGATAATATTAGTCCAATTCTCAGAAGAGATAACAATTCCTAGTTCTGTTTTCCATTTTGTCTTTATATAATTTGTTGTGTGGCCACGTCGTTCGACTATGTACCTGTATAGTTCACCAATAATTTTCTTAGATAATTTCGAGTTATAGGCCCTGATAAACATCTGAGTAATACCTGATACACTGCTTGGCATAAATCATTTTACATTCTTATCAAAATAATGTCGGAGTTGCAAATACCTATAAAAATCATGCCGGCCAAGGTCATATCTTTCTGACATAGTTTTAAAGTCTATAAATTCCTGATTATCAACCATCCGACAGAGCGCCATAATTCCTTTACTCACCCATTGGGTGAAGCTGCTGTCATTTACAGCTGGTTTAAAGTTTGAATCATAAGCTGGCCATATTAACATTTGAATTTCTTTTAGGATTTTGAGTTTTCTCACCAGACCAGTCCAGATTTCCATTGAGACCTTGACCCACTGACTCTCTGGATATCATGTTTTGTAGCTGAGTATCCTATTAAACCCAGAGGAGGCCTATATAAGAGTGACAGCTCAATAACCTTAATAACCAGGTTACACCAGAGTATCATTGGTCTTATTTGTGATGCAAGATAGTAGTTCTTGAGGCTCGGTAGGCTCTTCTCCCCGCAGCTCTTTGACAGCTGTAAGGTTGTGTATCTTATTCTAGAGGCCGCAGCTGTAAGGTTGTGTATCTTATTCTAGAGGCCTCAGCTGTAAGGTTGTGTATCTTATTGTAGGGCCCTCAGCTGTAAGGTTGCGTATCTTATTCTAGGGCCCTCAGCTGTACGGTTGTGTATCTTATTCTAGAGGCCGCAGCTGTAAGGTTGTGTATCTTATTCTAGAGGCCTCAGCTGTAAGGTTGTGTATCTTATTGTAGGGTCCTCAGCTGTAAGGTTGTGTATCTTATTCTAGAGGCCTCAGCTGTAAGGTTGTGTATCTTATTCTAGAGGCCTCAGCTGTAAGGTTGTGTGTCTTATTGTAGGGCCCTCAGCTGTAAGGTTGTGTATCTTATTCTAGGGCCCTCAGCTGTAAGGTTGTGTATCTTATTCTAGGCCCTCAGCTGTAAGGTTGTGTATCTTATTCTAGAGGCCTCAGCTGTAAGGTTGTGTATCTTATTGTAGGGCCCTCAGCTGTAAGGTTGTGTATCTTATTCTAGGGCCCTCAGCTGTAAGGTTTGTATCTTATTCTAGGCCCTCAGCTGTAAGGTTGTGTATCTTATTCTAGAGGCCTCAGCTGTAAGGTTGTGTATCTTATTGTAGGGCCCTCAGCTCTAAGGATGTGTATCTTATTGTAGGGCCCTCAGCTGTATTGGTTGTGTATCTTATTCTAGAGGCCTCAGCTGTAAGGTTGTGTATCTTATTCTAGGGCCCTCAGCTGTAAGGTTGTGTATCTTATTCTAGAGGCCTCAGCTGTAAGGTTGTGTATCTTATTCTAGAGGCCTCAGCTGTAAGGTTGTGTATCTTATTCTAGGCCCTCAGCTGTAAGGTTGTGTATCTTATTCTAGAGGCCTCAGCTGTAAGGTTGTGTATCTTATTGTAGGGCCCTCAGCTGTAAGGTTGCGTATCTTATTCTAGGGCCCTCAGCTGTACGGTTGTGTATCTTATTCTAGAGGCCGCAGCTGTAAGGTTGTGTATCTTATTCTAGAGGCCTCAGCTGTAAGGTTGTGTATCTTATTGTAGGGTCCTCAGCTGTAAGGTTGTGTATCTTATTCTAGAGGCCTCAGCTGTAAGGTTGTGTATCTTATTCTAGAGGCCTCAGCTGTAAGGTTGTGTGTCTTATTGTAGGGCCCTCAGCTGTAAGGTTGTGTATCTTATTCTAGGGCCCTCAGCTGTAAGGTTGTGTATCTTATTCTAGGCCCTCAGCTGTAAGGTTGTGTATCTTATTCTAGAGGCCTCAGCTGTAAGGTTGTGTATCTTATTGTAGGGCCCTCAGCTGTAAGGTTGTGTATCTTATTCTAGGGCCCTCAGCTGTAAGGTTTGTATCTTATTCTAGGCCCTCAGCTGTAAGGTTGTGTATCTTATTCTAGAGGCCTCAGCTGTAAGGTTGTGTATCTTATTGTAGGGCCCTCAGCTCTAAGGATGTGTATCTTATTGTAGGGCCCTCAGCTGTATTGGTTGTGTATCTTATTCTAGAGGCCTCAGCTGTAAGGTTGTGTATCTTATTCTAGAGGCCTCAGCTGTAAGGTTGTGTATCTTATTCTAGAGGCCTCAGCTGTAAGGTTGTGTATCTTATTCTAGGCCCTCAGCTGTAAGGTTGTGTATCTTATTGTAGGGCTCTCAGCTGTAAGATTGTGTATCTTATTGTAGGGCCCTCAGCTGTATTGGTTGTGTATCTTATTCTAGAGGCCGCAGCTGTAAGGTTGTGTATCTTATTCTAGGGCCCTCAGCTGTAAGGTTGTGTATCTTATTGTGGGGCCCTCAGCTGTAAGGTTGTGTATCTTATTGTAGGGCTCTCAGCTGTAAGATTGTGTATCTTATTGTAGGGCCCTCAGCTGTATTGGTTGTGTATCTTATTCTAGGGCCCTCAGCTGTAAGGTTGTGTATCTTATTCTAGGCCCTCAGCTGTAAGGTTGTGTATCTTATTGTAGGGCTCTCAGCTGTAAGATTGTGTATCTTATTGTAGGGCCCTCAGCTGTATTGGTTGTGTATCTTATTCTAGGGCCCTCAGCTGTAAGGTTGTGTATCTTATTCTAGGGGCCTCAGCTGTAAGGTTGTGTATCTTATTCTAGGGGCCTCAGCTGTAAGGTTGTGTATCTTATTCTAGGGGCTTCAGCTGTAAGGTTGTGTATCTTATTGTAGGGCCCTCAGCTGTAAGGTTGTGTATCTTATTCTAGGGCCCTCAGCTGTAAGGTTGTGTATCTTATTCTAGAGGCCTCAGCGGTAAGGGTGTGTATCTTATTCTAGAGACCTCAGCGGTAAGGGTGTGTATCTTATTCTAGAGGCCTCAGCGGTAAGGGTGTGTATCTTATTCTAGGGCCCTCAGCTGTAAGGTTGTGTATTTTATTCTAGGGGCCTTGCCATTGGCCTTGTCAGGGATTGGAATAGGTAAAGACTGAAATAAGTACAGTAATCTAGGCAAAATATGAGTTTATCTTAGAGGTAATATGTTTATAGTTGTCAGTAGGCCTGCGCGATAAATCGTTAAAAAATCGTGATCTCGATTCACCCCTGTGTACGATTTAGTTTTTCATTGATTTCGATTCTCATTTAATTTTACAAGCCGACTGCATCAGCATCACAAACGCTCATTTCTTCTGTGAGTTTTAAAGCGCTCCCAAGCGCTGCAAACCTCTCCTTTCTCAGTTCTCAGAGCTCTGGGCTTCACCCTCAGCCAATGACAAAGCGCCTCGTAGTCACGTGTTTCACCCGTAGAGTGAACGCGGTAGTTTGGATAGCTCGGCGACAGGATAGAAACAAAATGGATATGGATGAAAACGCAGGTACTAGTAACGACAATCCGCCAACCAGTCAGTCTCAACCCGAACTCGTTCCGAAAAAAAGGCTTGCATTCGGTTGTGTGGGTTTATTTTGGATTCAAAGAAGACGACCAAGCGTCAGTCTCAAGTGATTTGCAAAGCATGCTTTTCCATCGTTGCAGCACCGCAAGGTAACACAACAAATCTTTACCAGCACCTCAAACGTCACCACAAAGTGCAATATGATGAAGCTGAGCAAGGCAACAAGAGGTCCGAAAATCGTTCAACAACACAGACATCTATTTCGGCCACTTTGCACAGTGCGACGCCATACCCACACAACTCAAGCAGGAGTAAAGAAATAACTGAAGCAATTGCTTACCATCTAGCAAAAGATATGGTTCCAATAAACACCGTCGAACGTGACGGATTTCGAAAGATGATTCATACATTTGACAAATGCTACTGAATACCCTCCCGCAACTATTTTTCACACGTTGCACTGCCAGCTATGTACAACAAAGTGCGCGCAGAAGTCGAGGCAGAAGTCCATGACGCGGATTATTTTGCTGCAACGACTGATTTATGGTCCAGCCGAACCATGGAACCGTACATGAGCCTAACTGTCCACTTCATAGCGACTAATTTCACCATAAAGAGCAAGTGCCTACAGACTGCATATTTCCCAGATGACCACAAAGTTGAGATCCTGGCACAGGGACTGAAGGATGCCCTAGCATCTTGGAGTTTGGAAGAGGACAAAATGACATGCATGACAACAGACAATGGATCAAACATAGTGAAGGCAATCTCCATCAACAACTGGACCAGGCTCCAATGCTTTGGCCATAGGCTACATCTAGCAATTGGTGAGTTCTCTCTCTCTCTCTCTCTCTCTCTCTCTCTCTCTCTCTCTCTCTCTCTCTCTCTCTCTCTCTCTCTCTCTCTCTCTCTCTCTCTCTCTCTCTCTCTCTCTCTCTCTCTCTCTCTCTCTCTCTCTCTCTCTCTCTCTCTCTCTCTCTCTCTCTCTCTCTCTCTCTCTCTCTCTCTCTCTCTCTCTCTCTCTCTCTGTGTGTGTGTTTTACCAAGTTAGCCCTTGAACTGTAGGACATACTACTGAATGAATGAATACATAAAGTTATTTATGATACTACACTATTGGCACAGTGTACAGACTATTAGTGTGTGTTGTACTCATTCAGATTTGTTGTATGTTTCTTTTCTTCTAGAAAATGCCATGAAAGATCCACGAATTGACCGTGTCACAGGCCTTTGCAGAAAGATTGTGAGCACTTTTAGTCACAGTTAGCTGCGGAGGAGAAACCTTGCCATGGTCCAAAAAGAACTCAAACTCCCTGAGCATCAACTGAAAACAGAGTGCCCAATAAGATGGGGATCAAGGCAAGAAATGATTCAGAGGATCCTGGAACAGCTTCCAGCCATTTCACAGGTCTTCAATGATCGGAAAGTTATGCACCTAGTGCCCACATGGCAAGACATACAGTACGTTTACATGCAGCAAGAAATTCGAATTTCTGATCGTATAAGACATCGTTCGGACTTTTAAAGTGCATGTAAACACCTTAATCCGACCTATTTCGGACATCTCAAAATCGGATAACAACACCTGGATAATTTGTTCATAGTCAGACTTTTAACGGCATGTATACTCAGCAATCAGATCTGAATCAGATTTTGCATTCTGCACATGCACAGCGCCACACAGCGTCCGGAGTCAGCCATGCTCCGGCTGTTAATCCGATTCTCTGAACGGCATGTATACTCGGACAAGTGATCCGGTCTTACGCATGTCATTATCTGATCCGATCAGAAATTTGAATTTCTTGCTGCATCTTAACGTACTCATAGAAGTCCTTGAGGCAATGAACAACACCCTAAGTCCTCTAGCTGAATTAACTGATGCCCTTTCCGGTGAACTATATGTCAGCATATCCTCTGTGAAGCCGGTTCTCCACCTTTTCAAAACCTCTGTTTTGGCTGTGCAAGATGATGACACAGAATTCACAAAATCAGTCAAGTCAAACATCCTGAAATATCTGCAAGAGAAGTACAGTGATCCCGGAACTAAGGATCTACTCGACATGGCCACAACCCTCGATCCTAGGTTCAAGATGAAGCACATCAGTGAGGAAAAGAAAGCCACAGTTGAGTGAGACTGACAGACGAGATGACTGGCGTAACTCTAGCTATGGTAAGGCCATTTCCACATTTCAATAAAATTGTCTAGTCCTGAACTGTTGTGATATTATATTACTTACGGTAATATTGATTGAAATTATTAATTTATATTCCAGCAAAATCCCCAGCCAAATGCCTGCCCAGTACCCCCCACGAAGAAAGGCCGAAAGACCCTCGGAAGCTTCTTCAAAGCAGTACAAGGCAATGATGACGAGTCCTCTTTACAGCACGCAGTGTCCACAGAGCTGGAGGCATATCTTCTGGCGTGCAACATTGACAGTGAAGATGACCCCTTAATCTGGTGGCGGCAAAATAGCAATGTATATCCACGGCTGTCTGTGTTGGTGAAGAAATACCTATGCATTCCAGCTACCAGCTCACCTTCTGAGCGGCTGTTCAGTACAGGGGGCAATATCGTGACATGCCACCGTGCATCACTGAAGCCAGAGCACGTGGACAGACTTGTGTTTCTGGCCATATTCAGGGTCACATATAGAATAGAATAGAATAGAATAGAAATACTTTATTAATCCCATGCTGGGAAATTCCAATGTAGCAGCAGCATTACAGAAATAGAAATAAAAATAAAAGTGTATGTAAAAATAATATATATATATACATTAAGATATAAATATAGACTAAAACTAAATAAACTAAAAATGTAAAATAAATATAATCTAAACTAATTATAGTGCAAGTATTTTTAAACAAACAGTGTACAGAATATAATGCAATGAACTGAAATATAAGGTGCAAGGTTGCAATAGTTATTGGCTGTTATTGTACAGTGTAATGGAATGTGGTAGGAATGATTTCCTATATCTGTCCCTTCGACAGCGGAGCTGGAGCAGCCTGTGAGAGAAGGTGCTCCGCTGTCTGACCACTGTTTGATGGAGAGGGTGCTGATCATTGTCAATGATGGATAACAGTTTTTTCAGCATTCTCCTCTCCACCACAGACTCAAAAGATTCTAGCCCGAGACCTAGTACAGAGCCAGCCTTCTTGATGATTTTATCAAGTCTGTTGATGTCACTGGCTCTGGTGCTGCTGCCCCAACACACAGCAGCAAAGAAAATGGTGCTAGCAACAACAGACTGGTAGAAGATCTCCAGCATCTTACTGCACACGTTGAAAGATCTCAGCTTCCTCAGGAAATAGTCTGCTCATCCCCTTCTTGTATACAGCCTCGGTGTTAGATTTCCAGTCCAGTCTGTTGCCGATCACCACCCCCAAGTATTTATAGTCCTCCACCTCCTCCACCACGTCCCCCCTGATCTGAAGTGGCTGTGGAGGCAACCTCTTTGTCCTCCCGAAGTCGATCACCATCTCTCTGGTCTTGTTGACATTCAGCCTCAGGTGATTCTGTTCGGACCACACCACAAAGTTGTCCACCAATGTCCTGTACTCACCCTCCTCTCCACCTCTTATACACCCGACAACAGCTGCGTCATCAGAGAACTTTTGCAAGTGACATGACTCAGAGTTGTACTGAAAGTCAGTGGTGTACAAGGTGAAGAGGAAGGGGGAGAGCACAGTTCCCTGTGGAGCTCCTGTATCACTGACCACCACATCAGACAGTACACTGCCCAGACGGACAAACTGTGGCCTGCCTGTCAAGTAGTCAGTAATCCAGGAGATCATAGTGTCGTCAACACCCATCACCCGCAGCTTCTCACCCATCAGCAGAGGCTGAATGGTGTTGAAAGCACTGGAGAAATCAAAGAATGTGATCCTCACAGTGCCTCCCCCACCATCCAGATGCATATGGGCACGTTGCAGCAGGTAAATGACAGCATCATCGACTCCTACACAGGGCTGATAGGCAAATTGCAAGGGGTCCAGAAACATCCTCACCTGTGGCCTCAGCTGAGCTAAGACCAGCCTCTCCAGGACCTTCATCACATGCGATGTTAGGGCGACTGGTCTGTAGTCAGCCGGATCGGATGGCCTCGACTTCTTGGGGACTGGGACCAAGCAGGAGGTCTTCCACAGCAACGGAATTTTCTCCTGACTCAGGCTCAGGTTGTACAAATGTCCCAGTACAGGAGACAGCTGGCTGGCACAGGTCTTCAGGATCCTGGGTGAGATGCCATCAGGGCCTGCAGCCCTGATGGCAGGGCTGATACCTACCCTACCCTACCTACCTACCCTACCTACCTACCTACCCTACCTACCCTACCTACCCTACCTACCCTACCCTGATGGTAGGGTCATGCGAGAGGCCTATGTTCTAAAGAAAATATAATTTCATTTACATTTTTGTAATGGCCAGATGCATATTAATTTTCGTTTTTCACTGACACCTTAGTAGTTTGGCAGATTTGTGTTTTATTTATGCCTATTTATTTTACAATTTGAATGGCCAATTGAATGTTTGTTTTCTTTTTGAAAGACTTTGAAACCTTTATGTTTACAGGCCAATTTGCCAAAAAAGGCAATGTCATGTTTCATGTCTGCAATGTTTGCAATAAACTTCACATTTCGTGAGGAAAAAAAAATTGTGGCAGAGAATCGTGATATCAATTCTAAGCTTAAAAAATAGTGATTCATATTTTTCCCCGAATCGTGCAGGCCTAGTTGTCAGTGTATAGTTGGGATATATCCTTAGTTAGGGTCACACCTAAGTATTTAATAGACATAGTCCCAGTTAAACTTGTATTCTTTTTTAAGGTCCGATGTTGGAATAAAATTAAACACTAAAGCTTGCGTTTTATCAATGTTAAGGGTGTAGCCTGACATGGCACCATACATCTGCAGCAAGTCCATTAGTCTGGGAACCCCATACTCTGGGTTTTTTAGGCTGATCAAAAGGTCATCTGCAAAAAGGCATATTCTGTTCTCTGTACCCCTTATTGTGATCCCTTCTAGTTCTAAGTCCTGCCTTATTGCTTGAGCAAGCGGCTCGATGAATAGATTGAAGAGCCCTGGGCTGGCCGGACAGCCCTGGTGGCAACCTCCATATAAGTGTATTGTTTTAGACAGCCTTCCATTAACTTTAATTCTGGCCAGAGGAGATGTGTACAACACTTTAATAGTTTTGATGAACATCTTGTGAAAACCAAATCTTTCCATGACATTATAAAGAAACTCCCACCCCACTGAATCAAATGCTTTTTGCACATCCAAGCTGAGTTGGATAGCACTGATTTTTTCTCTTTTTATGTATTCAATTATGTGGAGAATCCTCCTTATGCAGTCCTGTGTCTGCCTGCCCTGAATAAACCCACACTGGTCTTCATCTATCAATAAGGGCATCATCTCCTCCATTCTTTTGGTTAAAATAGCTGCGTATATTTTATAATCCTGATTCAAAACACTAATGGGTCTACAGTTTATGACCCACATTCTTTTAGATCCTTACCTTCTTTTGGGATTACCGGAATTGTTGCCTCCCTCCCAGAAGGGGGGATTACTCCCTCCCTAAATGTATAGTTGAAGCTCTTATGTAACTTCGGTAGTAATTGCTCCCTCATTGATTTATACCATTCTCCTGGGAATCCGTCGGTCCCTTAACTATTTCTTCAATTGATATTTCTTTTATTAATTCGTCGTTGTGCAGTTTACCCAGTGTGGGCAAGTCCAATTGGTTCAGAAATTCTTCAACCTTACAGGAATCAAATGATGTGGGCTGAGTATACAGAGACTGATAAAAATGTTCAAATGCTTTTTGCATCCCCTCAAATTCATGAGTAATCTTTTTGGAAATAGGATCTCTTATTTTATATACTGCATTTTCAGATTGCTGTTTTCTCAGCTTCCAAGCTAACAGCTTGGTGGCTTTTGAGCCTGCCTCTGTTTCGTGAATCTGAGCTTTTTCTCAATTTCTACACTATAGATCTAATCTATTTCCTGTTTAATTTGTCTCATTTGTTTGAGTAATGGTGGGTCTTGTCTTTTGCAATGTTGTTGTTCAAGATCCGAAAGCTGTTTTTGTAGATCAAGCAATCTTTGGGCCTTCATCTTTTTAACTAGAGCAGTTTCTGATATTTTTTTACCCTGCAGGACTGCTTTGGCTGCGTCCCACAATATCACTGGGTTCACACTTCCATTGTCATTAACCTCTAAGTAGGCTTGTAGTTCGTTTTTCATTCTCTCCTTAAACCCAGAATTATTTAACATACTTACATTCAATCTCCATGTTGTTGATTTTGGTCTACTGTCCAGATGTAGTTTTAATTAAACAGTGGAGTGATCTGATAGATCTCTTGGATTTATCTCACATTCTTTTATCCTGTGCCTTTCCGAATTGTGCATAAATAAGTAATCAATCCTTGAGTAGACGTTATGACAATTTGAGTAGAATGTATACTGTTTGTCCAGATTGTGGAAGTGTCTCCAAACATCTATCAAACCCAGATCCTGTATTCTTTTTTTAATCCATCTTTCAGTGGTGGTAATTTTTCTCTTATGATTTGTTATGTCAAGGCGTGGATTAAGGATCATGTTGAAGTCACCCGCACATATGATAACTCCAGCAGACTCATATGCAAGTAAATCAAATATTTTATTATGAAACTCCCTGCTGCTACAGGGAGGTGCATACGCATTAAGAAGAGTGACCTGTTTTTGATCTAATTTAACTTTTACCATTATGAACCTGCCATCCTTGTCTTTAGTTTCTGACATAAATTCAAAATTATAGATCATTCTCAAATTATATTCTTGCCAGAATATAATTTTGGCCATTTCTCTTTTTGCCTTTGATATCATTTTACCCCCTCTTGATCGGACTCGTCAGGCCATTCACATTAAGAGTTACAACCTTCAATTCTTTGTTGTGCATATTTTAACCAGAATTCTCTCAGATAATCACTCATGAACCCCCAAAACAATGAAAAACTATTAGCAGTAGGAACAATAAAACAAGCAAATACTAACAACACAAAGAATCTGGACTTCAAAGAGGTTATCCCTGTACCTCTTGTGTAGGGGGAGGTTATCCCTGTACCTCTTGTGTAGGGGGAGGTTATCCCTGTACCTCTTGTGTAGGGGGAGGTTATCCCTGTACCTCTTGTGTAGGGGGAGGTTATCCCTGTACCTCTTGTGTAGGGGGAGGTTATCCCTGTACCTCTTGTGTAGGGGGAGGTTATCCCTGTACCTCTTGTGTAGGGGGAGGTTAACCCTGTACCTCTTGTGTAGGGGGAGGTTATCCCTGTACCTCTTGTGTAGGGGGAGGTTATCCCTGTACCTCTTGTGTAGGGGGAGGTTATCCCTGTACCTCTTGTGTAGGGGGAGGTTATCCCTGTACCTCTTGTGTAGGGGGAGGTTATCCCTGTACCTCTTGTGTAGGGGGAGGTTAACCCTGTACCTCTTGTGTAGGGGGAGGTTATCCCTGTACCTCTTGTGTAGGGGGAGGTTATCCCTGTACCTCTTGTGTAGGGGGAGGTTATCCCTGTACCTCTTGTGTAGGGGGAGGTTATCCCTGTACCTCTTGTGTAGGGGGAGGTTATCCCTGTACCTCTTGTGTAGGGGGAGGTTATCCCTGTACCTCTTGTGTAGGGGGAGGTTATCCCTGTACCTCTTGTGTAGGGGGAGGTTATCCCTGTACCTCTTGTGTAGGGGGATGATCCGACCACTAGGTGGGGCCCCCTCAGGTTGATGTGTGGGTGGCTGTCCGCTGCATTCTGCAGACTGACTGCCTTGTTCATCAAAATAAAAAATAAAAAAACCTCGGCCAGATCAGATCAGTAAATGATAAATTTAGAGCAGTAAACTATGCAAACCAGCAGGGAGCTCAGTCTTAGTTCACAGTTAGGGCAGGAAAAATCAAACAATGTACCTCTTTATGAAGAAGCAGCCTGCCGTTGTGGTGGCTAAAGCACAAATCTTAACAAAAGTAAGAGGGTTCTGGGAGGCCGCAGTTTGAATGATCAAGACTTTATTATCGCTTGCAGCGAAGCAACACAAAGCCTGAGTCAGTTTGCAAAGTGACTGCCGCACATCCCCCGTGTGCCCCTTTTTGTCATGTTTTCCAAGCATGATGTCATCACCTTAAACATCCTATACCATACACAAATGGTCCTTCCTTCCTTTACTGCCGGAGCCCATCCTCCCCATGCCTGTTCTGACCACCACTAAGCAGGCACCTTAAAGATAACATGGGGTGAACCAGGGGTTGTCCCTTGAGTTGAACCCAGGGAGGTATTTATGAGTGGGCATCTGTTTCTTTCCACAGTTAGTTAATGCTTTACATGGAAAACCCAATGATTGTACTAGTCTTAACTTGGTTAATATCTTCCATACCGTCACTGTCCCTCTGTTTCAAATAATAAAGATTTTCAAATAATAAAGATGCAGAAACAACCCAGAAGTGTGTGCACAGTGGTGCTATGATGAGATGAGGCAGATTAACATCACTCAGCATCCATTCCAGTCACACGTCGGAATTCACAGAGCTTGTCCCGGATACTTTGCTGATGCTTCTCACTGCGCTGGGTGTTCCTCGCGGTTTCCCAGCCGGAGCTCAGCCGTGCCGTGTCTCCTGGTGTGTCCTTCAGTGGCACCGGGAAACCCTTTGCCCATAGGTCCTCCGCCGCCTGGTCTGCACTTTCATACGTAACTGTTCCTGAATCCAGGAAAACTCGCATTTTCATCAGCGGTGTGTGGAACCGGATCCTCTTTTCTTTTAATATTTTCTTAATTGGTATTCCTTTATTTTCTCCATCACACCTGCTGCATAATCGTGGTTGAAAAAAACTTTCCCGTCCACGGTGATGGGCTTTTTCCATGCCGCGCTGAGGACCTTCTCTTTAATTGTGTATTTCGCAAATCTCACAACAGTCGACCTCGGGGGTGCAGTCTCCGGGGGGTTGGTTCCAAGCGCCCTGTGAGCGCGTTCAATGCCCAAATCATCCACGTCGATAGCGTTGCTCGACCCCAGATTGGTTTTAAATAAATTCTCCACAAAGCCGGTCATTGAGGTCCCTTCTGCTCCTGCTATGATGCTGTAGATCCGAATATTGTTGCGGCGTGAGTGACCCTCTAGTTCGGTTAACTTTGATTGTAGACTCAATTGAGTTTTCTGCACGCGGGGAAAAAACCTCCTTCACCTCCCCGCTGAAAGTTTCCACTTCTCCGATGCGCTCCTCGGCTTCCCCACGGTCATGTCCATCTTTTGGTTGATATCTGCCCTCATTTCACCAAACTGCTTTTTGATGTCTTCTTGAGAGTTATGCTGGAAGTCTGATAACTGCTTGGAAATGTTGTTTCCAGCTCGGACAACGCCTCGGCCACAGAGTTTTTAATGACTTTGCGGATGGAGTTCAATAAGGCCGTTCCTCCTAGCATAGCCTCGTCTTTGCAGCTAGCATTGGCTTCCTCCTTGTCCATGCTGGCGTCTTCCTTCACCATTCCTCATTCTCCTTTTTGGCTGCTTCTTAGTGACATATTGAGGCCCCTTTCTTCCCCCCTTGCAGTATCTGGTGCTGACGGAACTTTTAAGTTAAATCTCCTAGTTTGTAGGGGGATTTATGGCAGTCGAGTCGGCAGCTGGGGTTTCACGCAGCCATCTTCAAACTCGCAGCCACCGGAAGCCCGGGGTTAGTCTTTATCTAACGTCTGTAGTATTAGGGTTGGTCTTTATCTAACGTCTGTAGTATTAGGGTTGGTCTTTATCTGACGTCTGTAGTATTAGGGTTAGTCTTTATCTAACGTCTGTAGTATTAGGGTTGGTCTTTATCTGACGTCTGTAGTATAAGGGTTGGTCTTTATCTAACGTCCGTAGTGTTAGGGTTAGTCTTTAACATCTGTAGTATAGGGGTTGGTCTTTATCTAAAGTCTGTAGTGTTGGGGTTAGTCTTTATCTAACATCCGTAGTGTTGGGGTTAATCTTAATGTCGGTGGTGTGTGTCTGTAGCAACTATTTTCATGACTGATTTAATCATTAGTTTATAAAGTGTCATAAATAATAGTAAATACCATCACATGTTACCAGAGTCCAAAGTATCTAACAAGCAGCCAAGAAAAAACGACAGCATTGAACTGCAACATGAAGCAGGTGTTACTATTCTGTACACTTGATCATCAAAATTGGATTTGATCAATTTTCTGTCGGTTGACTAATCACTGAATTGACTAATCGTTGCGTCCCAAGTCTATATTCTTATATCAACAGTATGAATCAGTGTTTGTATCTCTCCATCTGTCTCTAGGCAACAGCCTGAAGATGCTGATGAAGAGGGCGTTGAAGATTAAGGACTGTCTTTTGATGAAGATGATTAGAAACATCTCCCAACACGACGGACCCACCAAGACTCTGTTTATAGTGCGTGTGTTAGATTCTATCTACCCTTCTGTACAGTAACTAGCTAACCTGGTCCCAGCTATCAGTGACCATGTGCTTCCTCTGCTCCCTCAGGACTATGTGGGTGACCTTGCGGCCCAGGTGGTGCTGGAGGAGGAGGAGGAGTTTGTGTTGGAGTGTGTGGGAACGCTGGCCAACCTCACAGTGTCAGAGCTTGACTGGGAGCTGGTCCTCCGAGAGTACAATCTGGTGCCCTTCCTCAAGGACCACCTGAAGCCAGGTGAGACCTAGAGACCACCTGGAGACAGGTGAGACCTAGAGACTATGTGGACCATGTGAGACCACATGGAGCCAGGCGAGACCTAGAGACTATGTGGACCATGTGAGACCACATGGAGCCAGGTGAGACCTAGAGACTATGTGGACCATGTGAGACCACATGGAGCCAGGTGAGACCTAGAGACTATGTGGACCATGTGAGACCACATGGAGCCAGGTGAGACCTAGAGACTATGTGGACTATGTGAGACCACATGGAGCCAGGTGAGACCTAGAGACTATCTGGACCATGTGAGACCACATGGATTAAGGTGAGACCTAGAAACAGCCTTGGCCAGGTATGACCTAGAAAGCACCTGGACCATGAGAGACCTGGATACACCCAGACCTGCTCAGCTCATGCCTCAAATGAAGAAATTGTACTCCTCCTCTCCTTCAGGCTCGGCAGAGGATGACCTCATCCTGGAGATTGTGATCCTGGTCGGAACGGTTTCCATGGACGATGCCTGCGCCGCCATGTTGGCTAAATCAGGCATCATCCCGGCCCTCATAGAGCTGCTAAACGGTACGCTAAAACTCCTCACAGCAGCCTCATAGATCTGCTAAACGGTACGCTAACACTCCTCACACCAGCCTCATAGAGCTGCTAAACGGTACGCTAACACTCCTCACACCAGCCTCATAGAGCTGCTAAACGGTACGCTAACACTCCTCACACCAGCCTCATAGAGCTGCTAAACTGCTAAACGGTACGCTAAAACTCCTCACAGCAGCCTCACAGATCTGCTAAACGCTACGCTAACACTCCTCACACCAGCCTCATAGAGCTGCTAAACGCTACGCTAACACTCCTCACACCAGCCTCATAGAGCAGCCAAACGCTACGCTAACACTCCTCACACCAGCCTCATAGAGCAGCCAAACGCTACGCTAACACTCCTCACACCAGCCCCATTGAGTAGGGATCGACCGATATGCTTTTTTCAGGGCCGATACCGATATCAGTTATTACCAAAAAAGGAGTCCGATTAACCGATATGTAAAACCGATATGTCAGTTGTCAAAAAAGGGGGGTAGATAGTAAAGGCGATATGCAGCAGAAATGTAATTCAAAAGCATTTAATTGTTTTTATTTTGTTACACAAAGTGTAGGGAGCTGCCTGCAGCATTTAAGAAAATATGCATATAAAGTAAAATCAAACAGAGGAATGGAAAAAGTAAATCATATCACTCCCTGATGTTTAATGAACGGAAAATTAGATTGTTTAATTATCACTGACACAATCTGACAATTCAAATCACAAAAAGAGCTTTCCATAATGAAATTAATTCAAAAAGTGCAGGGAGCTTAAATATAAGTTAAACACAAACTAATGAATTAATTGAATAAATAAAATCACTCCCTGTAGATTAATGAACGAAAAATGGCAAAACAAAACCATTTTGGTTTACTCAAGTCTAGTATTCCCAATTTAGCAAGAGTAGGTTATGGTGGTAATTTTAGCTGGGACAGATAACTTCTACTGGGTAGGCAGATATAAAATAACGAGTGACTTCAGGCGAACCCCGCTCCCTCCGTTGCGGACACTGATATAACTCATAAGAAAACGAAATTATCCAAAATTATTTCAATACAAATATATGGTTATAATCATGAATATATGTTGACAAGAGTCAAATATATGTATTGGGCTTGTAAGTAATATTCAGAAATAACATTTTAGCTTTTGTATGGTCACTATAACATGCCGGCCGGCGGCGGCCGTTACAGGAGAATAAAGGACGGCCGTCGACGGCCGCTATGGGGTATATAGAGGGTTATGTGTCCGGATGAAAGAGAATAGCTTACAAAGTGGTGTTATTGCAACTTCAGTGTAGTGGATTGTGATTCATTGCAACTTCAGCAATGTACGTTACCTTACCTTCGAAAAATAGCTCCGTAGCGTTGAAGCCCAGTCTGCTACTGCCTCGCTGAGAAGCCAAATTGTTCTGTGCATTCAGTCTTCCATCCTGATTGGCTGGATCCGTGCTGTAGTGGGTGGGACAATGCTATCGACCACAGAGTGGCAAACGCAGGGAGTGAGAGACGCTTTACAGACAAAGTAGCGCGTTTCATTCTTTATCCATTTCAATATCGGCTTATCGGTGGAAAAAATGACCGATACCGATGATTATAAAAATGCTAAATATCGGCCATAATAATCGGCCCGCCGATAATTGGTTGATCCCTACCATTGAGCTGCTAAATGCTACGCTAACACTCCTCACACCAGCCCCATAGAGCTGCTAAATGCTACGCTAACACTCCTCACACCAGCCCCATAGAGCTACTAAACGCTACGCTAACACTCCTCACACCAGCCCCATAGAGCTGCTAAACGCTACGCTAACACTCACACCAGCCCCATAGAGCTGCTAAATGCTACGCTAACACTCCTCACACCAGCCCCATAGAGCTACTAAACGCTACGCTAACACTCCTCACACCAGCCCCATAGAGCTACTAAACGCTACGCTAACACTTCTCACACCAGCCTCATAGAGCTGCTAAACGCTACGCTAACACTCCTCATACCAGCCCCATTGAGCTGCTAAATGCTACGCTAACACTCCTCACACCAGCCCCATAGAGCTGCTAAACGCTACGCTAACATTACTCACACCAGCCCCATAGAGCTGCTAAACGCTACGCTAACACTCCTCACACCAGCCCCATAGAGCTGCTAACAGCAGACCGGTAGAGGCGTTTCTGTGGGTTCAGGTTGTTCAGTCAGATAAAAAGAACGTTCTGCCACCGGATTGAAGCATCGTGTTGGACACTTTCAGTGTCGTGATGTGATGTGATGTTTGCAGCCCAACAGGAGGATGATGAGTTTGTGTGCCAGATCATCTATGTGTTCTACCAGATGGTGTTCCACCAGGCTACCCGGGACGTCATCATCAAGGACACGCGTATCCTCCACCTCAGGGTGGGGGGGCTCACTGTCTGGAGGGCCCCCTTTGTTCTGCACTCTGAGCGCTCTACGTTGATGTGTTCTGCACTCTGAGCGCTCTGTGTTCTTCACTCTGAGCGCTCTGTGTTGATGTGTTCTTCACTCTGAGCGCTCTGTGTTGATGTGTTCTTCACTCTGAGCGCTCTGTGTTGATGTGTTCTTCACTCTGAGCGCTCTGTGTTGATGTGTTCTTCACTCTGAGCGCTCTGTGTTGATGTGTTCTTCACTCTGAGCGCTGTGTTGATGTGTTCTTCACACTGAGTGCTCTGTGTTGATGTGTTCTTCACTCTGAGCGCTCTGTGTTGATGTGTTCTTCACTCTGAGCGCTCTGTGTTGATGTGTTCTTCACACTGAGCGCTCTGTGTTGATGTGTTCTTCACTCTGAGCGCTCTGTGTTGATGTGTTCTTCACACTGAGCGCTCTGTGTTGATGTGTTCTTCACTCTGAGCGCTCCTCTGACCGCTCTGCATTGATAGTACATGCTGGTCGGCTCCCACGCTCTGAAATAGTCTTTTGGTCCCGAGGTGAAAGAGTTTAAAACGCAGGTTGTTGATTGGTCAGAAGGGTTTCCTTGACCCCGCCCCCTCAGAAGCACCCGCCTACCTCATCGACCTAATGCATGACAAGAACACAGAGATCCGGAAGGTGTGTGACAACACACTGGACATCATCGCTGTAAGTACACACACACACACACACACACACATACACACCTGACCTCACAACATACTCTATTACAGACACACGGTAGTTTAATGTAGATGTGTGTGTCCCTCCAGGAGTACGATGAGGAGTGGGGCAGGAAGATCCAGTCGGAGAAGTTCCGTTTCCATAACAACCAGTGGCTTGACATGGTGGAGAGTCGCCAGGCAGAGGAGGCTGAGGCTTATCTCTATGACAACGACAATGAGCGCACTGACCTCTTCTACAGTGCTGGTGTGCACCTCCACCTGGTTTAACGCCTGGTGTCCCCTGGTTCATTGTGTTTAGATGGTGTAACTCCTGGTGCTTAACTCCTGGTTCATTGTGTTTAGATGGTGTAACTCCTGGTGTTTAACTCCTGGTTCATTGTGTTTAGATGGTATAACTCCTGGTGAAGGCTCCATTAGTCCAGATTTCTACAACGACCTCCAGTCACAGAACGTTCATGATCCTCCTTCAGGGTGAGTTCACCTCCTGGGCTTTGTTACAGGGTCTACATTAGATCAGATCCTAGATCAGCCTGATATGTCTGTACAGGGTCTACGTTAGCGAGTTGGTCTCGTCCAATAGAACTACAGGGATGTGTTAACGAGTTGGTCTCATCCAATAGAACTACAGGAATGTGTTAACGAGTTGGTCTCGTCCAATAGGAACTACGGCGATGTGTTAACGAGTTGTTCTCATCCAATAGGAACTACAGTGATGTGTTCGACCAGACCAGCTCTTCTCCAGGGCGACCAGTCACTGCCTATGGCTTCAGGCCAGATGAAGAACCCAGATACCAGTACACTTAGAATACACACACACACAGATACCAGTACACTTAGAATACACACACACACACACAGATACCAGTACACTTAGAATACACACACACACACACACACAGATACCAGTACACATAGATACACTCATAGAAATAGCAGTACATATAGACATGTATAGACATGCACTCACACACACACATACTACTTTCCTTGTATTTTTCCTTACTTCAATTGTATTTTTATTCATTCTGTGCAATATAGCTAATTGATGTTATGATGTTATGTGACTTGATGCCATTTCATGTGATGATGCCTCCTGCAGAGCTGCTGTTGATGTTGGCAGTGAGACTGTTTCATCTTTTTATTGAACATAAAGTTTAATTTCATGTGAATATCTGTTTAGTTTGGATTGCTTTAAGGATTATTCCATGCACATCGTATTTCGAGTTTGGAGCTTCACCATATAACAAATGTTTTATTTGTTGAGTAGTTTTTCTGAATGTTTCATAGTTATTCCAACAGTGATGTGGTGCATCAGCTTCAGCAGCCTCATGGTGTCTATTGTAAAGCTTTTACAGCTATCTTTGCATAGCATCGTCAGAGTTAGCACTTAGCTTAGCGTTCATTTAAATCTAATCTATACCATCTCCTTGTTTGAGTGGGGGATACTTGACTAAGTAGAGTACACTGAGACAGGAACCTGGCATCACCCTGGTAACTGGAGACCAGCTACTACTAGTCACTGGTTCGCCATGTTGAAATGCGGAAGGACCCAACGTTGTGGAAAGCTACAAATGCAACTGAAGACGTGATTATTGTGACCAATAGGAATAGAGGGTGTGTCCCTAAACAGTACGGACCAATAGGAGCAGGGGGCGTGGTCTCCATCCAGAACACTACGGTCGATATGCGGGGATTAAATTATTAATTGAGACGAAGGAATGCTGCAGAGAACAACTTGTGTCAAAGGTCTGTTCTGGGACAGCAAAATAAAACGGTTTGGGACTAAAGAACGCCTGCTTTTTGGATGTCCTGTTTTAAAGGGTTTAATTTGATGTGTGGTTCAATCATAGAAGACGATTTAAAGAACTCCAGTCACTGATATGAATGTCAATAACTGACTAGGAGTATCACAAAAAGAAAGCGGAGCAGGAAGTGTGTAGACCTGCAGGACTCCTCCAGAGGACACCTGGACGACTGCTGGACCGTTACAGATGGTCTTTTCAAAGGGAATTCAACTCCTAGTGGGACTTTTCAGAAGGGTTTAATTTAAAGTAATTGCATGATTGAATTGAAGAAGTGACACTCAGAATTCACTGTCCAAATTTAATCACGTTAAACATCACATCGCTTCAGACCACACCACTGGTATGCTAATGCCAGCATACAGGCCTAAGGTCAGAGTCACCAGACCGGTCCAGAAGCAGGTACGGGTGTGGCCAGAGGGTGCTTCCTCAGCACTACAGGACTGCTTCAACACCACAGACTGGGACATGTTTAAACAGGCAGCCACCTACAACCAACACACCAACATTCAGGAGTATTCGGACACTGTTACTGCCTACATCAGCAAATGCATTGATGATGTCATGGACACCAAGACCATCACAGTACGGGCCAACCAGGACCCATGGCTACCGGGGAAGTCCATGGTTTACTGAGAGCCCGGAATGCTGCTTTTAGAGCAGGTGATGAGGCTGGCCTGAGATCAGCGAGAGCCAACCTGATCCGGGGCATCAGGCTAGCGAAGAGGCAGTACAGTAGCAGGATATCCAAACACTTCACTGACAGCAGAGACACTAGGAGCCTGTGGCAGGGGATACAGACCATCAGGGACTATAAACCCCGACCACAGACCTGTGACAGTGACACCACTCTGCTGAACAACCTAAATAACTTCTTCGGACGGTTTGAAGCAGACAACAGCACTCGCACAGAAGTCACCACCCCCTGCAGATGACCAGGTGCCTCCAGCCAGTGTGAGGAGATCCCTCTCCAGGATCAACGCTCGCAAGGCTGCAGGGCCTGACAACATTCCTGGTTGTGTGCTGAAGGACTGTGCAGAGGAGCTCACAGATGTCCTCACAGACATGTTCAACACCTCCCTGACCCAAGCCCACCTCCCTCAAGAGCACCACCATCATCCTGGTACTGAAGAAGGCCTCTCCATCCTGTTTCAATGACTACCGCCCCGTTGCACTGACCACCATCATCATGAAGTGCTTTGAGCGGTTGGTCATGCAGCACATCAAATCCATCCTCCCCCCTTCACTGGACCCATACCATTTTGCATATCGAGCCAACAGGTCGACTAATGATGCAATCTCCACTGTCCTCCACTCAGCACTGACCCACCTGGAGACCAAGGACTCGTATGTGAGGATGCTGTTCCTTGACTTTAGTTCAGCTTTCAACACAATCCTCCCTCAGCAGCTGATCAGGAAGCTGGACTGTCTAGGACTGCAGACCTCACTATGTAACTGGTTGTTGGACTTCCTGACCAGAAGATGCAGTCCGGGTCGGCAGGAACACATCCAGCACAATCATGCTGAACACAGGGGCCCCCCAAAGATGCGTGCTCAGCCCCCTTCTCTTCACCCTGCTGACCCACGACTGCACTCCATCTTTCAGCAACAACCTCTTCGTCAAGTTTGCGGACGACGCAACTGTGGTGGGGCTCATCAACCACAACGATGAATCCAACTACAGGGAAGAGGTGAGCCAGCTGGCCGAGTGGTGCAGAGACAACAATCTCGCTGTCAATGTGCAGAAGACGGATTGGAAGAGATTGTTGTCAACTTCTGGAGAGCCTCCACCCAGCACCCCCCCACTGACCATTGATTGATTGATTGATTTTACTTGACCATTCTTGAAATAAAAATATGAAACAACTAACCCTAACCCTAACTCGTTCCATACATTATATACATAAAAATAGTCAGGGATGACACAATAAAGCCCTAAGGCTTATTTCCATTGTGGTCCCTATAGGGTAGGAGACAGGGGCAAGTAGCAGCATAACATACATACATCAAACATGTATCATTCATACATATATACATACATAAGACACATAAAAACATAATTTACAGTTTCAAATATACATGACAAATAATTGCCAACAGTCTAAGATTGGTGTCTAAACCATTTTTTCAAATTTAGTTTAAAACGGCTTATGTTCCTGACTGATTTGAGTGGGCCAGGTAACCTGTTCCAAAGTATAGTTCCAACATAAAGAAAGGACTCTTTACCCATGTTCGTCTTAACTCTAGGTGGAACAAAATCTGTTACGCTTCCCCTAGTGGAATAGCGGTGAACTTCATTTACTCTATTTAAATATTTTTTTAAATAATTGGGTACCACCCCATAAACACTCCTATGTACCATACATAACTGCAACAGAGATACACGATCCTCCACCTTCAATCATCCCACCTTATCAAAGTGGGATGATTCAAGGTGGGTTCTCATGGGGAGGTCCACAACAAGTCAGATTAACTTGTTTTGTGAGGTCTGTAGCCTATGCTTCAACTTCATTGTGACGCCATTATACCATGAGCCACATGCATAATCAAAATACGGCTGAATTAAGGGTCCTGCCAAAATGACCATTGTTTTCCTATCCAGAAATTTTGAAATTCTGGCCAGAAAACGGACTCTATGATTTATTTTGGTGATTGCCTTCTGTGCCTGACCCATGCCACTTAAGTTGCAGTCTAATACACAGCCAAGGTAACTGACTGATTCCTTGGCTGTAATTTCAGAATCTCCAACTAGGACTTTAAAATTGGAGGCTTTTTTCAATCTAATCTTTGATGCAAAAAGAATGGATTCTGTTTTTCCTACATGAAGTGATAACCTGTTGTCAGTCATCCACCTGCTACCATTTAGAAGATCTGCACTAATGTTTGTTCAATAATGTTTTTATCCTCATGAGAAACTACCAGCGCAGAATCATCTGCATATAAAAAAAGATTGGATGAACAGACAGACTTTAAATCATTAATATATAAAAGAAAGAAGTGGCCCCAAAACACTCCCTTGAGGAACGCCACAGTCAATGCCTAGCGGTTGAGACATTGTACCCCCAATGTCCATCACTTGCATTCTATTCCCCAAATAGGAGCCCACCCATTTCACTGTTAATTCACTAAAACCCATAGCTCTCAATTTATGCAGTAAATCACCGTGGTCAGCTGTGTCAAATGCCTTCTGTAGGTCCAACATCACCATACCACAGAATTTCCCATTATCTACCTCTTTTTAAATAAAATCTGTTAAAAAGAGTAAGCATGTATCAGTAGAGTGAGATCTCTGGAAACCAGATCGTATTTCTTGGCATCGGATCCGGGCATTGATGTATATCCCCAAATAGTAACAGGCAGATGCAAATGATCAATTTTCCGCTGTTTACTTGCCGTTTGTCGCTGTTCTTATCGTTGTACCTGGCTGGATACCAGTATGGATAGAGGAATGTGTCCATGAGGGTTTTCTTGCCATACCCAAACTGTTTATTAAGTAAAGGTTTGTTTGTATTGTCACAAGTTTTGTAACTGCCTTTCAAACCTGATATCGGGTCCAGTGTAGGGCTGCAACGATTCGTCGACGTTGTCGACAAAAATCGATAATAGAAATAGTCGACAATGAATTCCATTGTCGACTATTGTCGCCAGACGTGTTTTTCCAACAGAGTGAGGCATCTCACTTACAATCTCTGCCGAGAGTCGCACATGCACGCTCACATGCGTCTCTGTCGAGCGGTAACGTACACAGAAATGGCAGCGTCCAACACATTAGCTACGCGTACCAAAACTTCAAAAGTTTGGGAGCATTTTAGCCTGGATACGGCGAATAAAAAGATAACTTGCAAGGTTTGCAAAGCAGACCTTGCGTATCACGGCAGCACCTCGGTGATGCACGAACATTTAAAGAGAAAGCACGTCGGGCAGTTAAACGAAACGGAGTCTGCCTCGGTAAGTTTCAAGTAACATTCAAGCCAATACGTTTTGTTTTTGATGTACATTTTATACACGTTTTTTTGCTTTAAAAGAGAGCTTTAACGTTATGCCTGACTGTGCCTGACAAACGTATTTTAAATTAAATGCATGCAGTCCGAAGAAGAGAGCCACCATGGACCCCTTTCTGCAAAAGAGGCAGACGTGCACCCCGCAACAGGCGACTGCCCTCACTGAGTCAGTATTGCAGACAGTGGCGGCTGGCCCATAGAGGGCGATAGGGCACCGCCCCCCCTTGACCCACAATAAATAAATAAATAAAACTAATAGTAATAAATTATACAAATTGTTAATATTTGTGTGTTTGAAATATGACTTTACCCAGTAATATGTGTAAAATATGATAGAAAATCATCTGTACAAGATGTATGCTTTTCCTAAACGTCCCGTGTCCCATGCTTCAACAGCTCTGGGGCGATGGAGAAATCGCCCCAAGGAGGCGGGTCTGTGTAACTGTTTAGCCAATTACTAATTTAAGATGTGAAAGCATGACATTAAATTTGGCCAATCAGCGTCCTCAAATCCAAGCAGATATGGGCGATTACTTTATCGCCCCAAGCGAGCGAATGCTGGTCAGGGCGAGTCTGTATATAGTTGTATACAGTTGTATATAGTTGACCTTAGTATTTTTTAGTCCTTAATTTTCACTACCTATTAATCTGCTGATTATTTTCTTGATTGTTTAGTATATAAAATGTTTACTGTAATTTCATAGAGCCCAAAGTGACTACAAATTCAATTTCAAATGAAAAAATGGAAAGCTTGTGCTTGTGCAATATGTTGTTTATGTTTTGTGTTAGAATACCTCAACTTTTTAATATTGGCATTATATAATTATTGACTATTTCACAGAGCACTCGTTTCCTGTAGTTTGTGTTCAATGTATTAGGATGGTTACTGAAATTGACTGAATATGGCACAGCCCCACCTAGAATATTCTTCACCAGCCGCCACTGATTGCAGATGCTGATCTATGATATGATCAGCATCATATCATCATATCATAGATCAGCATCAATTAATAATTAGTCGACTAATCGTTTCAATAGTCGGTGACTAGTCGACTATTAAAATAGTCGTTAGTTGCAGCCCTAGTCCAGTGTCTAAAAATGTTTTTATAATCATCCATCCATCCATTATCGTAACCGCTTATCCTCTACGAGGGTCGCGGGGGTTTTTATAATCATGTATGCTAAAAACAATACAAGAACCCCAGACTTGCCAGCTGACCTGGAAACCTTGCCGGCTGCTATCTTGTGTGTTGTGGGCCGTGAACATGTGTGCATGTGGAATCAACCAAAGACCATCAACGGTGCTGCTGTGGAGAGAGTGAGCAGCACCAAGTTCATTGGGCTGCATCTCACTGAGGACCTCTCCTGGAGCTGCAACACCACATCACTGGCCGGCAAAGCTCAGCAGCGCCTCTACTTTCTCCGCAAACTTCGGAGAGCGAGAGCACCTGCCCCCATCATGTGCTCCTTCTACCGGGGAACCACCGAGAGCATCCTGACCAGCTGCATCACTGTGTGGTACAGCGGCTGCACCGCGTCCTGTAAGAAGACCCTGCAGCGCATAGTGAGAGCAGCTGAGAAGATCATCGGTGCTCCCCTCCCCTCCCTCCAGGACATCTACAATACACGCCTGTTGAATGGGTGGGGCTGGGAATGGTGGGGGGGTAGGTGGGGCTGAGAATGGGTGGGGGGTGGTGTCAGTGTCAGCATTGGGGGCGACTTCACCACCCCTCCCACTGCCTCTTCAACCTCCTGCCCTCTGGGAGGAGGATGAGGAGTCTCAAGGCAAGGACCAGCAGACTGAAGGACAGCTTCATCCACCAGGCGGTCAGGATGCTGAACTCAGCACTGACCCGCTTTCTTTCTCTGCCCTCTGCCCACACAAACATTGGACACTGACACCAACCCCCACCCATTCTCAGCCCCACCCACCCCCCCACCATTCCCAGCCCCACCCATTCAACCCCGGACACCTGCACACAACCTCTCTCCCCCTGGACTTTAACCACCACCACACACCCCCCACCACCCCCTACCACCATGCACAGCCCCACCACCCCCCTCCACCATGCACAGCCACTTTACACTTTACACGTGAACACTGTCCATACTGTTTATAAATCTGTTACATAACTGTTCATACTGTTTTTACTTTTTATACACTTTTTATACACTGTTACAACTGTTTATAATTTTATACACTGTAACAACTGTTTATACACTGTTCATACTTTATACTTTTCTGTTCTGTTTATACTTTATAATATACTATACTTTATTATGTCCATACTGTTTATACACTGCCTATGTCCATACTGTTTATACTCTGCTTATTCTTTATACCATTCTTTATGTCCATAATGTTTATACTTTATACTTTATACAATACTTTGTCCATACTGTTTATTTATTACTGTTTATTACCCTCCATACTGCACCTCTTACTGTTTACACTGTCTACACTGTCCACAACAATTGCACGTATTCGCGACCACCATTTTATTTAGATTTTAGTACTTATATTTTTATATATTTATATTTAAATTTGCATACTTGTCTAGCACCGGGGATCGAGGGAAACGGCATTTCGGTTTTTGTGCATGTCCTGTACATTCATGAAAACTGACAATAAAGTACTTGACTTGACTTGATGATTTATTTGTAGAAATTTTAATACAAGATTTAAGATTCAAGATTCAAGTAAACTTTATTGTCAGTTTTCATGAATGTACAGGCCATACACAAGAACCGAAATGCCGTTTCCCTCAATCCCTGGTGCAAGACAACATGCAATATAAATATAAATATATAAAAATATAGGTATCAAAAAAATCTAAATAAAAATAAGAATAAAAATAAAAATGCTACGGTGGTCGCGAGTACCGGTATGTGCAATATTTAAAGTTCAATTTAAAGTTCAATAGTCCTCACAGATAAGAAGTGAGAAGATTACGTGACAAACAGTCAAATGGTGAGGATACACAATGCCGCCCCCCACCCCCCTCCCCTTCCCAAATCAAACAGACAACTAAAGCAATTTGATACACAGACAGAAAGAAAACTAAAAGCAGACAAAAACACAACTGGCTGTTAAATGCTTGCAGTGGCAGATAATGTTGTAGAAAAATGCTCATTCACACTATCCCATCTTCTCTGACCATACAACTCTCTCACTCACATCCGCTCAAATAGACATAGACACAAACACACACACATCTACTTGCATTAAGTGGGCTGTTGTATCATGTAAAGACCTTAAATAAGGAAACAAAAACATACATAATAATAAAAAACAATATATATACAACAATAATAATAATAAATAAATAAATAAAAAATAAGTAGAGCTGCATGCTGCTAATATGTGCTATCGGTAAGGGTAGTTGAAACAGGACATTGGTGCGTTGTAGGGGCGAATTAATCAATGGTGGCGGTATCTAATTGAAGAGACCTAACATGATCTAAGAAGGGTTCCCAGACCTTACAGAACTTAGTAGAGGTACCACGCAAAGAGTATTTAATTTTTTCCAGTGTCATAAAATGAAGGGCATCCCTAATCCATTGAGAGTGGGAGGGGGGGTGGGAGTTCTTCCAGTGTAGCAATATAACGTGCCTCGCTAGAAGTAGTTCACAGAAGTAGGATGGTAGTGAATGGCCAAAAGGTAGGACACCAAACAAGGCCACTAATGGTGAGGGACAGATGTTGGTAGAAGTAATGGCTGATAGAGTGTCAAAAAAACCCTTCCAGAACGGCGCAAGGGCAGGACAAGCCCAGAACATGTTAGTCGATGGGCCGAGCTTCGATATTGTGAATTTCGTAAATTCCGATCGGGTGTGTAAGATTTTTTTTACTGATGACATTTTAAAAAATCACCTAAGCACTACAGACATTGTTTCCAACTTTGTTTCGCGCACATGAGACGTAAAAACCATTCACAATGCTCACATTTTTAAACTGGCAAATTCACAAGACTGCTACAGAAATCCGCTGCGTTCCCTGGACAACAGGAAGTAAACAACGAGGGGTGACGCTTGTGTGCCGCTCTCTTGAATGAATGAATGAATGCATTTTTGCCATAAACTTCTAAAATTGACTGTTTGTAATACTTTCGTGTAGACGAATTTGCAACAGCGCTACCATAGGATAACGGACTGTAGTCTTGCTGATGTGGAACACCTTTCTGCTGCAGATTATGGACTTCCAACTTCAGAGGTATCGATAGACAGATGTTGGTAGCATTTTGTCTAATTTTGTCTACACAGATGACACTATCTACAGACACGTGTGTATGCTAGTAGTAATACTGAAAATGAAGTGCTGCATGCATGTAGCTCCAACTGCAAATAGCCCTGTAACTCCTTTTTCCCAGACAAGTTGGGCAAAATTTGTACAATGTGCACATTCATGGGTGAACCTGCAAACCACGCAGAGTATAATTGCTGAAAATGCCATAGTGGCATATAAGCTGAACTTGGATAACATCCAAGATGTGCCAGCTAATGTTGGATACCACCAAGAGTGCTACATGCTCTTCACCAACAAAGAGCATATTGCAAGAGCACTCAAGAGGAGAGAAAAGGCAGCTCAAGATAGTGAAGGTTTGTATTAATATATTCTAATTCTCTATGAGGATCTGGTTTCTGGGTGTGGAGGGCCTGTCGTGGATGACACGGCTCTTCAACATCGCGTGAAGGTCGGCCGATAGCCGAACCTCAGATTGAGGAGGAACAATGCGGATTCCGTTCTGGTCGTGGAACAACGGACCAGCTCTTCACTCTTGCAAGAATCCTGGAGGGGGCCTGGGAGTATGCCCATCCGGTCTACATGTGTTTTGTAGATCTGGAGAAGGCGTATGACCGGGTTCCCCGGGAGATATTGTGGGAGGTGCTACGGGAGTATGGAGTGAGGAGGGCACTTCTCAGGGCCATCCAATCTCTGTACACCCAAAGCGAGAGTTGTGTCCGGGTTCTCGGCAGTAAGTCGGACTCGTTTCTGGTGGGGGTTGGCCTCCGCCAGGGCTGCGCTTTGTCACCAATCTTGTTTGTGGTTTTCATGGACAGGATATCGAGGCGTAGTCAGGGGGAGGAGAGGTTGCAGGTCGGTGGGCTAGGGATCTCATCGCTGTAGGGCTGGGTATCGAATTTCGATCCGGTTATGGCACCGACCGAAATGCTCCGATCCTATCGAATATCAAAACATTAATACTTTTCCGGTGCTGCATTTCGATACCCAATGAAATTCATCACAGCCTTCTTTTCAACTGTCTCTGGGTAAATGCGACGTCTGTGAGCCAATAATCACGTAATATTAGTAGCTCAGAATCTTAAGTCGCTAGTGATTGGCTGTCAGATATTCGGGGCGCGCAGTAACGTTTGTTTACTTGACCGTCGCTATGACAACACAACTATCGTATCGTCTTAACGTTGTATTTTCCGATAACATAATGCCTAACCCTACGCTCACACTGACGAGCGACCAAGCGTTTTTGTGCTCGGCGATTTTCGCCTGGTGGGCGTTCCGGGGGAGTGTCTGTAGCGATAGTATTGAAACCTGTATCAGATCGAAAACAATTTATAATATTGAGCCATTGATAATATCCAGCCATACTCATGACGTTTTCTGGTTTAAAAGGTCCAAAGTGTGGCTTCACTTCGCTCAGATGGACACCAATAGAGCCAGATGTTCTATTTGTCAAAAGATCGTGCTGGCGAAAGACGGCAACACGTCTAATTTGGCAAAACAACTTCTAATGCACAAAATTAATCTCCGGTCGGATAGCTGCTCCGTTTTTGACTGTCTGTCAGACTAGTGCGGACTAGTCAGACTGATGCGTTACGAACTGATGAAGCCGCTTGGATAAGAGGCGAAACGTCTTCACAGACAAATCTAAGTCCAGTTGCATTCGATGTAATTGTTGGCCGGATTGCTCCGTTTTTGATTGTATGGCTAAGAAGGACGACGGGACCTCAGTCACCAGACCGACTCCTTCCACATCGGCTAGTGATTCAGCTGGGAGTTTTGCCAACAACATTACAGCCTAGGTCTATTACCTGTCGATTACCTTCTGCGTTGTTTTACAGGCAGCTGCTAGGTTACAGTGGCGGCTGGCCCATAGAGGGCGCTAGGGCACCGCCCCCCCTTGACCCACATTATTTATATACATTTATTTATTTACTTATTTATAAATAAATAAGTAAATAAAAAAATAAAACTAATAATAATAAATTATACAAATTGTTAATATGTGTGTGTTTGAAATATGACTGTACCCAGTAATATGTGTAAAATATGATAGAAAATCATCTGTGCAAGATGTATGCTTTTCCTACACGTCCCGTGTCCCATGCTTCAACAGCTCTGGGGCAATGGAGAAATCGCCAACAGGAGACGGGTCTGTGTAACTTTTTAGCCAATTACTAATTTAAGATGTGAAAGCATGACATAAAATTTGGCCAATCAGCGTCCTCAAATCCAAGCCGATATGGGCGATTACTTTATCGCCCCAAGCGAGCGAATGCAGGGGCGAGTCAGGGCGAGTCTGTACTTACACACACACATACATACATACACAACCACTAACCTGCCTTTTGGTCCGGTTTGTAAAAATGAATTCTATAATTCTTAATGTATTTTTGTTGAGGAAATTGATTTTTAAAACATCAGGTATCAAAAAAAGTATCGTATCGAACCGGTATCGAAACCAAGGTATCGAAATTAGCACCGTATCGAAAAATTTTGAACGATACCCAGCCCTACATCGCTGCTTTTTGCAGATGATGTGGTCCTGATGGCATCATCGGCCTGTGACCTTCAGCACTCACTGGATCAGTTCGCAGCCGAGTGTGAAGCGGTTGGAATGAGGATCAGCACCTCTAAATCTGAGGCCATGGCTCTCAGCAGGAAACCGGTGGATTGCCTACTCCGGGTAGGGAATGAGTCCTTACCCCAAGTGAAGGAGTTCAAGTACCTCGGGGTCTTGTTCATGAGTGAGGGGAGGATGGAGCAGGAGATGGGCCGGAGAATCGGAGCAGCGAGGGCGGTTTTGCATTTGCTCTACCGCACCGTTGTGACGAAGAGGGAGCTGAGCCAGAAGGCGAAGCTCTCGATCTTCCGGTCTATCTTTGTTCCTACTCTCACCTATGGTCATGAAGGTTGGGTCATGACCGAAAGAACGAGATCGCGGGTACAAGCGGCCGAAATGGGTTTTCTCAGGAGGGTGGCGGGCGTCTCCCTTAGAGATAGGGTGAGGAGCTCAGTCATCCGGGAGAGACTCGGAGTAGAGCCGCTGCTCCTTTGCGTGGAAAGGAGCCAGTTGAGGTGGTTCGGGCATCTGATAAGGATGCCCCCCGGGCGCTTCCCTATGGAGGTGTTCCGGGCACAACCAGCTGGGAGGAGACCACGGGGAAGACCCAGGACGAGGTGGAGAGATTATATCTCCACACTGGCCTGGGAACGCCTCGGGATCCCCCAGTCAGAGCTGGCTGATGTGGCCCGGGAAAGGGAACAGTGGGGTTCCTTGCTCGAGCTGTTGCCCCCGCGACCCGACCCCGGATAAGCGGTAGAAGATGAGTGATGAGAGTGAGTGAGATCTGGTTTCTACAAGTAGAACTAGAAATCAATGATGAACTGCCAGTCATGAAATGTATGTATACCCCTGTGGTCAGCACCCTGGCAAGAGTGTAGCATATGTGTAAAATATTGTAGGTTTTTTTGTGCCTGCGCATTGTTATAAGTGTCCCAATGTGTTTCCTGGACTAAAGCAAGATAAACAGCATCTACCATCTGTTTTTACCTTCATTGAGAGACATAGTATGAAATAGAGTACTCCCCAAAAGGGTAAGGTATACAGTATGTGAGCGCTCTAGAATCTTTGGTGATAACTGAGAAAGAGATGAAACTCTCACTTGCACAGTACACACTATGTACATAGAGTACATAGCAAAGTTCTTAAAAGAGAGAGAAACCACATGCTTCTACACCACTACTGTTCAAGTGTGTATTGGTGCGTTATGCATCTGATTCATAATTTCAAGCAGCACTTCCCTGTCACATCAGCAGCATACTACTGCTGAGAGGGATTTTCATTTTTTACCACAATAACATGCAATATGTACCACAAGTAGTGGGGAGTATGCATTCACATTGCAGACAGCATGTACTGTATATTGATACAAGGGTGCAATGTTACAAGCCATATTATGAATATACAGTGGACAACACAGGGAAGGCACACAAAAAGCAGTGCAATTTGTAGGATTAGTTCATAGCAGATTCAGGAATAGAAACAGTGTGTACCAGCATGAAAGTGTGAAGTGCTAGTGAATCTGTGTGACAGAATCAGCTGCCCTTAGGTTATCTGGGTGTGAGGTGCTGCAGTAACAGGTGGGTTCAGACGGGGAAGGAAAATGGAGTTCAGGGAGAATAGGAGAGGCAATGTATTCATGAGGCAGCTAGATTCAGTTATTCAGTCTGAAATGTTCTGCAACTGAGGCTGTGAAGCTCTTTCACTGATTGTTACACGCCCTCTGATGGTCGGAGGAACCCGGTGTAACATATGACAATGAGAGAGTGCAAGAAGGAGACGATGGTACCAACAAATGCGATAAACTCAATTTATTAAACAAAACAAACATGCACCGGACACAGGGCGGAGACAACACATACCCAACCCCCTGAGCTACGCGGCAATCACTAAAGAAAAACCCCAAAACAACTAAAACTAACTCCAAAATCAAAACAACCCCAGAACTAACCCCCCTAAACTAAACCCCTTTACAGACACCTCAGTGCCCACAAAAATACATGGAGTAGTGTCGCCGCTCTAACTGATGGACTAATACAGGAGGTTATCTACGTGTGGTGAGGGACACAGATGTATACCTGCAGGTATCTAACTAAAGTCCCTACCTTTCCAACCCTGCGCCGGATACATCTAAAAAGATGACAAAAAGACAAAAGTTAACAAAAAGGCTGGTAAACAAAGACAAAGAAATGTGAAAAAAAACTACATAACAAAGTACAACTCAGGAAAACAGCAAACAAAACAGAACGTCCTGAGACCTGCCACCTCTCTCCCTGAAACAAACAAACTCATATATATATATGGTGGGTGGCTGTGAGCTGATTGGATGGAATGGTGGATTGGCTGATTTACCCCAGCTGTGGGTAATGCAGCCAATCAGTACAGCCAGGAACAGATCTACTGAGAGGAAAAAAAACAGATAAGCCACAGACAAACTGAAAAACATAACAAAACAGGTCTGTTCATAAATGAACTCACCACCCGTAACACTGATGCAAGGGGGCAGAAGAGGCCATGGGAGGGGTCCTGCACAATACTGATGGCATTGCAAATGGCCTGAGTAGTGCAAGCAGCAGAGATGCTCTTCGTTGACAGTTCCCTCTCTACAGTCAGCATGTGGTCAAGGGGATCTCAATGGTGAAGGCTGACAGGGTGGGTGTTGGGGAAGTGAGCCTGAAGTCACCATCACTTCTTGGGTCTTGATGTCATTCCCATGTACTGTATGTGTTGTCTAGATACAGAAAAGGTTGAAGTAAGATAAAGACTGAAATTAGATAATGACCAGGTTGCCAGACAGACATTACACAGAGTTATGCCTGTGAGAACATCACATTAGAGTACACTTTTGCATCTTCACATTTGAACAGAGAAGTGCTTGCCACTGTTCATACATTTGGACAGAGAAGTTTGGAATTTAACAGGGGAAAGATGCACAGATTCAACATAAGATTATAGTAAAATAAATACTAGCTAGTTGTTGATCAAATAATACACACCAAATCCTAGTGTAAAGACAACATATCTCTTGTTGTAACAGAACATTCTTACTGATTTTGGATATCTTGTTCATTTGGATTTACAGACTGAATACATTTTTTAATATTCAATAGCAAGACATTACATGGATTCTTTTCAACCAAAACAGTGTGTTGTTAAGAAGCTTAAACAAATCCATCTTTAACAAGAAATGCACTCAGAGAGATGCTACACCCGCGCCACATGCTTTATAGTGGGATGCCCTATGACCTTTGACCGATTTGGAAGAAAATCAACAGTGAAGGTCCTGACCCTAAACCCAACCAACCTACCAAGTTTGGTCCAAATCGAATTAAATCTCTTTGACTTATTGCTGTGACAGACAGACAGATAGACAGAAACAAACAAACAAACAAACGGGCGAAAACAATACCCCCGCCCACTATCGCATAGCACGGGTGTAACAAATACATTCTTCTACCACTATCTCATACCTGTCCTCCCATTACATTTGGTAGGGAAATCCCAACTGGAAGATGTTGTTGAACCACTGCCAGTCAGAGATGAGAGTGTATCCAAGGTTTGGATTCTGCGCTCTGCATCAACAGACAAGTATATGACTTGCTGTCTTTATATGCTACAAACATAACAAGCAATATTCACATGTCGAAGTGTCAATGTAAAACAAATCTCACCTGGTCTAACGGAGATACACGCACTCGTTTCTCCCTTCCTCCAACTGGATGTTTACTTCCTGGCTTTGGAGTGACGCCAGTTAAACGAATAACGTGATTGGTTAACTCAATTCAACAACGTCACAACACAAGCTTTGATTGGAGCTCAACCAAAGCTCAACCCACCACAATTTTGTGATCGTCTCTCGAAATTATCTCTAAATTATATGTAAATGTGCAACAATTCACGGTGGAAACAATCAGTAAAGTGTTCATGAATTATTTAAACAGTCGATTTTAAAATATGAGCTACACTGCCGCGCGAGTTTTCTCACGTGATCATGCTCGTTGTTTACGTTCCACCGTCGGCAAACGCTGCGCTTGCGACTGACGTCACCCACTCCGTCGTCGCGAGACTTCAGACACAGCACCCAGACGCCTTCATCGCGATATCTGGGGACTTCAACCACGTCACTCTGGCTGCTACACTGCCCTCCTTCAAGCAGTTTGTGGACTGTCCCACCAGGGAAAACAAAACACTGGACCTGCTGTATGCCAATGTTAAGGAGGCATACAGTTCCACTGCGCTTCCCCCACTGGGAAGGTCTGACCACAACATCATCCACCTCAAGCCACTGTATAAGCCTCTAGTCCAGCGGCTGCCTGTTACCATCAGGACTGTAAAGAGATGGTCACAGGAGGCCGATGAGACCTTGCGGGGCTGCTTTGAATCAACCGACTGGGACTTGCTCTGTGAGTCACATGGTGAGGACCTTGATGGTCTCACAGACTGCATAACAGGGTACATCAACTTCTGTGTGGATAGTGTTGTTCCCACACAGACTGTACGCTGTTTCCAAAACAACAAGCCGTGGGTTACCAGAGACATCAAGGTCCTGCTTAATGAGAAGAAGAGGGCCTTCAGAGACGGTGACAGGGAGCAGATGAGGCGGGTTCAGAGGGAGCTGAGGGAGAAGATACAGCAGGGTAAAGACAGCTACAGGAGGAAGCTGGAGGACAAACTCCAGCAGAACAACCTGAGGGATGTGTGGAGTGGCATGAGGAGCATCACTGGCTACAAACAGTCTGGTAGCCAGACAACAGGGGGGGGGCCTGATTGGGCCAACGAGCTGAATCTGTTTTTCAATAGATTTGATGTGAGGGCTCCGGTCTTCCCCCCCCTCAGCTCCCCCAGCTCCTCTACAACCATCCCCCCTCGAACCTCCAGCCCTGCTGCCCCCCCTGCTGCTGAACCTCCCCCCCCCCCCCCTCCCACACCGTCCCCCCACAGCTACACCGTGCCTGTTCTCTCTCCCTCTCTCTCTGTTCTCTCTCCTTCTCTCTCTCCCCCACCATCAGATCACCCAGATCACCAGACTCCTTCTGCCCCCACTCACGGCACACAGTCCTTCACAGCAGAGCAGGTGAGGAAGGTGCTGTGCAGGCTCCGTCCAGGCAAGGCTGCAGGTCCCGATGGCGTCAGCCCGAGGGTACTCAGAACGTGTGCTACCCAGCTGAGTGGAGTCCTGCAGCACATTTTCAACCTGAGCCTGAGTCTGGAGAGGGTCCCTGTGCTGTGGAAGACATCCTGCCTGGTTCCAGTACCGAAGAGGGCGCGTCCTAGCACCTCTAATGACTACAGACCGGTGGCACTGACGTCCCACCTGATGAAGTCCCTGGAGAGGCTGGTCCTGTCACTTCTTCGGCCCCTGGTCAGTGCATCGCTGGACCCTCTGCAGTTTGCCTACCAGCCGAGGCTGGGAGTGGAGGATGCCATCATCTTCCTGCTTCACCGTGCCTACGCCCACTTGGACAGGCCCGGAAGCACTGTGAGAATCATGTTTTTTGACTTCTCCAGTGCTTTCAACACTATCAGGCCTGCCCTGTTGGAGAGTAAGCTGACGGCGATGCTGGTGGACTCCTCCCTGGTTTCCTGGATTACGGACTACTTAACGGGTCGACCACAGTTTGTCAGACTGCAGGACTGTGTGTCTGACACTGTGGTCAGCAGCACAGGGGCTCCACAGGGGACCGTTCTGTCACCATTCCTGTTCACCCTGTACACCTCAGACTTCCAGTTCCACTCGGAGTCCTGCCATCTGCAGAAGTTTTCAGACGATTCTGCAGTGGTTGGATGTGTTAGTGACGGTAACGATGTGGAGTACAGGAGCGTCGTGGATTCCTTCGTTGAGTGGTGTGAGCTAAACCATCTGCAGCTCAACACCAACAAGATGAAGGAGTTGGTGGTGGATTTCCGGAGGTTGAAATCTACCCCCACACCCATCTCCATCAAGGGGGTGACTGTCGACGTTGTCCAGGATTACAAATACCTGGGTGTTCACCTGGACAATAAACTGGACTGGGCCAAGAACACTGAGGCTGTGTATAAGAAAGGCCAGAGCCGACTTTATTTCCTGAGGAGGCTCCGGTCCTTCAACGTCTTTAATACTATGCTTAAGATGTTCTACCAGTCGGTGGTAGCCAGTACCATCTTCTTCGGGGTCGCGTGCTGGGGAAGCAGGTTGAGGTCAGCAGATGCCAACAAGATCAGCAGGATCGTCAGGAAGGCTGGCTCCGTCCTGGGGGTCCAACTGGACTCTTTGTTGGAGGTGTCTGAGAGGAGGATGCTGCGCAAGTTGCGTAGTATCCTAGACAACAACGCTCACCCTCTCCACCAGGTGCTGACCTCATACCGCAGTGCCTTCAGCAATAGACTCATTCCACCCCGGTGTACCACAGAACGCCACAGAAAGTCCTTTCTTCCTGTGGCCATCAGACTCTATAACTCATCTACTTCAGGTCGTTAGAGGACCTCACATCTTCTAAATGCACCATCACTGCAGAATTCACTTTATTCACTATTCACTTTATTCATTCATTTAGTCACTTTATTTAGTACTGCCATGGGAACTATACGTATTGCTGTATATTATATATACCTACGTAGTTACTGTAGCGGTACGACGAACTACCTCATCTTATTCCATTTAACATTCACTGTGACATATTTATATATTTATTAGTTTCTATTATAGTTTGTACGGGTATATTAGCTTACACTTAAGTTGAGTAACTAAGTATAAGCTAATATAACAAAATGTTAGGCTAGTTGGTTTTTATGTATTAGTTAGTTGGTAGTTAGTTAGTTGGTTTATAAGTTACTCTAGTTTATTGTTATATTGTTGTTAATTGGTTATATTAGGTATATTTTTTATATTAGGGTATATTTTATTTTATTTTAGGTATATTTTATTTTATTTGTGTACATTTCTTTTCCTTCTTTGTTTTGATCTGTTGCAAAATAATTTCCCTCGGGATGAATAAAGTCTCTTGAATCTTGAATCTTGAATCTACACACCTTGGGGGAATATCTAAACTCAAAAACTTAGAGATAGAGGGATCGGGCCGGTCCTAAATGGCACCGGTCACAGCCAGAGTCTACACCTGGAAATATAGGAGCCAGTTTACTTTTGGACCAATGGACCCTGTGCACTACTTTGCATTGTAAGACTCCATGCTGGGCACAGACAGAGGATGAGTGGACCCATTTCAGAGCAGGCTCCCATACCGCAGGGTCTTTCTCTATATTAAGATCAGCCGACCATGCAGTGCGTAGGGCATCAGAAGCTGAGGATTGGTGTGCAAGAAGAGTGTAGTAAATCCTTGATATTGTACCTGTATGGTAGGGGTTGATTTTAAAGATGGTGTCAATAAGTGTGGGAGAGGGTATGGTGGGGAAACTGGGAAATCGGTTACGTACAAAATCTCTTATCTGCAAGTACCTGAAAAAGTGGGTTGAAGGCAAGTTATAAGCCTGTGCTAACTGACCAAAAGAAGCAAATTTACCAGTAATGTAAAGATGGTTAAAGGATGAAATTCCTTTTTCTCTCCAGACTAAGAAAGCATTATCAATAATGGATGGAGTGAACAGGGGATTAGAGTAAACAGGAGCCAGACCAGGTATAGATTGCAGCGTAAAGTGTTGTTTAAATTGTGTCCAGATTTTAAGACAGTTTTTCACAATACTATCTGAGTGCACAGATGGTGATATTGTCGTGGGGAAGCACAGGAGGGACATCAGAGATGATGAACCTCATGAGGCCTCCTCAACCTGTAGCCAGGGTGGGGGCTGGTCATTAGTGTTACAGCAGTGTAGCATGGCTCTAATGTTTGCTGCCCAGTAATAGAGTAAGAAACTGGGGAGGGCTAGGCCACCCAACTCCTTAGGTTTTTGTAAAGTGTCTTTTTTAATTCTATGGGGCTTCTTGTTCCATAAAAATTGGGAGATTGTGTGGTCAAGTGAGTGAAAGAAACATTTAGTGAGGAAAATGGGTATACATTGGAAGAGATGAGAGAGAAATTTGGGGAGCACATTAATTTTAACACAGTTTATCCGCCCAGCAAGAGAGAGAAGGCAAAAGAGACCACCGCTGAAGATCCCGAGTCAGCCTCACCAGAAGAGGGGAGAAATTACATTTATATAAGTCTGAGTGGTTTTTGGTTATACAGACACCCAAGTATTTAAAATGTCCAAGAGATGTTTTGAAAGGGAGGTCAGATAATGGATTTGCCATGGCTGCAGCATTAATCGGCATTAATTCACTTTTTTGGAAATTTAGTTTGTAGCCTGAAATTTGACCAAACTCCTTCAGTAAGTTTAAGACAAGGGGGAAAGCTCTGTCTAAGTCAGAGACAAAGAGTAAGAGGTCATCCGCATACAGGGACACTTTATGTTCGACGCCACCCCTTAAAATGGTATCTGACTGGACCTTAGGGCTACAGCCAATGGTTCAATGGCAATGGCGAACAAGAGTGGAGAAAGTGGACACCCCTGACGGGTCCCGCGCTTGAGAGGGAAGTAGTGAGAATAATCATTGTGCGAACACAAGCTTGGGGGGACGTATATAAAAGCCTAATCCATGATATGAAGCCATAACCAAAGCCAAAATGTTTTAACACAGAACAAGTAGGACCATTCTACACAGTCAAATGCCTTCTCTGCATCCATGGAGATAACCACCTCAGGGGTGTCGGAGGGTGTCGGTGCATAAGCAATATCAAATAAACGTCTAACATTATGGAAAGAATGTCTGTCTTTAACAAACCCTGTTTGGTCAGTACCTATAATGTTTGGTAGCACAGTCTCTAGACGTCTAGCCAACATTTTGGCCAAGAGTTTGACATCTGCACATAGCAGAGAGATGGGGCGGTAGTTACTACAAGAAAGTGGGTCTTTGTCCTTTTTTAAAAGGAGAGAAATGGTGGCCTGTCTTAACGTGGGGGGAAGAGTGCCACTTTGCATAGATTCATTGAACATGTTAAGTAAAATTGGAGCCAATTGATCTGAGAATGTCTTATACAGTTCAGCCGGGAGACCATCAGGGCCTGGGCATTTACCATTCTGCATCAGCATTAAAGCACTACTAAGTTCACCAATTGAAAAGGGTTCATCCAGTCTAGATGATGTTGCACTGTCAATGGAGGGAATCTCTAAAGAGTTAAAAGTTGTCATACTGTTTCTCATCCACCACGCATTCAGAGGTGTATAATTTAGCATAGAAGTCTGAAATGGTTGTTAATTACCTGTGGGTCAATAGTTATGCCATCAATGGTACTGATCTGAGTTATATGTTGTGATGAAGATGCTTGGCGGATTTGGTGTGCTAGCAGTTTACTAGGTTTATCTCCAAACTCATAATATTTATGATGTGATTTCAACAGTGACTCTGCAGCTTCATTGGAGGCCAGGAGATCAAATTCAGCCTTTTTCATATATTGCATACGTGTATAGCTGTCTTGCACCAGGGATCAAGGGAAAGGGCATTTCTGTTTTTTTGTATGTCCTGTACATTCATGAAAACTGACAATAAATTTGTCTTGGACTTTAAAGTCCCCCCCTGGACTTTAACCCCCCACCCATCCACCACCACACACCTGCTCACCACCATGCACAGCCCCACCACCCCTACCACCTATCATCATGCACAGCCCCACCACCCCCCTCCACCATGCACAGCCCCACCACCCCTACCACCTATCATCATGCACAGCCCCACCACCCCCCTCCACCATGCACAGCCCCACCACCCCTACCACCTACCACCATGCACAGCCCCACCACCCGCCACCACCGTGCACAGCCCCACCACCCCTACCACCTACCACCATGCACAGCCCCACCACCCCTAACACCTACCACCATGCACAGCCCCACCACCCCCCACCACCATGCACAGCCCCACCACCACCCACCACCATGCACAGCCACTTTACACTTTGCACTTTAGTACTGTCCATAAATCTGTCCATATATAAATCTGTTCCGTATATAAATCTGTTAAATAACTGTTCATAGTACTGTTTATACATTGTCACAACTGTTTATACTGTCCATACTGTTCATAATTTTCATAACGTCCATACTGTTTATTTATTACTATTACTGTCATTATCCCCATACTGCACCTCTTACTGTTTACTGTTTAAAGTTTACAATTTGCAGATCTTACTGTTTACCGTTTACTGTTTACCATTTACTGTTTCATTGCACATACTCGCGACCACCGTGGCATTTTTATTTTTATTTTTATTTTTATTTAGATTTTTGAGACCTATATTTTTATATATTTATATTTATATTGCATGCTGTCTTTTACCAGGGATTGAGGGAAACGGCATTTCGGTTCTTGTGTATGGCCTGTACATTCACGGAAACTGACAATAAAGTTTACTTGAATCTACTTGAATCTTAAACGTTGCTGCAAATCATTACACGGTAACCTTCCGAGGAGAACCAGACTTCAGGGTGACTCCTGATTTCTGAGGACACTGAGGCCTCCGTACAGTGAAAACAATAGAGGACACTGAGGCCTCCGTACAGTGAAAACAATAGAGGACACTGAGGCCTCCGTACAGTGAAAACAATAGAGGACACTGAGGCCTCCGTACAGTGAAAACAATAGAGGACACTGAGGCCTCCGTACAATGAAAACAATAGAGGACACTGAGGCCTCCGTACAGTGAAAACAATAGAGGACCCCGAGGCCTCCGTACAGTGAAAACAATAGAGGACACTGAGGCCTCCGTACAGTGAAAACAATAGAGGACCCCGAGGCCTCCGTACAGTGAAAACAATAGAGGACCCCGAGGCCTCCGTACAGTGAAAACAATAGAGGACCCCGAGGCCTCCGTACAGTGAAAACAATAGAGGACCCCGAGGCCTCCGTACAGTGAAAACAATAGAGGACCCCGAGGCCTCCGTACAGTGAAAACAATAGAGGACCCCGAGGCCTCCGTACAGTGAAAACAATAGAGGACCCCGAGGCCTCCGTACAGTGAAAACAATAGAGGACCCTGAGGCCTCCGTACAGTGAAAACAATAGAGGACCCCGAGGCCTCCGTACAGTGAAAACAATAGAGGACCCTGAGGCACCATACACACCACCGTCTCCAAACTACAGACTAAACACCCCAGTGTCACGGATTGTGGTGGGGTTGGACCCAAGTGCAGAGAGGCGAGGCAGGCAGGAGTACTTATAACTATTTTAATGGTAACCAAAGCACAGATACAGGAACAGACAACAACTCACGTGAACGACGACACCAAACACGACGTACAACGACAAGACTCGGACAAACACTGAACAGAGGACAGGACTTAAATACACAGACTAATTACCAACCCAAGACAGGTGAGGGAACAAGACAAAGGTGAACACAATGGGGCAATCAACCAGGAGGGAATCAGGACACAGGGGGAAACACAGAGTAAACCAATGAAAACAAGACACAGACACAGACCATGACAGGGGAAACAGAAAGCAAACCAATCACAACGACAGAACAGACACAGATCATGACACCCAGTGCCCTCATCATCATGTCGGGAGACTTTAACCACGTCACCATGGATAGAGTTCTACTGACTTTTAAGCAGTATGTGAGCTGTCCTACCAGAGGGGTGAGGACCCTGGACCTGATGTATGCCAACATTAAGGAGGCATACATCTCATCTTCTCTCTGGGCAGGTCGGATCACAACCTGGTTCACCTCAAACTCTGCTATGTGCCTCTGGTGAAGAGGAAGCCTGTGACCACAAGGACTGTGAGGAAGTTGTCAGAGGAATCTTACGAGGCACTGCAGTACTGCTTTGAGGTGACTGACTGGCCTGCACTCTGTGAGCCTCACTGGGAGGACACTAATGGGCTCACAGAGTGCATTACGGACTCCATTAACTTCTGTGTGAACTGCTATGTCCCTGCGTCGACAGTCACCTGTTACGCAAATAACAAACCTTGGATCACCAAGGACATCAAGGCCATCCTGAACGATAACAAGAGGGCGTTCAGAGAGAGCAACCAGGCTGAGCTGAAGAGAGTACAGGGGGTACTCAAGGTCAGAATTAAGGAGGAAAAAGACAGATACAGGAGGAAGCTGGATAAGAAGCTCCAACAAAACAACACAAGGGATGTGTGGAGTGGTATGAGAACCATAACGGGCTTCCAGAAGACTGGTGGTATGGGGCTGGAGGGTGGGGTGGCTCGGGCCAATGAATTTAACCTTTTCTTCAATAGGTTTGATACTAGAGGTGGGGGAAATTTCCGATTCTTAGATTAATCGCGATTCGGCCGTGGAAGAATCGAGAATGATTCACAAACATCCAAATTACGATTATTTAAATATGCCAAGTAAAGCGGAACTAAAATACAGTAAGCGCGGTCTTCGAGGCTTAAGGGAACGGACCGGATCCACTGCACACTCCTCCAAAAAAAAACAACAACAACAAGCATGGCTGAGATAACCAAGCCACCTCGCCGTGAGATCCGACCTGCTCCTCAACATTTAAAAGCAGACGAGTGGAATAATTTTGGATTCTACAACGTTGATGGAGGAAATTAATTGGACAAAAGCTACGTTGTATGCAAGATTTGTCGTGCTAAAATAAAATACTTTGGCAACACAACGAACATGAGAAGTCACACAGCACGATTCCACCCTACCGAGGAGGTGGGAAAGCCGGCTGCTGTTGCTACTAGCAGCCAGAGAACAATCGAGGACGCTCTGAGTAAGCCGCTACCCACATCGCAAAAGGCCAAGCGAATTACGAAAGGCATCGCGGAATTCATTGCCATGGGTTTGCAACCTTACTTGGTTGTAGAAAATCGGGGGTTTCGGAGAATGATGGAAGCAACGGAGCCGAGGTACGTCATCCCATCTAGGGCTGCAGCTATCGAATCTTTTTGAAGTCGAGTATTCTACCGAATATTTCAGCGATTAATCGAGTAATCGGATGCTTTTTGGGGGGATTTTTAAAGAACAATACTATTGCATAATGTGTGACAGAAACAACAGGCCTGGTAAAACCGAACTATTGGCTTTTATTTCTGAAAATATAATTACTCTTTTTAGTAAAGAATGAAGTATAATTAACAATAATACAACGTATAAAGTTTTGGGCTTTGTCCATTTTAGTAATAACACATGAACATTTCAATGAAGAATAAATAACAAAAATACAACAAGTAAGCTACAAGTGAAGCCCATTTGGCCTTAATGTTGCACTTCAGGAACAATTATTTCAAATAAAAAATGATATAATAATAAATAAATAAAACAAAAGTTAACATGTTTAAAATGCTCTCAGTCAGCACTGCAGCTTGTTCTACAGTGCAGTGCGGTACATGCCACACAAAGCTGTCCATCCGCTGCTGAGATGATGTACTGTCAAAGACAGAAAGAAAAAAAAAATCAACATAATGCAAATAGCCATACTGCCATCTAGCCCAGGTCACTTTAAATCATAGCCTAATATGTGTTTATGTACGGCATTTTAAATTATTACAATTATTAAAATGCTATTCTCGTGCACTGCTTTTTATTATTATTAAATAATAATTATTATTAAAATGCTATTCTCGTGCGCCGCTTTCGTTCACATTTGGACTAGCCATCATTGAGACTTGCATTATTATAGATTACAACAAATGCAGAGCTTACGTTAAAACCAGCGCTGCTGTGTTTCTCAGTTAGCAATCGCGTTAAATCGGCTAATGTTAAGCTACTGTTGAGTGGAAGACGGGCATTTACCTTGTGCTGGCTTCGGATGAGCTGGTCTTGTTGACAAACGGATGCTTTCTGTTAAGATGTTGAAGCATCGATGAAGTTCGCTGTCCGAACTGTAAACAGTGACGCAAGCGACTCGAGCGTTGCATGCGTCACTGTTTACAGTCCGTGTAGAACACGACCGCCGGGCAGAACGCAAGTGACTACTTAAACAAAATTGATGATTAAACGAATACTCGAGGCAAAAAAAAATATTTGAGGATTTTTTTGTACTTGAATTACTCGAATTACTAGAGTATTCGTTGCAGCTCTAATCCCATCCCGATGCTATTTCACCGACACGGCCGTCCCGGCACTCTACAAGCAGACTAAGGCAGAAGTCATGTCATTGCTGTTGAATGCAGACCGAGTCGCCATTAGGTTGGTTTAATATACACCCTCTGGTGCAACCTAGACACATCATCAGTGATGTAACCTGAGGTCATAGGGTGTTTCGGGTCTCTCAACATCAGACACCCTCGCCCAGGCGACCCAGCCAGGGGTGATCAGACCCCGGCTTGTGTCTAGGTAGCTTGTGTGGCCCACGGATCACCCCTCCTGATCCACAGCCATCTTGATGCCTTCTCAGCAGCATCAGTGGTGTTCTTGATGGCTTTCTTGCTGTGCAGTCCCCTTATTCCCAACAACTTGAGGGCCCTGCAGAGTGACTGGCCTGCGAACCCTTGGCATCCAACCTCAATGGGACTACAACGAGTCTTCCATCCGTTGCGCCGGCATTCGCCTGCCAGTTCCTCATACTTGGCCCTCTTCCTCTCAAATGCCTCCTCCATCCGGTCTTCCCAGGGCACAGTCAACTCCAGCAGTATCACCTGCCTTGTTGATTCTGACATAAGAACCAAGTCCGGCCTAAGTGTGGTCACTGCGATGGTCTCTGGGAATTTAAGCTGTTTCCCCAAGTCCACCTTCAGCTGCCAGTCTCTAGCTGTTGTCAGGAGCCCCCTTGTTTGGCTTGGGTGGTGTTGAGGCTTCTCACCAGATTTAACAAAGGTGATTGAATGCCTAGCTGGCTGTTGCTGCTTGCTGAGTGAGAACCCCGAGCAGATGGTATCTGCTATCACCTTCAGCACCTGGTCGTGGCGCCAACGATAGCGCCCCTCGCCCAGGGCTTTCGGGCAACAGCTTAGGATGTGCTCCAGTGATCCTCTCCTCTGACACAAAGGGCAAGCAGGTGTTTAGAATAGAATAGAATAGAAAAATACTTTATTAATCCCAAGCTGGGAAATTGCAATGTAACAGCAGCATTAAAAATACACAGAATATATATACATTAAAGATATAAATATAAACTGAAACTAAATAAACTAAAATGTAAAATAAATATAATCTAATATAATCTAAACTAAACTTATTTTAGTGCAAGTATTTTTGAACAGTGTACAGAATATAATACAGAATATAATTAAATGAAATGAAATGAAATATAAGGTGCAAGGAGTCTGTTGCAATAGTTATTGGCTGTTATTGTACAGTATAATGGAATGTGGTAGGAATGATTTCCTATATCTGTCCCTTCGACAGCGGAGCTGGAGCAGCCTGTGAGAGAAGGTGCTCCGCTGTCTGACCACTGTTAGATGGAGAGGGTGCTGATCATTGTCAATGATGGATAACAGTTTTTTCAGCATTCTCCTCTCCACCACAGACTCAAAAGATTCTAGCCCGAGACCTAGCACAGAGCCAGCCTTCTTGATGATTTTATCAAGTCTTTTGGTGTCACTGGCTCTGGTGCTGCTGCCCCAACACACAGCAGCAAAGAAAATGGTACTAGCAACAACAGACTGGTAGAAGATCTCCAACATCTTACTGCACACGTTGAAAGATCTCAGCTTCCTCAGGAAATAGAGTCTGCTCATCCCCTTCTTGTATACAGCATCGGTGTTAGATTTCCAGTCCAGTCTGTTGCCGATCACCACCCCCAAGTATTTGTAGTCCTCCACCTCCTCCACCATGTCCCCCCTGATCCATAGTGGCTGTGGAGGCAACCTCTTAGTCCTCCCGAAGTCAATCACCATCTCTCTGGTCTTGTTGACATTCAGCCTCAAGTGATTCTGTTCGGACCACACCACAAAGTTGTCCACCAGTGTCCTGTACTCACCCTCCTCTCCACCTCTTATACACCCGACAACAGCTGCATCATCAGAGAACTTTTGCAAGTGACATGACTCAGAGTTGTACTGAAAGTCAGTGGTGTACAAGGTGAAGAGGAAGGGAGAGAGCACAGTTCCCTGTGGAGCTCCTGTATCACTGACCACCACATCAGACAGTACACTGCCCAGCCGGACAAACTGTGGCCTGCCTGTAAAGTAGTCAGTAATCCAGGAGATCATAGTGTCGTCAACACCCATCCCCCGCAGCTTCTCACCCATCAGCAGAGGCTGAATGGTGTTGAAAGCACTTGAGAAATCAAAGAATGTGATCCTCACAGTGCCTCCCCCACCATCCAGATGCATATGGGCACGTTGCAGCAGGTAAATGACAGCATCATCGACTCCTACACGGGGCTGATAGGCAAATTGCAAGGGGTCCAGAAACATCCTCACCTGTGGCCTCAGCTGAGCTAAGACCAGTCTCTCCAGGACCTTCATCACATGCGATGTAAGGGCGACTAGTCTGTAGTCAGCCGGATCGGACGGCCTCGACTTCTTGGGAACTGGGACCAAGCAGGAGGTCTTCCACAGCAACGGGATTTTCTCCTGACTCAGGCTCAGGTTGTACAGATGTCCCAGTACAGGAGACAGCTGGCCGGCACAGGCCTTCAGGATCCTGGGTGAGATGCCATCAGGGCCTCCAGCCTTCCGCTGATGCAGCCTTTCCAACTGCCTCTTTACCTGGCCCGTAGTCACTATTGGGCGGGGGTTGGTACAGATGTCATCATTGGAGGAGGAGGAGGGGGTGGGGGGGAAGTAGGAAGGGCAGATGGAGAGGTGTTGTACAGGAGAATGCTGGGGGGAGGGTCGAACCCTTTGGGACAGTGTGGGTGTGTGGGGGGATGGGGGTGGTGGAGGGGAATCAGGGGGTGAGCTAAACCTGTTGAAAAACTGGTTATACTGGTTAGCTCTGTCCAGGCTCTCAGATGTCTGCCTGTCTTTCCCCTTCATCCCTGTGATGTGCTTCATTCCCGCCCACACATCCCTCACACTGTTCTGTTGGAGCTTGGCCTCCAGCTTCCTCCTGTAGTTGTCTTTGCACGTCCTCAGCATCTCACGGAGTTCGTGCTGCACTCTCCTCTGCTCCTCCCTGTCTCCTGACCTGAAAGCCCTCTTCTTCTTGTTCAGGAGTGCCTTCAGGTCACTGGTAATCCAAGGCTTGTTGTTGGAGAAGCAGCGAACGGTCCGGGCTGGCATGGTGGTGTCCTCGCAGAATCTTATATAGTCTGTTATACAGTCGGTCATGTTATTGATGTCCTCCCCATGTGGCTCACAGAGAACATCCCAGTCTGTCCCAAACAGTGCAGATGGAGGTAGTGATCATCGAGGTATTAAACGGTTACTCAAAGTGGCATAACATGCAAGTGAAAAGTGTAAAGTGTAAACAGTATACATGTGCAAAAAAAGTAGTGCAAATAGAAGTAAGTGTGCAGGTGGTGCAGTAGTGCTCTAGTGCAGTATAACAGAATAACAGAATGGGTACAACAGATGAGTATGGGTTGTATGGGTATGGGAGTGGGGGGTGCAATGGCAGTTAGGAATAAATAAATAAATAACATTACTATAAATAATAATATGTGTAGTATGTCCAGGGGGGGTGAGGTGTGGGGGTGCTGGATGTGCGGGGGGTGCATGTCCTTGGGGGGGTGGGGGGGGGGGAGGGCAGGTATTGGGTGGGCAGTGGTGAGTGTCTTTGGGGGGCGGGGGGGGGTCAAATGGGTCCAGGTCATGGGTGGGCAGGGGTGTATGTCCTTGGGGGGGGGGGGGGGCGGCAATGTTCATGTGGGTTTGGAGTTCAGGAGGCTGACAGCTTGGGGGAAAAAGCTTCCCCTGTACCTGGTGGTCCGGGTGCCCAGAGACCTGTAGCGCTTTCCAGAGGGGAGGAGGGTGAACAGTCTATGGTTGGGGTGAGAGCTGTCCTTTGCGATGCTGCGCGCCTTACGCAGGCACCGCTTCCTCTGGACAGCCTCGATGGAGGGGAGTGGGGAACCGGTGATGCGTTGGGCGATTTTCACCACCCTCTGCAGTGCTTTCCGGTCCGAGGCGGAGCAGTTACCATACCACACTGTGACACAGTTGGTTAGTACGCTCTCGATGGTGCTGCGGTAGAAGTTCACCAGGATCTGAGGAGACAGGTGGGCTTTTTTTAGTCTCCTCAAGAAGGCGCTGGTGAGCCTTCTTGATTAGGGCAGTGGTGTTGAGGGACCAGGATAGACTGTCGGAGATGTGGACTCCCAGAAACTTAAAGTTGGATACCCGCTCAACCTCCGTCCCGTTAATGTGGAGGGGAGTGTGCGTGCCACCTTTTGTTTTCCTGTAGTCCACGATGATCTCCTTGGTCTTCGTGGCGTTGAGGGACAGGTTGTTGTCGGCGCACCACGCAGCTAGGCACTGAACCTCCTCCCTGTACGCTGACTCATCGTTGTTGCTGATGAGGCCTATCACCGTTGTGTCGTCTGCAAACTTCACAATGGTGTTTGAACCATGTGTCGGTGTGCAGTCGTGGGTGAAGAGAGAGTACAGGAGAGGGCTCAGCACACAGCCCTGCGGAACGCCAGTGTTCAGGGTGAGGGTGGAGGAAGTGTGACCGTTGATCCTAACAGACTGCGGTCTGTTGGTCAGGAAGTCCAGTATCCAGTTACGGAGGGAGGGGGCAATGTTCAGATCACGGAGTTTGGTGATCAGTTTGGAGGGGTTGATGGTGTTGAATGCTGAACTGAAGTCAATGAACAGCATTCTAACATATGTATGGCTTTTGTCCAGGTGGGAGAGGGCGGAGTGCAGTGCCGTGGAAATGGCATCCTCTGTACTCCAATTCTGGCGGTAGGCAAATTGGAAGGGGTCCAGTGTGGGTGGTAGACAGGTTTTGATGTGACCCAGGACCAGCCTCTCGAAGCACTTCGCGATGATGGGGGTAAGCGCGACTGGGCGGAAGTCATTGAGGTCAACTGCAGTGGAGTGTTTGGGCACTGGCACGATGGTGGTGGATTTGAGGCATTCAGGGACAGTTGCTTGGGCTAGTGACAGGTTGAAGATGTCAGTCCAGACCTCAGTCAGCTGCTCTGCGCAGGCCCTGTAGACACGTCCAGGGACGCCATCAGGACCAGCTGCCTTCCGTGGATTGATCCTGCTCAGTGCTGCAAACACATCGGAGGGGGAGAGTGTGAGGGGTTGGTGGCCTGCAGGGAGCACCTCCTTGATGGCCACCTCCTTGTTGTCTGTGTCAAAGCGCCCATAGAAGAGGTTGAGTTCTTCAGATAGGGAGGTGTCGCAGTCACTTCCGCCCAGTCCGCACTTCAATCCCCGCTAAGGAGACTTTGGTGTCACTCGAGTCTCTGTACAGCAGCACCTCTCTCACACGGGTAACCATGAATTCCTCTGACAGACTACTGAAGGGAAGTCGCAGCTTGTTCTTATGCCCATACAAGGCTATGCTGCTGAGGCTTCTTGGTAGGCCCAACCACCTGCGAAGGAAGCTACTTACCTTACGCTCGAAGCCCTCAACGGTCGTTAGTGGGACATCGTAGACCAGTAGTGGCCAGAGGAGGCGTGGCAGGATGCGATGCTGATATATCCATGCTTTATACTTACCTGGCAGCCCTGACTTATCCACCGCCACTAGCCAGTTACCCAGTTCTCTGCTGGTCGCCTTGAGCGCTGCTTTGTCCCTCAGGGTGCCATCAAAGATCTTCCCCAGGCTCTTCACTGGCTCCTCTGAAACCGATGGAACATCGGTTTCAGACACCTCCCAGCGAGAACCGGAACTTGTCTGTAACCTTCCCCTTCTTCACCACCAGGGAATGGGACTTAGCAGGCTTAAAGCCCATACGCGCCCAGTTAATGAGCCGCTCAAGGCCTTGGAGAACCCACCTACAGCCTGGAGCTGATGTTGTAGTAACTGTCAGGTCATCCATAAAAGCTCTGATGGGAGGCTGCCGCACACCTGGCTTGGTGAGCGGTCCTCTGCACCTCCGCTGACTTAACAAGCATGTTCATGGCCAAGGCAAACAAAATCACTGAGACTGTACACCCAGTGATTATGCCTTTCTCCAGCCGATGTGATGCTGATGTTACTGTTCCCGAGGTGACTCTCAAACTGAAAGAGTTGTAATAGTCCAGTATGAGGTCCCTGATCTTGCCTGGAACATGATGCCGGTCAAGCGAGGTCTCCACCAGTTTGTGAGGAATTGACCCGTAAGCATTAGACAGGTCAAGCCACAAAACTGCCAGGTTCCCATTGCCCTCCCGGGCCTCCCGGATGAGCTGAGTAACAACTCCCGTGTGCTCAATGCACATGTGATGCGTGGACGTCTGTAGCCACCGAATCATTTGTTACGGTAACTGCGCATTTCATAACCGATGAGTGGGAGTTGAAAGCACACGTGCTTCAAACAAGAGCAATGAATGAAAGCCACACGGGTGCTAAGCAGTGCTGTAAATGAATGGAACATCGCAAAGAAAGAAGTTGTTGTAGTTACAGACAACGCAGCTAATATGGTTGTCGCTGCCCAGCTGGGTAACTTCAGCCATCTGAAATGCTACGCCCACACGCTGAACCTTGCGGCTCAACGTGCCCTGAAGGTGCCTAGTGTGGCAAGACTGCTAGGGAGAGTGAGACGCATCGGCACTTTTTTCCACCGCAGCACCGTCGGTGCACAACAGCTTAAAGAGAACCAGAGGCTGCTTAACCTCTCCAAGCACAAACTGAAGGTGGACTGCTGTACTAGATGGAACAGTGCCTTTGAGATGGTGAGCAGGTTTTTGGAGCAACAGCCTGCCATCACCGCCACACTCCTCTCCCCTCAGGTGAGAAGATCAGAGAAAGACCTATGCACACTCAGTGAGGCTGATGTCACAAATGCTGAGGATGTCATGGCAGCCCTCAGGCCCCTGAAGGATGCAACATGTCAGCAGAGAGAAGCCCCACCATTTCTCTAATTGCTCCTCTGCAAGCTAAACTCCTCAATGAGACAAAGGACAGTCCTGGGGTGTCTACACTGGTCAGGGAGATAAAGAGAGCCATACATGAGGACCTCAGCAAGAGATACAGCAGCGAGCAGGAGAAGCAAACTCTTCAGATAGCTGCTGCTCTCGACCCTCGCTTTAAAAGCCTGCCCTTCCTGTCGGAGGAGGACAGAGAGGAGACCTATGACAGAGTGACTGTTGAGGCTGCTGCACAACTACAGGTAATTCTGCAATTTTTATTACATATTATTATATAATATTCCCTGTAAAGTGTTACTCTGTGCATAATATAACATTTATTTATTTTGTACATAATTCAATTTGTAATCCAATATATCAAATTCAATCATTTGTATCAAATGTCAATTTAACAATGAAGTTGTGATAAACATTTGAGCTTTTTTGTTTACCCGTTTACCTCATTATGTGTTTACCGACAGCAAAATGAGCGAGAGGATGAGCGAGTGGACAAGGAACAAACACCTGCTGCAGGGGAAGAGGACCCACCAAACATGGAGATGGAAGAGGAACACAGAGCTTTGCCATCTTCCCTGTTGGAGGATCTGCTGGGGAAGCACTTCACTCAAGCCGAAAGGCAGCCACAGCCCCGATCTGCCTACGCCAGGGCTCAAGAAGAAGTTAACAAGTACTGTACTAGTACTCCAGCTCTCCGTCTCTCTGAGGACCCTCTTGACTGGTGGGCAAGGAATGCAGTACATTTTCCTCTTATTTCCCGGCTTGCCAAGAGGTACCTATGTATTCCAGGGACCAGTGTTGCTGCAGAACAAGTTTTTTCGACTGCAGGAGACATAGTCACCGCACAGCGCAGCACACTCTCATCTGAGCATGTGGATCAACTCCTGTAAATACAAGAACATGGAATTTTCTCACTAGCTAAGCACACTTGACCTATCCTGCATATTGTTGAGGTTCGGATGCAAAAGAACTTGAGTTTTTTTTATTTGTACCTCAGGGAAATTCGTTCATGTTTACACGTTCATGTTTACACAACTTAAAAAGAAGAAAAGCACTTTTGAGCCTTTTGTACTGAAGTAGTAGTAGACATTGTCTTCCATTTAAACCTGAGCGCACTTTTGAGTGCTTAAAAACAATATTTTTTCTACAAAATGCTACCATTTATTTTATTGAAGATTGAATGTACTGTTAAGCTGCTGATGCAAAATGAGACTTGAGTATTTTATTTACTGTTTTGAGCTGTTGGTACTGAAGTAGTAGTTCATTTAAGCCTGAGAGCACTTTTGTTTTATTTGTAACTAACATATGAAACACTAAAAGCAGCAAAAAAAACCTTGAGCTGTAGGCCTACACCAAAGTTCAAATCATGCATTTTCATTCCAATGGATATTTCCATAAAGGTTAATAAAATATAATGGAAATTAATTCAACTCTTTGTTTCTTATTACAAATGCACTGTTTTTTGAACTGCAAGTGATGAATGCTCATTCAGTGAGACAAAAAGAAATGTGGAAAATCAATATACATAAATTAAAAATGCATCAATAATCGTTTTATAATCGAATCGTAGCCCCTGAATCGTAATCGTAATCGAATCATGAGGTGCCCCAAGATTCCCACCCCTATTTGATGCGGCCCCTGCCCCTCCCCCACATGACCCTGCTGCTACTGCTGCTGGCAGCCCAACAACCAGTGCCACTCCGCCTCCCCCTCCTTCTCCCCCTCCTTATGGACCGCCCTCCTGCCTCTCACCACCTCTATTCACTACCGGACACTTCACACCTACATACTGCCCCACCCCTCCCCCCTGCTCTGCATACTGTCCTCCACTTCCTCAGGACCCTATCCCTCCCCCCACGGACACCTCTACAGTGTCCTTCACGCCTGAACTGGTGAGAAGACAACTGATTAGACTCCACTCTGGCAAAGCGGCGGGCCCTGATGGTGTGTTCCCCAGGGTACTTAAAGCCTGTGCCCCCCAGCTGTGTGGAGTTCTTAATCATGTCTTCAACCTGAGCCTGCACCTCCAGAAGGTCCCTCTGATGTGGAAGACGTCCTGCCTCGTTCCTGTCCCAAAGACGCTGCGTCCCAGCAGCCCTCAGGACTACAGACCGGTGGCTTTGACGTCACATATCATGAAGACCATGGAGAGGCTTGTCTTGGAGCAGCTCAGGCCTATGGTCAAACCCTTCTCGGACCAGCTGCACTTCCCCTTCCAGCCCCGCCTGGGAGTCGAGGACTGCATCATCTACCTGCTGAACAAAGTCTACTCGCATCTGGACAAGCCGGCGAGCACTGTGAGAGTCATATTCTTTGACTTCTCCAGTGCTTTCAACACCTTACGGCCGGGTCTCCTAGGTGAGAAGATGGCAGCGATGCAGGTGGAAGCCCCTTGGTGTCCTGGATTGTTGACTACCTGATGGGCAGACCACAGTTTATACGTCTACAGAACTGTGTATCTGACAGGGTGGTTAGAAACCCTGGGGCCCCACAAGGGACGGTCCTTTCTCCCTTCCTCTTCACCCTCTACACCTCAGACTTCAGCTACTGCACTGAGTCCTGCCACCTTCAGAAGTTTTCTGATGACTCTGCAATAGTTGGCTGTATTGAGGGGGGTGACGAGGGTGAGTATAGGACTGTTGTGGGCAACTTTGTCTCTTGGTGTGAGCTGAACCATCTACAGCTCAATGCTACCAAGACAAAGGAGCTCATTGTGGACCTAAGGAGGGTCAAAACACCGGTGGGCCCTGTGTTCATCCAGGGGGTTCCAGTCGACACTGTTGATGAGTACAAGTACCTGGGGGTGTACTTCAACAACAAGTTGGACTGGACCAGGAACACAGAGGCCGTCTACAAGAAGGGCCAAAGCCGACTATTTTTCTGAGGAGGCTAAGGTCCTTCAACATCTGCAGGACAATGCTGAGGATGTTCTATGAGTCTGTGGTTGCCAGTGCAATCTTCTTCGCTGTCACATGCTGGGGCAGTGGGATGAGGGTTGCGGACACCAATAGACTCAATAGACTCATCAAGAGGGCTGGTGATGTAGTGGTTGAGGAATTGGACACTCTGACTACCGTGGCAGATAGGAGGATACTGTCCAGGCTACGGACTATCATGGACAATGCCTCTCACCCTCTCTTTTCCACCCTGGCTCAGCGGAGGAGTACCTTCAGCAGAAGACTCCTCTCACTGAGATGCACCACAGAGCGACATAGGAAATCATTCCTGCCTGTGGTGATCAAACTGTACAATTTGTCACTGTCATCTGCATAACAGGTTTTCCATTCTTATTGCACAACTGTAATTTCATTTCACTGTAATTTCATTTTACTACACAACTGGTCATCCCTCTGCACAACTGGTCGTACAAAACATGCTACATCCTTGTGTATGCTACGTATGTACATTTATGTATGTATATTTATGTATATTTATGTATTTTAATTTCTTTATGTATATTTTGTATATTTCCTTACAACATTTATATTTTACATAGGTTTACATTATATATTTACATATTCTAACACTACTATACGTAGAGTGTCTGTCTCCTCTTCTTTTCTTTCCTGGAGTATTGTGACGAATGCAATTTCCCTCAGGGATCATTAAAGTATGTCTGTCTGTCTGTCTGTCTGCCTCCATACAGTGAAAACAATAGAGGACACTGAGGCCTCCATACAGTGAAAACAATAGAGGACCCCGAGGCCTCCGTACAGTGAAAACAATAGAGGACACTGAGGCCTCCATACAGTGAAAACAATAGAGAGCGAAAGTAAGTAAAGACTCACGAAAGCCATTAATAAGGATAATATGTTGGATTAATCTCATAGATACCAGGGCGTCTCTGAAAGCTACTTTGACTAAATGAAAATGGCCGAGGGCTACTTGTTTATTCTCATAGTTTATTTCAACCCAAACAATAGGAATGAGCGTGTTTTGCCTGATTATTTACAAAATGTTGGTGTCCACAACTCACATTTTTCATTAAAACATCACATTATGGTTCGTGAAACAAAACTCTGTTTCCCACTCTTCATGAAAATAGAATGTTTTTAGCCTCTTACTGGTTAGTACCTGCCGAGACTCATCAAACTTGACAGCAGCACGACTCTTTGACTTAACTAATTGGCAAATAATCACTTTGTGTAAGAAGGGGGCGGAATGGATTGATTATAATGAACTCTTTGGCCAGCTTCTTGGAAAGGGGTTGCAAGCTACTGGTAGTTCGCAAGGGACGCCTTGCAGACAGTGACGTGCGGTGAGGTTCATGGCTGGTGAGGCTCCTTTGGAGCCTTTGGAGTCAGTGCTACAAGAACTCAAAAGACTATTCAATTGGAAGCATGCATATTTGAACACTGTTAATGTTTTAAATTTCATCAGCATTCATCTCTCTCTCACTCACACAGGAACATATTTGGCCTATAAAGAACATTTATTTTGCAGTGGCAAGAGACAATGATAGAGGACATTTTCTCTGCACCCTCCATGTGTTCTAAACAATTCACACTCATTCTAAACAAATAAAAGTATAGAGTGGTGTACAATAGAATTTCAATTTGGACCCTCAGTGAATTTTGTTGTTGTTTTTAAAACGTTTGATTCTGGTGCATAAACCATTTTAATACAGGTTGCTCATCAAGAGGACAACAAGACAAGCAAGAGAACAATTCACTTAAGGTCAAAATTTTGTTTTCAAACACTTTTTGGGTTAGTTTCATCACATTTTTGAATCATGTTGAAAACCATTTGTGGTCTTACCTTTATTTGTATATGAAGTCCATACACCTATCCTTCAGGGAAAAGCTCTGTTACTTTGTTGTATGAGTCAGTCCTCTTTTCTCAGCAAAAGCATGTAAGAGCTCTCCATAGTTGTCTCGATTAGAAAAGCTTGGCCTCTCAGCAGGTTGCGTTCATGAGGTCTTTTAATGTCTCTGGTTTTCCTTTAGCTTAGCATTGTGGATGCTAATGTTTAGTGTCGTTGTTCATTCAATGCCAAATCCATCCTTGGGGTTCCAAACGTTTTTAAAGCAATCTGGCTTTGAATGTGAGTGGTCGATCTGTCATGTTTGTTGAGGCTCCTTGGTAAATGTTTCATGTCACAGTATCCTGAGTTAGTCCAGAAGTTATCACAGGTTGAGAACTAAAGACAAAAGCAGTAATGTAAAGTAATAAGTAATAAAGTAATAAAGTAAACTAGAGTTCAAAAATTCCCTCGAGGGAAATTTTGATGTGCACGGATGACGCTACCAGTGTGAACCTCTATCAGAGTCACAGCCGTTTGAGTATTGGTGCTGATCCCAAAAACAGCAGTCAACAAACTGAACGTCATGAAACAGGGAAATGTAAGGAAGCCAACATGTCCTGAACATTCGCCTCCAAACCCTATCTAATAGCAATAACATGTAATGAAACAGAATGCCAGAATGTCGCAATGCATTCTGGGAAACACTCCCCCAACACGTTACAAAACACGCTACTATCCACGATTTCCTCAGGCAAGTACAACAACTTGAACTGATAATACAAGAAAACACAAAAGCATTAACCTAATTTACACGAAATAGAAACAACATTTAATTTGATTTGTGTCCGATGACGAGAGAGACGCTAGATGGTAACCATGGCAACGGAGACTCGATATCTCACAGTTTATTTATCAACGACAAGACAGACAGATCTCACTGCCCATCACTGATCAACTGCTGCGGTCGGGACGTGTGTGCGTGTGTGTGTGTGTGTGTGTGTGTGTGTGTGTGTGTGTGTGTGTCACTCAATGTTATGAATTAAAATGACAGTTTTGCAAGCACCCACACACGCAAGCACGCGCAATGTCTACAGAGACGTTGAGGTTAGGGTTAGTGTTAGGTTTACTTTACATTCACATTTAATTAGGGACCGAGCCTGTGAAACAGGACGAGGTCCCTTTTGAAATTGATTTGATTTGTGTCCGATGACGAGAGGGAGACGGAGAGAGATAGAGCACTTTGGTAGAGAGACGTACAATAACAGAGAGCGAGCGCCGGTCTCGATAAAGCCATTAATCAGCGAAATGAATCGTTATTTCCCGATAGTTTCACAGCGGTTACATTCAGCAGGTAGACACGGCTGAACTGCACCGCCGTTAATCAGCGAAATGAATCGTTATTTCCCGATAGTTTCACAGCGGTTACATTCAACAGGTAGACACGGCTGAACTGCACCTATCTGAATCGCATTATCCAATGAAAAGTATTAGAGCTCTGTGCGTGAGCAAGACATCGCGTCTGTGTGTGTGTGTGTGTGTGTGTGTGTGTGTGTGTGTGTGTGTGTGCTGCGCGCGATCGATACAGGGGGTTGTACTACGAACCTCGATTAACATACCCAGGCTTAGTTTGGATAACCTGGATCGACAAATACGAAAGTCGCAATCAGAGTTAAACGGTACCACGAAGCTCACTTACGATTTGATTTGTCGAGCCAGGTTTTCCGCTTTAGTTTTGATTAGTTTTGATGCGCGTTCCCGTAAAAGAGGCGTAACCCAACGTTATTCACCATGACGCATGGAGCGGGAGATTTTTTGCGCCAGACGGCTCCGGGCTCCCTCCTCGGCGGGAGAGACTGGCCGGGCTGTTGCGGCCGCTTCGGTATTCTGAAATGCGGCGGCTGGGAGGCAGCTTGGGCAAATGGTTTGCGCTGCACTGGAGGTGAAGGCGTGGGCGCTTTTCGTGGGAGGCAAAGTTTCAGGGCTTCATTGTCCTTCTTCTTTGCCTCACACCTCTGCTGCATTGTTGCCAATGCAGAGCCGAAAAGGCCCCCCGGGACGATTGGCATGTCCAATATGTCGTCCCGCTCCCTGTCATTCAGGTTAGCGAGGCTGAGCCATCTCGCTCGCTCCTGAATGACGAGGGTCGCCATTACCTTGCCCGTGGCCTGGACTGAGACGCGCTGGATGCGGAGGGACAAATCGGCAATTATTGCCATTTCCTCCCACGCGTCGGGGTCCTGCTCGTCAGCGGACGCTCCAAACAGCTCTGCCTGATAGGCAGTGAGGATGGAGAGAGCGCTGAGAGCTCTGGCCGAGAGGGCGGCTGCCTTGTACGCCCTCTCGGCCAGTGCGGACTGGAACCGTTCGGGCTTGGATGGCAGCGTCGGACGCCTGGAGGAAGCCGCCGATAGCTGGCTCGTGCTGCCCGGGCAGAGATGCGCAGCTACGGGGGCTTCCACCGGAGGCATCGAGAGGAGGCCTTGGGCGTCCATCGCCTCGACGTCGAGGGATGCTGCGCCCGAGATGGGGCTCCTGTTGCTGTACGGGCAATTACTCCATGTTCTGGACAGCTCGGCCAGCAACTCGGGGAAGACAGGGAGAAGCTGTTTTGCCGCACTACTTGCCAGGGGGAGCAGCTTGCCTTCGTAGCGGGACCGGGTGGGTTCCGCTACTGCAACCGGCCAGGGGACCTCCAGCTTCTCTGCTGCACGTTTGCACGTGTTGAGCAGGTCCACATGGAGGGAGGGAGCTGGAGAGCTCACCCCGCCGTCCCCCCTGTTGGTAGACACGGGCAGCTTTGGCTTTTCAGCCAGGGCTACGGCCGCGAAGGTGTCGTCTTCCTCCTCATCCTCTGATATGAGGAACGAGGTGTCGTCGTCACCCTCTGCGAGACCGATGTCCAATATGTCTTCCTCGGGGAACAGGGAAGTTCGGAGCTGCTCGCACTGGGCGGCCCAGTCGTAGCTAGTCTCCGGAACCTTCCCGACCATGACCTCGTCTTCCTCCGCGGCTGCGCCTTGGTCAGCGGTGGGGAGAAACGGGTCATGGTCCGCGAGGCTAACCTGGCGGGCTAGCCTGCGTCTGAGGCTTTTGACAGTGAACACTTTGCAGTGTCCACAGGACCCGGGAATTTCGAGGGCTAACCTGGCGTGGTCAACCCCCAGACAGGTACTGCACACCGGGTGGGCGTCCTTCCCTGAAATCTTGTTCCCGCAGCGACATAATTTAAAGTCTCCTCTGGTGTGAGGGTCTTTAGTAGAGGTCGCCATCTCTCCGACAAGCTGGAGTGCTGACGGAGAAAGAGGTCGTGGCTAGCTGGCGTGCTAGTGTGGGGTCGAGAGGAGTAGCTGGTGTGCTATCTTCGCTCGACCGACTCGAGCGTCCGTGGAGGGGAGCCGAGATGAATTCCGCCGTGGAGAGGCTGGAATGATACTCACCGGTCCGGTCTGGAATGAACGGACGAGGCAGGAGTCAGAGCGAAACACTAGCGTCCGGTGACGGAAGCTAATAGAGATCCGTCTGGTGGACAGTTAAGCTAATGAATGGCTCCGACGTGAGATATGTTCTCAGGTGAGAAGAGGTTTTGAATTAGGGGAGTGTTACCTGCGCGCACTTTATATAGTAGGCGGGACTACTGTGCGGCGCGGATGAACACTTTCACCGGCCAATCAAGATTGGCGGATTGAGATAAATGCTTCTATCAGGGCTGCAGGAGGCTGCATCCCATAGCGAGACACCGAGTGAATATTATGAAGAAGAACATCAATGTGTGCCATCATTGAATCTGCTCTTATCCGTGAAGAGCACAGGGTGCCAATGGCGAATCTGCCAATCCTGGGGCCTCATGTACGAACGTTGCGTACGCACAAAAAAATGGTGTACGTTAATTCTCACGGCAAAGTGCAGATGTATCGAGACTGAAATGGCCGTATAAATTTGCGTGCCTCACGTCAACTCTTGAGCTGGCGTACGCACATTTCTACAGCAGTTGACCCTTTGGCGACACTTAGAGGTGATCAAAGCATCATGTTTAATTTGTCAGAGCAATGAAATTCTTATTACATGGCAGACAACCTCTACGCAGTAGATGGACATAAGAGATAAGAAATAAAAATATTTAAATGCTGGGAAACTGTCATAATAAAGGAATGTGTAAAATAGTAGTTGATTGAGTGATGTGCACATTCGAGACACGTGAACAATTAACACCGATGAACAATCAACACCGACAAGTCTGCAATAACATGACTGGGTATAAAAGCACACCCAAAAATTCCGTCAACAATTAGAGGACATTGCGAATGGCGCAATTAGGCGAGAGCGTGTCTTTCGAGACAGAAACGATCCTCTCGAAATTGTCGACAATTGGCTCATCAGCCGCTTTCGATTCCCTCGGGCAATCCTGCTTGAGTTATGTGCAGAGCTGCGGCCGGCCTTGGAGCGCGCCACCGCAAGGAGCCATGCCCTGCCGGTCCACGTACAGGTACTTAGTACCTTGGGGTTCCTGGCAACCGGGGCGTTTCAAAGTTGTCCGACCGATCGGGTATATGCCAGTCGACCCTGAGCCGGGCCATGCCAGCCGTGTGGGCCGGACTCATCCGCCTGTCAGCCAGGTATATAACATTCCCATACAATGCAGCTGAGCAGGTCAACATTAAAGCGCAATTTGCAGCGAGAGCCGGTTTTCCTAATATAATCGGAGCTGTCGACTGCACTCACATTGCCATAAAAGCGCCATCACATGACGAATTTATATGTGAACAGGAAACATTTCCATTCAACAAATGTAGGCTACAAATTATATGTGATGCGCAAATGTTATTTATTAACCAACATTGTGGCGAAGTGGCCTGGTTCAACGCACGACTCGAAATATTCTGAGTAACCGCATAGTTGGGAACAGACTGCAGGCTGGCATTGTGCGCGATGGGTGGCTTCTTGGTGAGTAATTGTATTCTTTTAATTGTCCTAATATTAATCCCCGTGATGCGCATTGAGTGTACGTCCCCAAATACTATCCTGTTTCACAGCATCATTACTTGGTTGTGTGATTGATTCGCTGGTTAAGCAACAGCTTCGGATCTTTCGTACAAGCCCCTGTCTCTGTGTGCAAAGTACTCATGTTAATAAACCCGTGCGTAAAGTGTGAAATGTCATTATCAGCCTCACCTTTGCGCCGGCGCCCTTCGGCATTAATTTATAACAATAGTGTGTGATCCATGTAAGTGGTGTATAAAACTAAGAAATGGGAACAACAAATCCAGTTTACTTATACTGCCTGCTTTCAATTAACCCCAGGCGACCGTGGCTACCCACTGAGGACGTGGCTTATGACCCCTCTGACCAACCCTCAGACTGACCGAGAGCGGAGGTACAATGACCTCCATACCCGCACTCGTTCAGTCGTTGAGAGGGCAATAGGTCTCCTGAAGGGACGGTGGGCAGCAGTCCTCCTTTTCACTTCCATTTTTATATCTGACCACTTCTTTTTAAGTTCAGCGTGTGTGCGGCACTCTGAACCCACAGCGTTGACCGCCTCACACACGCTGTCCCACTCACTCCTCTTCCGCTTGCTGTTAATCCCGGAGGACAAACTGCCAAATAAAACCACCCTCCGAGCCTCCACCTCAGTCAGGAGAGTCTCCAGTTCGCACTCGGTAAATTTTCGCTTTTTAGATGTGCTCATTCTCTTTCTATGATCGTACAGAGGGGAATCCCTGATGCAGGGCTCATTTAAATATGATTAACATAATTGAATAGGGGCGTGGACAGGGAGAAGTCTGATACTCGTGCACGTGCGCTCAATTCGGTATGTACAAAGGAAATGTGCTTGGGTTCAGGCGTACGCTCAGATTGATACATCTGAATTTTTTTGTGCGTGCGGCGGTTTCTGGCTTTGTGCGTACGCCATGTTTCAGTAGGAAATCCACGCAATTGTTAGTACATGAGGCCCCTGGTGTTCTGTGGCAAATGCCAATCGGGCTGCACGGTGTTGGGCTGTGAGCACAGGCCCCACTTGTGGATGTCCGGCCCTCATGCCACCCTTACGGAGTCTGTTTCTCACAGTTTGAGCAGAAACATGCACATTAGTGTCCTGCTGGAGGTTGTTTTGTAGGGCTCTGGCAGTGCTCCTCCTGTTCCTCCTTGCACAGAGGACTATTCTTGCTGGGTTGTTGTCCTCCTCCATGTCTCCTGGTGTTCTGGCCCGTCTCCTGGTATCTCCTCCATGCTCTTGACACTGTGCTGGGAGACACAGCAAACCTTCTTGCCACAGCACACATGGATGTGCCATCCTGGATGAGCTGCACCACCCGAGCAACTACTGTGGGTTGCAGGCACGCCTCATGCTACCTCTAGTGGTGAGGGCACTGGCAAAATGCTAAAGTAACCACGAATCAGCCAGAAAGGATGAGGACAGGGAAATGGTCTGTGGCCACCACCTGTAGAACCATTCCTTTATAGGGGTTGTCTTGTAAATTGCCTCTCATTTCCACCTGTTGTCTGTTCCTTTTGTACAACAGCAGGTCAAATCCTTCAACATCTGCAGGACAATGCTGATGATGTTCTATGAGTCTGTGGTTGTCAGTGCGATCTTCTTCGCTGTCACATGCTGGGGCAGTGGGATGAGGGTCGCGGACACCAATAGACTTAATAGACTCATCAAGAGGGCTGGTGATGTAGTGGGGGAGGAATTGGACACTCTGACAACCGTGGCAGATAGGAGGATGCTGTCCAGGCTACGGTCTATCATGGACAATGCCTCTCACCCTCTCTTATCCACCCTGGCTCAGCGGAGGAGTTCCTTCAGCAGAAGACTCCTCTCACCGAGATGCACCACAGAGCGACATAGGAAATTGTAAGTTGTAATTTCCCAGCTTGGGATCAAAAAAGTATTTCTATTTCTATTTTCTATTTCTAAATCATTCCTGCCTGTGGTTATCAAACTATACAATTTGTCACTTTCATCTGCATAACAGGTTATCCATCCATAATGCATAACTGTAATTTCATTTCACTGTAATTTCATTTCACTACATAATTGGTCATCTCTCTGCACAACTGGTCTTACATAAAATCCGACATGCTACATCCTTGTGTATGCCTGGATGTATGTACATTTATGTATATTTTCATTTCTTTATGTATATTGTATTACATAGGTTTATATTTTACATATGTTTTTATTATATATTTATATATTCTAACACTCTACTATACTTAGATGTCTATCTCTTCTTTCTTTTTTTTTCCCTGGAGTATTGTATTGTAACAAATGCAATTTCCCTCAGGGATCATTAAAGTATGTCTGTCTGTCTGATTATGTGTTCCCTTTATTTTTTTGAGCGGTGATAAAACATAGTTGCATTGGCCGGGAATCGAACCCGGGCCTCCCGCGTGGCAGGCGAGAATTCTACCACTGAACCACCAATGCTTAAACATGAAGGTCGGGGGTTTATATTTCGACGAGCGGAAACATGCACATTAGTGGCCTGCTGGAGGTTGTTTTGTAGGGCTCTGGCAGTGCTCCTCCTGTTCCTCCTACTTCTGCATTGACCCGCTTTTTTGTAGTATAGTAATACGGGGTTGGAACGTTCTGGATGTAACCTAGGCAACGAGTAGCGGAAGCCTTCTCCCTCCATTTTCCCTAGTCCTCTCTCCTCACCACCTTCATAACGCATTTGGGCGGTACTGTTATAACCGTCTCTGTTTTGGAATTTCGTCTGCTCCAGAACACTTCCAAAAACGCATGTCTCGTATCCTCGAGGGCCTGAAAGGTGTTGTGTGTCAGATGGACGATGTGCTCATATGGGGTGCCACGCAGAGAAGAGCATGATGAGAGGCTCATTCCTTATAGGAAAGGACTTCCACATAAAGACAGATCACAAGCCTTTGGTTCCCCTGCTAGGCTCAAAGAGTCTGGATGAACTGCCACCTCGCATACAGCGTCTCCGTATGCGGCTGATGAGGTTCTCTTACACCATCTCACATGTGCCAGGCAAGGACATTGCCACTGCTGACGTGCTCTCCAGAGCGCCAATCGAGAACACAGCGGAGGGTTTACAGGAAGAAGAGGTGAGCCTGTATGTGGACACTGTGTTGGCAAACCTGCCAGCTACAGACAAAAGACTTAGAGAAATAGAAACACATCAGGACAAAGACACTGTATTCCACACACTGAAGACATACTGCAAGGAGGGCTGGCCCGATAAATTCTCCATACAAAGAGCATTCCGTCCCTACCTGCCATTCTCAGGTGAGCTAACAGTTAATGGGGGTTTGCTACTTTACGGCTGTAGAATAGTAATTCCAGTGTCACTTAGAGCAGATATGCTGAACAAACTGCATGAGGGCCACCTGGGACTCACTAAATGCAGCGAGAGGGCCAAGCAATCGGTGTGGTGGCCAGGCCTTAGCAAAGACCTGACACAACCGATAGAGAACTGTGATGTATGCAGCCGGGAGAGAACCAACTTTAGAGAAACACTGCAACCCACTGAGTTCCCAGCAAAACCATGGTCCACTGTGGGGGCAGAACTATTTCAGACAGAACATAATAAACACTATCTGGTCATTGCAGACTACTTTTCCAGATCCTTTGAAGTAGACAAACTCACTTACACAACATCTGAGGCAGTGTGGAGCACTTCAAATCCATATTCGCACGTCATGGCATACCAGATGTGGTGCGCTCAGACAATGGGCCACAATTTGCATCCGATTACTTCAGAAATTTTGCACGAGAGTGGGGTTTCAGCCATGTCACATCCAGCCCTCACTTCCCTCAAAGCAACGGTGAGGCGGAGCGAGCCGTTAGGACAATCAAAGGTATCCTGAAGAAATCCAGTGACCCTTACCTTGGCCTCATGGCCTACCGCGCCACTCCTCATGGGCAGAAGAATGAGAACACCCTGTGTCTCCCTGTCATCCCATCTCAGCTTAAACCAGGCTGGACTGAACAGTCTAAAAAGAACGGAACAAGCTTACAGACAAAAGCAGAAACTGAACCATGACCGTCGTCACAGAGCTCAAAACATGCTGCCCCTTCGACAAGGTGACCATGTGGGTCAAGGACATCCTTGACAGAGGCACAGTGGTGTCAAATGCAGGCACTCCAAGGTCCTATTTTGTAGAGACGCCTAGGGGCACTCTGCGAAGAAACAGATACCATCTCTCGCCTACCCCTATTGCACCATCAACACACACCAACTTAACTGAGGATGGTGCATCCACTGCCGTGAACACACCTGTCACACATGCAAATCCCTGTGACTCGGGGCAGCACACAGCAGTAAAAGAAAGGCATGTCCCTTCCAGAGTGAGAGCACCTCCAGTGTACCTAAAAGACTGTTTGTAAAAAAAAAAAAGAAGAAAAAAAAGAGTGATGTGAAAATGTTGTTTAAGTAATGTTGTTGTTTAGGTAAATGTTGTTGATGCTTGGTAGAGTATATATTTGTTGAAAGTGAAATTGCACTTGTTTACATGGACTTGTTTTCATAGTTCCAGTAAGACTATTTCATAAAGGTTAAAAGGTTATGAGACTAACGTAAAACAGTCTTAGTTTAAAAACCTGTTTGCTTGAAAAGGTGAAGTGTTTAGTTTAACTCTCAAGAGGAGTGAAAGAAATAATTAATGTTTCTTAACATGAGAGTTATTGTTCAGGTATGCATCTTCTTAGACAGCATCCTTAAGTCAGAAAGGGGGATGTAGTATTAGAGGTAATACGGGGTTGGAACATTCTGGATGTAACCTAGGCAACGAGTAGCGGAAGTCATTAAAGGAACGGAGTTCATACCATGCAGTCACATCTCTACGAGTCTCCTTGATATTTCGATATATGTTGCAAGGCCAACTGAACACTTTTGACCCCCATTGACATGACCAAAGCTTTGGCACTTAAAACACCTTAATGGAGGTGGAATGTATTCTGGAACAATGTAGGACATTTGAACTCTAGTTGGAAAGTCTTTCTGGAAATATAATAAAATGGACATGCTTTCAATTTTCTTCTTCCCTTTCATCAGACGTTTAGCATCAACCATTGCATATCTCGCCAGATTCTCCTTGATCTCTTCCATGGAAACCGATGTTGGTATCCCTGTTATGACCCCTCTTGTTTAGCTGCTGGGATGTGTGAAGTTATCTTAAGTTTGTTAAAAAAAAAAATTCTTCAAAATCTTATTTCGTTGTTCCTCTGAGTTTGCAAAGATCAAAAGCCTACCATTCCCCATGAATCTAGCGTGATTTATCTTCCCTATTTCCTTCTCCATTGCCTTTGTAATATGTATTGGGTGTAAATCTGGCCCTCCTTCTTGTTCAAACACTACAACTACCTTCCACACTTCTTCAATCGTTTCCTGGGATCTATTTCTAGGATTATATTCTCCATTTGGCCTGGAAAGGTTGATATACAAGAAGTGTGATTGACTTGGGCTGTGTTCCGATATCCATACTTACCGTACTTACTATACTTCGTTTGAGTACGTACAAGTACAAAAAGAAGTGAGCACAAAAAAGAAGTGTACTGAAAGGACCCGGATGTTGCCCTCAAAACGGTTAGTACGCATAGTATGCAACAGTGCACACTATCCATACTCAACGGCAGCCATCTTAGCTACATAGCAGAAGAGGCAGAGCCAGGCTGAGCCGTGCTCAGTTCTAAAATGGCTAGACGCCAGTGGGCGTAATGGATTCACGTGTGTTTGGTGGGTCCGGCAGCTGCGCAGCTGATAGTAATTTCCGGGAAGTGCACCATTTGGAACAACACTAATGTAACGGAGTTAGTATATTGATGATTCCACTTGCCACACCTAGCTACAATTTCATCATTCTTTACTAATATTTAATTTATTCTTTATTATTTTCTCTATTTATAACTTTTTTACACTGGTTTATTTCGTTATTTTCAATTGACGATATGGAATTACACATTCGGATTTTGTTAAGAGTAATTGAACGCCACACCAGCGAGCCCCTGCAAACTTCACGGGTGCGCCCCGTAGAATATCACAGTCTGCAGGTGGATAACTTCGGGTAGGTTGGCTTATGTTTTGCTCCGTAGTATAATTAGCTTTACTGACTGTTTAAAACAGTAAACTTTATAAACTTTTATTTTATTTCGGTTGTAGTCTGTGCCAAACTGGAAGCTGTGGGAGCTAACGGACCCATGTTTTTCTTTGCTTATCAGGTAACCATTATCTTTTCGGTCGTAACGTATGTTAGCATCTCTGTTAGCATGTACGTAGAATATCACAGTCTGCAGGTGGATAACTTCGGTCTGTGCCAAACTGGAAGCTGTGGGAGCTAACGGACCCATGTTTTTCTTTGTTTATCAGCGAACAAGCAATAAATATCTCCGTAAGAGACTGCAGAGACTGTCCGTGTCATTTAAACCGAAACACAACGCATGAGAACCGCTACAATGGTGCCGTGACCCGTTCTTCTCCCTGGAGCTGCTATGGCCTCGACGTGGGAAAGGCCGTTCTTCGCGCTGCTTCACCTGTGCTTTGACCGTTTTCTTGGTAACGTTACAGAGTTGCAGTTGTGGCTTAGGGCCTGTGTTTTTTTTTTAGGACTGAACTTTATATGTGGTAATGTTAGCCCTGTGAAAAGCCCCAGAAAAGAAAAAGAAAAAATTGAAAAAAAATTGAAAAAAAAAAAAAAAAGAGACTTTACTTTTAGTGGGTAATTGTGATTTTGTGCATGCAAATGATATATTGGTATGTTTAAAGGTAACCTGTGAAGGTATATTTTATTTGGTTTTGAATGTTTTATTTTGACTTTTTCTTCCCTCTGTGTGGATAATCAATTAATAGGTGAATTCGGCAATTGTTAAAAGATTTTGTTTTTATTTATTTTTCCCAAAAAAAATAAAAAAAATAAAATAAAATAGAGGTTAACATAGGATAAACAGTGATTAAGGCTGTAAAAGAAATAGGCTCATAGGGTTATATATATTTTGAATTTTCTTTTTCTTTTACACTAACAATGGATGAGCCTAATGTGTCAGGTATTGGTAGGGGTGCTAACCTGTGGTTTAGTCAGTTTCCTACTTTGGGTGGGCTTAATGAGGACGGACGTATAACATCTACTCCACACAATCCTAATGCTAGGGCTAAACGTAATGTGTGTGATAGTGCATGTTTCACTGCAGATGTTGGGGTGGATAGTCAGTCTGCACCTCCTGGTCGGGATGTCGGACATGTCCCAGTTACTGTTCTCAGTGACTTGGTGAAGCAGATAGGGACCAGTATAGGTGAAAATATTGCTACATGTCTTAAATCCATTCCAACTGGTGGTGTTAACACGACTCAGTCAGCCACAGCTGATATCTCTAAAGTTAACCTGACAGTTAGCCATGATAGCTATGAGCCACACCCTTTCAGGGGAGATAATACTGACAAGATTTCAGTCTCTGAGTGGGAGGATGCTATGAGGCTTTATCTGAGCAGGAGGGGCGTTGAGTTATGTGACCAGGTAGAGGAGGTTTTGAGCAAGCTAAGGGGGAGAGCACGTGATGTGGTGACTATTGGGCTCCGCAGCCAACCCTCTCTAGATGTGAAGTCAGGCCCTCAACCAGTGTTTGATATACTTAAACAACATTTCAGTGACTCTGTGACCTCCTTTATGCCCCTTGCTGACTTTTATGACACAAAGCCACGCACCACTGAGACTGCTGTAGACTATTGGATTCGGCTTAACAAAGCCATTGACATGGCTGTAGAAGGACTAAAGAGGCAGGGAAAGACGCTTGACAACCCTTCTCGTGAAGTGACAGTCATGTTTATTACGCACTGCCCTGACACCGAACTGTCTCTAGTCTTCAGATGCAAGCCGCTGGAGGAGCGGACTGCCACTGATGTTCAGGTACGTCTGGATGAACACCACAGAAAAAGGCGCCTCCAGCAGCGTCAGTCTTCTTGCTTGGCTGATAGCTTGCAGACCACACAGGCTACGAGAGTCTTGCACAGCCATGTTCAGTCTGCTGAATGCCCCACTGCCCTTCAGACAAATGCAGCCAGTGGAGCAAATCCGACTGGAGGTCAGTCACTGGAGCATGTTATCACTCTTCTTGAACGTTTACTGCAGCGGGAGGTCTTCCGACATCCCAGACCGCAGAGATCAGGTGCTGACAGCCGCAACAGGTCTCGGGGTCCCTGTGCCATTTGTGGTGGTGACAACCATGACACGGTGTCCCACTGCCGAAGAGAACGCCTTTGCTTCCGCTGTCATGCTGCTGGACATCAGGCTGTGGCCTGCAATGTTGCTCCTCCTGATTTGGCTGCTCAGCCTGGTAATTCCAACCAACAGGGAAACTAGCTGGCCCACATGAACAGGGGACTAGTGTAGGGCCAGATGACATGTCTCCACAATATTCTGATGATGCTGATCTTGAGTCAATTTACTCACAGTTTCGTGCTTTGACAAGTGATGACTCCACTGTATTGTTTCAAAACACACAGAGACTATCCGCAACTGATAATCTTTTTCACACTGATGTATTGGTTCAGGGGTTGGTGGAGCTCCGAGCCATGCTTGATAGTGGCTCGATGGCCTGTTCTTTGAGTGCTCGTGTGCTCCCCTTTCTGGAGCGGGCCGATGTTCTTGTTACGGGCTCTATTTCTCCCACATCAGTTGTCCTTATCGGGTGTGGAGGTTCGAGAACAAATCCTGTTGGAGTGTGTGAGCTTCAGATGAGGGTGCTTGGCTATAGCTTCTCGGTCCCCACACTCATCGTGGAGGGCCAAAGTGATGAACTCATTCTTGGCAGCAACATCATGAAGCACCTCATCCGGATGCTGAAGCACTCTGGGGACTTCTGGGAGAATTTGTCCATCTCAGATCAGGCTTCTGTGGAAGAGGGACGCCTGCTGCAGCTGTTGGCCACCGTGGAGACATGGAGAGGCAAGGAGTGTCCTGATAAGGTGGGAACTGTTAAGCTGAAGCATGCAGTGACTTTGGAGCCCATGCAGGAACACTTGGTATGGGGTCGCCTGCCTAGCCATATGTGTATCTCTGCTGGCAGCACAGTTGTCGTGGAGCCAAGTGAGTCACGGGCGGTGCCACGGTCAGTTATAGTGGGACGAGTCGTGACACCTTTATGGGGGGATGGGTGGGTCCCAGTGAGAATCATTAACCCCTCTACAAGACCAATGACTCTGAGACGCAACTGTAAGATCGCTGACGTGTCTCCATGTGTGGCACTAGAGGACTTTGATACTGACTATTTGTATCAGGATGACCAACCTAATGATGTGACATGTGCAGTGACCAGGACTGCTGATCGGGCTGACTCTGGCAGTGAAAAGAGCTTGACTGTTGACTCAGACTGCTATACGCACAGACCTAACGGTACAGTTCTATGTGACTTGGGACTGCAAGACATTGACGTTGGCTCAAGTACCCTGTCCACATTCTGGTGGTCAAAGCTTGAAGATTTGCTGGCCAAGTATGAGTCCATCTTCTCCCGCCATAGTTTAGACTGTGGACTAGCCAAAGACTTTGTTCACCGCATCCGACTGAGTGACAGCAAACCCTTCAGACTCCCATATCGCCGTCTGTCCCCATCACACTATGACAAGCTCAGGGTGGCTTTAAATGAAATGGAGGAACGTGACATAATTCGGAAGTCTACCAGTGAGTATGCCTCACCACTTGTACTGGTCTGGAAAAAGAACGGGGATCTGAGGCTCTGCACAGATTTTCGCTGGCTGAATGCACGCACTGTTAGGGACGCACATCCCCTACCTCACCAGGCCGATGCTTTGGCTGCTCTGGGAGGGAATGCTTTCTTCTCAACCATGGACTTGACCTCGGGCTACTATAATGTGGGGGTCCATGAGGAGGATAAAAGGTTCACTGCATTCACCTCCCCATTTGGACTTTATGAGTACAATAGGCTGCCACAGGGGCTGTGTAACAGTCCAGCCACGTTCATGAGGATGATGTTGGCAATCTTCGGTGACCAAAATTTCTTGAGCCTCTTGTGTTACCTAGATGACATACTCATATTTGCCCCCAATGAGCAGCTGGCCTTACAGAGACTGGAGATGGTGTTCGAGAGGTTGAAGGTACACAATCTGAAGTTAGCCCCTAAAAAGTGTCACTTCATGAAACCATCAGTGAAGTTTCTTGGGCACATCGTGAGTAGGGATGGCGTTTCTACCGATCCTGAAAAGGTCAAGGCCATTGTCGCCTTGGGCGAGAAGGATTTGATGGTGGAGGGCACTAACACGCCCTGTCCGACCAAGATCAGATCTTTCCTTGGTATGATCGGGTTTTATCAACAGTCCTATGAGGGCTACTCCTGTATAAGTAAACATCTGTTCGCACTGACATCTGGTCCGAAGGGACCACGTCAGGCCAAGGGCAGGCGGCGCTCCCCTGCGGCTAGGAAGCTCTCCTCCACTGACTGGACCCTAGAATGCAGTAACGCGTTCAGGAAGCTAAAGCAGGCTCTGATAGAAAATGTCACTCTTGCTCACCCTGATTTCGCTAGGCCCTTCTTGCTATCAGTCGATGCTTCATCCAACGGCCTCGGGGCTGTGCTTTCTCAGCTAGCTGAAGGTGAGGACGTTGCGCGTCCTATCGCGTTTGCCAGCAAGTCGCTCAACTACGCCCAGTCACGCTATCCTGCTCACAGGCTGGAATTCCTTGCGCTCAAGTGGGCTGTTTGTGATAAGTTTAGCCATTGGCTGAGAGGTCACCCATTTACCATCTGGACTGACAACAACCCCTTGACGTACATTCTCAGCAAACCAAAGCTTGATGCCTGTGAGCAGAGATGGGTGGCGAAGCTGGCCCCTTATGACTTTGGAATCAAGTACATCCCTGGCCCTAAAAATGTGGTGGCGGATGCTCTCAGCCGTGAGCCGTTTGTGCGACCAAGTGTGCTTCATCGCCCCGTAACAGTTCCTTATGGTGCACTCCTGGAGCAAGCGAAAGCCTTGAACCTTGAATCTGAACAGGATGCTTTCCGGTTGTCTTGTGATCCATTGAGCCGACTAAAGGTGCATTATACCTTACCTGCAACACCAGGCAGCACTGAGGCAGTGCCCCAGGGTCATGCAATCTCTGCATATGTGGTATCTGCTGTTTTGGAGCGGTCGTTGGATAGAGAATACTTACCTCATCATGCCCTAATCTTGCCTCAGCTCATTCAGTCCATCCAGCCTTCTGACCTGTCTGATGTCTGCCCTCTGCCTAGAGATAAGCTGGTGGCCAAGCAGCTTGCTGATCCTTGCTTGAGTCGTGTGCTTCACTTTGTGGAGCGGCAGAGGCGACCATCGAGACGAGAACGTTCCCATGAGCCTGTGGAAGCTTTGCGGCTCCTTAGACATTGGGAGAAGCTCTCTAGCAAAGCAGGGGTGTTGTATCGCACCTCAAAAGATGCTGTAACAAAGAGAAAGACTTACCAATACATTGTGCCCTCTGCTGTGAGAGAGGCAGTCCTTAGGGGTGTCCATGATGAAGCCGGTCATCAAGGGCAGAGGCGGACGCTTTACCTGGCCAGACAGCGGTTCTATTGGCATGGGATGGAAGGTGATGTGAAGGAGTATGTGCGTCGCTGTCGTCGCTGTGTGTTCAGCAAGACTCCTGAACCCGAAGCCAGGGCGCCACTTGAGAGTGTCAAGACCTCCAGACCTCTTGAGCTGGTCTGCATTGACTTTTGGTCAGCTGAGGACTCTTCCAACAAGTCCCTCGATGTGCTCGTTGTGACTGATCATTTTACCAAGCTGGCCCAGGCCTTTCTTTGTCCCAACCAGTCAGCTAAGGTTGTTGCTCAACAGCTCTGGAACAACTTCTTCTGCATCTATGGTTTTCCCGAACGGGTGCACTCAGACCAAGGTGCGAACTTTGAGAGCAGTCTGATTGCAGAGATGCTCCAAGTTGCTGGGGTGGAGAAATCCCATACGACTCCTTACCACCCCATGGGCAACGAAGCAGTTGAGAGGTTCAATCGCACCCTTGGTAATATGATCAGGGCCCTTCCGTCTAAAGCCAAGCAACGCTGGCCACAGTGACTGAGGTCTCTCACCTTCTCATATAATGCCACAGTCCATGAAACTACTGGCTTCGCTCCTTTCCAACTGATGTTCGGGAGAACTCCTAGGCTGCCTGTGGACCTAATGTTTGAGTCTGTGCTTCTGGATGACCAGGTGGTTGACTATGATGCCTATGTGCGCCGTCTCAGGCAGGATTTGGCGGACGCTATTAGGATTGCCCAGATCTCAACCACGAAACAACAGGAGAGGCAAACAGACCTTTACAACCGCAAGCTGAAAGGTGCTCCGGTGGATGTTGGGGACAGAGTCCTTTTGGCAAATAAGGGAGAGCGAGGAAGGAGGAAGCTTGCGGATCGCTGGGAGAACCACCTCTACACTGTCATGGAGAAACATGAGAACACTCATACCTTCAAAATCAGGAACTGTGATACCGACCAAGAGAAAGTCGTCCACAGGAACCTTATTATGCCGGTGAACTTCCTACCCATTCCTAATAACCCAGAGGACTGTGACTTCTCTGTCAGTGACCTGACCGAGGGGGATGTGACTAGAAATGGGTCTGGTCTAGATGTGGGCATTGAGGGCTCTGCTGTGCTGCCGGCCTATGGTCCTGAGAGCAGGACTGTGTCATGGATCTCTCAACTCCCAGCCGCCTCTGGAGAACAGTCATCCGCAGAGGTTGATATTCCTACTGCTGGTGACCCACCTGACGAGTCCATTCATTTTGACCCGACTGTAGACATTGACAGTCCTGGGGGAATGACTGATCACCGACCTGCTCTATTTACACCTCCAGTAGACACATTGCCCCTGGATGCTGGTTCTGTGGTTGCATCAAGGGCAGACCGTGACCTTTCCAATGACAGGGCACTGGGTGTGAGAACGAGGTGTGGGAGAGCTGTTAGACCTGTAGTTCGACTTATTCAGAATATGCACCAGAAGATATTTGCTGGTCGTTAGTGTTATGCTGGGTGTTCTTTGTGGTTATGCATAAATTAGTTCTTTCCATTTTGAGGTGGATTTATTTCTTTGTTTTGTTTTCTGAGTAATGACACCTGTGTGTGACTACTGGTAATGTGTAGGTCCAGGTGATTCATTTTGGTGCTGTTTTATTCATGTGATCTAGAGTGACTTAACATGTACATGGGCATGTTTACCTATGGGTGTGGGAAGGTCTTGCAACCCCTCCCCATTCTAATTCTTCAGGAATAGTCTTGTGACTGGAATACTTTGTATCAGTGATCTCAGCAGTACGGTGCACTTTAAATTATTTCTTTATTGGAAATTTTCCTCCTCTTTATATGATGTTTTTGGTACCTGATCTTTGTTTTATGGTACTCCCACAATCCAGGCACATTTTTTTTTTGTGTTGTGTTTTTCCTTTGTTTTGGTGTGGGCAAGCGGAGATCAGTAGGGGGGAATGTAACGGAGTTAGTATATTGATGATTCCACTTGCCACACCTAGCTACAATTTCATCATTCTTTACTAATATTTAATTTATTCTTTATTATTTTCTCTATTTATAACTTTTTTACACTGGTTTATTTCGTTATTTTCAATTGACGATATGGAATTACACATTCGGATTTTGTTAAGAGTAATTGAACGCCACACCAGCGAGCCCCTGCAAACTTCACGGGTGCGCCCCGTAGAATATCACAGTCTGCAGGTGGATAACTTCGGGTAGGTTGGCTTATGTTTTGCTCCGTAGTATAATTAGCTTTACTGACTGTTTAAAACAGTAAACTTTATAAACTTTTATTTTATTTCGGTTGTAGTCTGTGCCAAACTGGAAGCTGTGGGAGCTAACGGACCCATGTTTTTCTTTGCTTATCAGGTAACCATTATCTTTTCGGTCGTAACGTACGTTAGCATCTCTGTTAGCATGTACGTAGAATATCACAGTCTGCAGGTGGATAACTTCGGTCTGTGCCAAACTGGAAGCTGTGGGAGCTAACGGACCCATGTTTTTCTTTGTTTATCAGCGAACAAGCAATAAAAATCTCCGAAAGAGACTGCAGAGACTGTCCGTGTCATTTAAAACGAAACACAACGCATGAGAACCGCTACACTAACATCTGAAAATCTGCACACTTTACAGAGTACGTAGTGTACTACATTTAAGTGTACTCATGAAGTATGGATATCGAAACACAGCCTTGGAGTTCGGTGTAATGATTATGTGTTCCCTTTATTTTTTTGAGCAGTGTATTTGGTTAGCCCTGCCAACATGGGGGACAACCCATCACTTTGTCCTTCCACTCAGCATGCCATGAATATGCTCGGATACAGCACCCTGTGAACAGCCAGCTTCTTTAGCATGACCTTCTGTGGCTCACCTGCTTGTGGCGGGTGTCTTCTGGACAACTGACCGGACGCAGTCTTCCCCATGATTGTGCAGCCTACTGAATTAGGCTGAGATCATTTCAAGGCTCAGGAAACCTTTGCAGGTGTTTTGAGTTCATTAGCTGATTACAGGATGTCTAGGGATGCACCGATACCGATACCAGTATCGGGTATCTGGCCGATACTTCATTAAAATACTCGTACTCGTATTCGTTTTTAATTGCCGATACCACGCACCGGTACCACTATGCCAGTAGCCTTCATCAAACCGGCCGTATGCAGAGATGAGTTGTCCTACCTAACTAACTCGGGGGAGATAATGAATGAGCAGAAACTCAGAGATTCTGCCAAAGGCTTGTATGTGCGAATGTTCGCTGCGAAAAGACATAACAGTAGGCTAAGTCATGTCGGCGATTTGGGCATATTTTAAGATAAAGCGTCATCCGGCAGACTGTAAAGGCCTAGTTATGCTACGGTGTCGAGAGGCGGAGAGGAAAGTACTTCCATAGGAAAGACGCACCATAGTGCTTAGTACACAGAGTTCACTAACGCTAGCGGCGTAAGACCGAAGCAGCCAACCTTATGACGTCTTGCAAAAGCGAGAGAAAATGTCCAAAGACAACTCACGGGCAATACAAATAACAGAGGCACTTACTCACTTCATAGCGCTCAATGACCAGCCACTTTCAGTTGTTGATAATGTCGGATTTCGCCGTCTTTTAAAAGTGCTAGAGCCCATATATGAGATTCCCAGTCGCCTCTATATCACCGATGTGATGTTGCCAAAGGTGTATGATAAAGTGAAAGATCACGTTGACGTCATTTGACAACATAGTTCGTTGATTTTTAGCCTTTCTGAAGAAACATGGGAATAGTGCCACATGGTTTGTGTAGGCCTACTTGAAAGAAGGATACTTTTGATAACTGAAATGTGATAATGTGCTTATTAAGCAATAGTTCTGATCACTTTTTGTGATTTATTTTTTTTGTTATTCGCTTTATCTGGTTATATTTACATTTAGTCTAATATGATGGCATTTTGTCTTTGAAGGCTTTTTTTGTTATAACCAGAAAACTCTGTTTAGTTTTGGCTTGGAATAGCCTGTTCAAATGAATTGCACTTCTTTTATAGAGACCAAATCTAGAAAGTATCGGTATCGGTACTCGGTATCGGCAAGTACACAAATAAAAGTATCGGTATCGTATCGGTTTGAAAAAAGTGGTATCGCTGCATCCCTAGATGTAACTATAAGTTATGTTATATATTAACATTTATCTTTTTCACAATAGTCTAATTTTCATTTGCTCTAAGTCATCATCTTCAAAATTAAAAGAAATAAACACTTGAAATATATCACTCTGTGTGTAATGAATCTATATAATGTATGAGTTTAACTTTTGGAACTCACTTTTAAATTTACTTTATCAAGATGCAGCTATATATTTACATTTATATAAAGGATTTATGTTCCTCGGTAAATGTTCTAAAATATATTGATCATCTCATAGTGACAAAATGAGAAGGCTCATAAGAAAAACACTTCTCCCCGTCGGGGAATTGAACCCCGGTCTCCCGCGTGACAGGCGGGGATACTGACCACTATACTAACGAGGAGTGACATGCCATGATGTAGTGCCCCAAAGTTATCTACACAAAAACACTATTGTAGTTCTACGGCGGAAAGGAGAAAGTGGAAACATTAATTATCCATAGTTTAAGCAATGGCGAACGTAATTTCATGCCATGATGTCATGCCATGAACTGTTATCCCACTTTATAATTATTCTTGCGACTTTTTTCTGCAAATAATTCCCGCCGTACCATTGGATCACATGATACAGATCTAACATCATTACAAAGGTCTCGTTAATTGTAGGTGTGCTATCTACTTTTCAGATATGAAACCTTTATAAGTTTTGAGCTATTTGTGATTAAAAAGCATGAAATTCCCTGTATAGATAGCCTACAACTAACTGAGCCCGTAATCCTATGACTCCGCTAATCAACTTTCCAGCTGAGAACGATTAAGCAGCATTGGCATGATTGACACACGCTACAGCTCTGAACCTTTTCACTATCCTCTGCTCAATTCACTGCCGTGCAATGGATTCGCTCGTCAAACTACCATTTGATACAAATATCTGAAATTACAACCAAGGTAAGTTTTCCAGTTTTGGGTGTTTGTTGGGGGTCATTGATTTTGTCGTCAACCTTTCGTTAATGTTGTCTTGATATGAGAGTGCAAACCTTAAGGTCCTTACACACCAGACGCGATGCGAAATTGCGGTGCGTTTTTGCGAAAAAATCGCCTGCGAATTTCTCGCGTCAAAAGTATTCACATTGGCAGCGATGCGATTTTGCGATTTTGCGTCAATGCGAGATTTGTGTGCGAGAATGTGCGAAATTTTTTTCCCCCTTCTCTCCTCCAATCCCTACAGACACGTAGTGTGCTTATGTTTTCTAGAAAGTCAATGCTGACAGATGTGCCGTACTGTATATGCCGGCATTACGACAATGTTATCATTCACCGACTCGCTATCACCGTTGATGCTGAGGTTTACTGAATGTACATACTGTATATAACCGATTATACGTACTGTCCTCGTAGCCCAGCTGGGTAGCTATCGTTTGCCAAACGTTATCTTTCATTTCGTTGTCTTTGTAGTTTTTATTCCTCTTATCATACAGTATTGGGTGGTGGGACCACAGTCTATGGGTGGGACACGCAAACAATCAGTAAATCTGCCATTGTTGGTTGTGAGGTAAATCGGGGTACTGTGACATAACCTACATTGTGTGACATGGGTCATTTCCATGTAACATGATTGGATGATGTGGTTTATCGCGCTTAAAAAATCAACCCTGTTGCGAGAAAAAAAATTGTCGCATTTTCGCTGCGAAAAATCGCGTTCGGTGTGCATGCAGTAATAACAACATTAATGGTTTGTAATATGCGAAATATTCGCGTGACTAAAACGCGTCTGGTGTGTAAGGACCTATAGACTGTATATAGGTGCAAACTTACTAGCGCTAGCTAGCGAAGTATTGATCAGAAAGATCACAGTCATTTCTATGCACACATTTTCTAGTTTACACTGCAGCCTTTTTACATTGTCATGCCATGGTAATTCCTTGGAATTGCGTTTTCTAGTTAGAAAATGCAATGAATTACTTGTGCCGAGTAAAGGTCCTTACACACCAGACGCGTTTTATTCGCGCGAATATTTCGCATATTACAAACCATTAATGTTGTTATGACTGCATGCACACCGAACGCGATTTTTTGCAGCGAAAACGCGACAATTTTTTTTCTCGCAACAGGGTCGATTTTATATATATCATATATAAAATATCATATAATATAAAATATAAAATATCATATAATATCATATATATATATATATATATATATACATATATCATTATACTCGGTGATTTTAATATTCATGTTAACAACCCCTCTTCCTACTCTGTAGCTGAATTCACTAATCTTCTGGACAGTCTCAACCTCACCCAACACGTCAGTGTCCCAACACACTCCAGAGGCCACACTCTTGATCTGTTGATCACCAACTCCACCTCCATCAGCAATCTCTCAGTGCACGATCTGGGCGTGTCTGACCATAAGGCCATTTCAATGGAACTACCCACCCTGTCCCCCCTCAGTAAGCCCAGCAGACAAATCAGATTCAGGAACCTTAAAAACATCAACCCTGTCACCCTGACTGCTGACCTCCGCCATCTCTCCACTGCCAACCCCCCTTCAGTCACTGAATCTGTGGATCTCTACAATTCATCACTCAGCACCCTCCTGGACCGCCATGCCCCAGTGAAGCCCAGAACCGTCACATTCACATGCTCTGCCCCCTGGTACACCAGTGAGCTGCGGCTACAGAAGAGAACAGGGCATGTCCTTGAACGCCGTTTCAAGGACTCAGAACTTGCTGTTCACAAGCTAGCCTACCGGGAACATCAAAAGGCCTACAGCAAGTCTCTCAGTGACACACGGACCCGGTTCTACTCCCACATAATCAATAACAGCCCTGGTAACTCCAAACAACTTTTCTCAACCATAAATCATCTCCTCAAACCTCAGACCCCTGTACACTCAGATAACACGCAGGAGCGGTGCAACAGCTTCCTCTCCTTCTTTAAAACCAAAATTGAAAACATCCGCTCCCTTCTCTCCAGCCCCCCCGCGCCCCCTGCCTCCCCAACCCCCCTTCTTTCCAGCTCCCCTGCTCTTCCTGCTCCCCCGCCCCCTCTTCTTCCCAGCCCCTCTGCCCCCCCAGTCACATCTACTCAGCTCCTCTGCTGTTTCACGGACATCACTCAGCACGAGACTGAAAACATCTTAAGGAAGATGAAGCCCTCCACCTGTGCCCTGGACCCATTTCCCTCAGCCCTGATAAAAAGTCACTCCTCTGCAATAAGTCCCATGATCACCAAAATCATCAATCAGTCCCTCCGGTCCGGCCATGTCCCCACATCTCTGAAAACTGCTGTCATCAAGCCCCTTCTCAAAAAGCCCAGCCTTGACCCACCCACCTACCGCCCAATCTCCAACCTCCCTTTCCTGTCAAAGGTGTTGGAAAAGGTAGTTTCTGCCCAACTCAACGACCATCTCACAACAAACAGTCTTTTTGAGAAGTTCCAGTCTGGTTTCCGCCCTGGCCACAGTACAGAAACTGCCCTGGTCAGGGTCACCAATGACCTGCTGATGACGGCTGATGCTGGCTCTCCATCACTTCTCATCCTTCTAGACCTCACCGCAGCATTCGACACCGTTGACCACCACATCCTTCTGCACCACCTCCACTCCTCCATTGGACTCTCTGACACTACCCTGGCCTGGTTCACATCATATCTCACGGACAGAACAGAGTATGTATCCCTGGGTGGGGCCAAATCGGACACACACTCTGTCACATGTGGTGTCCCCCAAGGATCAGTCCTTGGCCCCACCCTCTTCACGCTGTACATGCTACCCCTTGGTCGTGTCATCAGCCGGCATGGAATATCTTTCCACTGCTACGCTGATGACACCCAACTGTATATCAAAACTAATCCAACCCCCTCTGCAGCCCTTTCCACACTTTCCACCTGCCTGGAGGAGATAAAGGCATGGATGACGGCTAACTTCTTGCAACTCAACAGCTCAAAAACAGAAGCCATTCTTGTTGGCACTCCACACCAGACCCGATCCTCCACTATCACCAGCATCACCTTCTCCGGCCACGACATCCACCTCTCATCCTCAGTCACAAACCTCGGTGTCAGAATGGACCCTCACCTGACTTTTGAGACCCATATTAAACATCTCTGCAAAACCTCCTTCTTCCACCTCAGGAACATTGCAAAACTCCGCCCCATACTCACTCTCCCCGATGCCGAAAAACTTCCACGCCCACGTCCTTCCACGTCCACGCCTTTGTCTCCTCCAGGCTGGACTACTGCAACGCACTCCTCATCGGGATCCCCAGCAAGAACATCCAGCAGCTGCAGTACATTCAGAACTGTGCTGCCAGAATCCTGATGGGGGTGCGGAAGTACCACCACATCACACCCATCCTCAAATCCCTCCACTGGCTTCCTGTCCGGTACAGAATTGATTTCAAGGTTTCCCTTCTGTCCCACCAGTGCCTCCATGGCACTGCGCCCCTATACCTCAAACAACTCATCACCCCTCATTCCTCCTCACGCCATCTCCGCAGTGGACAAGCCAACCTCCTCCACACTCCGAGGACAAGGCTCCGAACCATGGGCGACCGCGCCTTCTGTTCAGCTGCACCCAGTCTGTGGAATGCACTCCCTGACCATCTAAGGGCTCCACAGACTGTGGACTCTTTTAAAAAAGGCCTTAAAACGCATCTTTTTAGAAAGGCCTTTGGATAAACTGCTATTTTAATGTTTACTCTACTAGTTTTAAAGTTTTTAATGTTGTTTTATCCTGTAGCACTTTGAGGTCATTTACTTGATGTAAAGTGCGTTATAAATAAAATTTATTATTATTATTATTATTATTATGATAGCGTCTGCGCACAAGTCATGAGATATTGTGTGGACGGCTGGCCAGACAGGAACCAGCTACAAGGACCTGTCAAACACTACTGGCATGAGAGAGCAGCCCTGAGTATACATGATGGACTACTCCTGCGTGGCTCAAGGTTAGTCATACCCGCTAACATGAGAAATGACGTGCATGAGAAAGTACACGAAGGCCACCAGGGGGTAGTGAAATGCAGGGAGAGGGCTAGCCAGACTGTATGGTGGCCTGGACTGAGTAGTCAGATTAGGGAGCTTGTTCTTAAATGCAGAGAATGCATCAAAGAGAGAGTCAACCCAAAAGAGCCCCTGATGCCAACCAAACTTCCAGATAGGCCTTGGCAAAAACTAGGTGCAGACCTTTTCATGTTGAGAGAAAAGACTTACCTTTTGGTGGTTGATTACTTCTCTCGATGTGTAGAGATAGCTCAGCTCAGCCCTACAAGATCTATGGATGTTATTGTTAATCTCAAGTCAATGTTTGCACGCCACGGTATTCCAGAGACCTTTATAAGTGACAATGGCCCACAGTTCCGTGGACATGAGATGAAGGCATTTGCAACTGACGCTTTGAGCACTTAACGAGCAGTCCTAAATATCCGCAGAGTAACGGCGAGGCCGAACGTGCGATCCAAACAGACAAAAACTTGCTTAAGAAGGCCGGTGACCCCTATCGAGCCCTGCTAGCATACAGGGCAACACCCCTGAGCAGTGGTTATAGCCCTGCCGAATTGCTCATGGGACAGCGCCTGCGCACCACACTGACCTATCCTGCCAGAGAGGTTGCAGCCGGCGCTTCCAGACCTTCAAGTGCTTCAGCAGACAGAGAGGGAGAAGAGATGGGCAAATGCAAAATGCTTCAACAGCAGACACAGGGCACGAGATCTGGGTAAGCTGTCACCTGGAGACAACGTCTGGATTACCGATGCAGCGGAACAAGGTAAAGTGACATCCGTACACAGCAGTCCACGATCATACCTGATCATGGGACCACAAGGGACACTGCGGCGGAATCGTTGCCACCTGATTCCAATGCCGAAGTCGGGGTCAGAGTGTGAGCAACAACCCGAACAGCCACCTGAAGCAGACAGTGACGTAGAGACTCCTCCACCAGCCACAGAGTCTGTAAACACACCCGACATTATAAGATCGAGGTCAGGCAGAGAAATAAAGAAACCTGACAGACTAAACTTGTGAAAAAAAAAGATGTGAAAAAAAGAACAAATTTGAATGATGTAAAATTCCAAGATTATATTGTGTTTAGATATGAGGTCTGAATGTTTTGTTTAAGTAAGAGACCACACTGTTATGGAATGTTATGTGACTTTGGATATGCAAAAGAAAAGAGTCTAGAGGTTTAAGGAATATATGGTTTGGGTAACCTTATGTTGAGAGGAACCTTTAAGGAGCCACAGCTAATGTTCTCTTCAACTTTCAGTAAGGGGGATGTGGTGTAATGTAATATGGTTATGGTTTAGACCTGAGGAGTCCACAGGCAATATGTCATCTGGACACTAGGGGGAGACTCTGTTATGTTAAGTATTGGAGTGGTAATGCAGTGCAAGATTGTTCAGTAAAAAAATGTTAAAATGAACACCAAGTCGTTGCGCGTGTATTTGAACAACACAACGGTGATTCATGAAAAATATAAATTTAGAATTAATTTAGACCGGCATAGACATAGAAGAAAGTCTCATGGCGGCCGCCATCTTGTCGTCACGTGACAGCACTTGGACGTTGGATGCTTGGATGTCCATGTCCTACAGGCTGCAGCGAGACCTAGCTCAGGTTAAACATTTACGAGTACTTCAAATGTACGTGCATTTAAATTGGCGTTGGAATATAAACTACAACAGACATTGAACATCAGCACTTTAGATTAAATGCAACATTGAAGCACTAATAATTCCTAAATAATTAATTAATCATCAAGCATTGATCCAACATGAATAATCATTACAGAGAGAGGGGTTTTAAACATCATTTATAAAGCATGATATAAAGCATGTTAATTATTTACAAACTATGCAGAATTCATAACGAAAATAATCTGATTTGGTCCCACTAACCAGACCACTGACCAGTCCACTGACCAGTCTACTAACCAGCCCACTGACCAGTCCACTGACAAGTCTACTAACCAGTCCACTGACCATTCCACTGACCAGTGACTGACCACTGACCAGTCCACTAACCAGCCCACTGACCAGTCTACTAACCAGTCTACTAACCAGTCCACTGACCAGTCCACTAACCAGCCCACTGACCAGACCACTGACCAGTCCACTGACCATTCCACTGACCAGTGACTGACCACTGACCAGTCCACTAACCAGCCCACTGACCAGTCTACTAACCAGTCTACTAACCAGTCCACTGACCAGTCTACTAACCAGCCCACTGACCAGACCACTGACCAGTCCACTGACCAGTCTACTAACCAGACCACTGACCAGACCACTGACCAGTCTACTAACCCGTCCAGTGACCAGACCGCTGACCAGACCACTGACCAGTCCACTGACCAGTACTAACCAGACCACTGACCAAACTACTGACCAGTCCACTGACCAGTCTAATAACCAGTCCACTGACTAGTCCACTGACCAGTCTACTAACCAGTCCACTGAGCAGTACTAACCAGACCACTGACCAGTCCACTGACCAGTCTACTAACCAGTCCACTGACCAGTAATAACCAGTCCACTGACCAGACCACTGACCAGTACTAACCAGTCCACTGACCAGACCACTGACCAGTCTACTACCAGTCCACTGACCAGTCTACTAAACAGTCCACTGACCAGTACTAACCAGACCACTGACCAGACCACTGACCAGTCTACTAACCAGTCCACTGACCAGTCTACTAACCAGTCCACTGACCAGTACTAACCAGTCCACTGACCAGACCACTGACCAGTACTAACCAGACCACTGACCAGACCACTGACCAGTCTACTAACCAGTCTACTAACCAGTCCACTGACCAGTCTACTAACCAGTCCACTGACCAGTCTACTAACCAGACCACTGACCAGTGACTGACCACTGACCACCAGACCTCAAATAGGGTTAGTTAGTGTGTTAAAGGATTTAGGAAAGGCTCCAGGTTGATTGACACGTCTGTTGGGATGTATCAGACGGGTTTGTTCCTGACAGTCTGCTCCGAACAAGCTTCGTCTGGCACAAACTGGGCTGGACCCTCAGCAAAGCCTCGACCAATCAGAGCAGCCCGGCGGGTTTAAGGAGAAGAACGACCTTATCCCGTTTAAATTACTTTTATTCAAATATTGTAAAAACAATGATTACATTATCAATGAAAGTATCTCTCTCTCTCTCTCTCTCTCTCTCTCTCTCTCTCTCTCTCTCTCTCTCTCTCTCTCTCTCTCTCTCTCTCTCTCTCTCTCTCTCTCTCTCTCTCTCTCTCTCTCTCTCTCTCTCTCTCTCTCTCTCTCTCTCTCTCTCTCTCTCTCTCTCGCTCTCTCTCTCTCTCGGGGAGAGCAGGCTGTATTTAAGCTCTAAACCTCTCGGATATAAAGGCAGTGTTCCATGTAGTGGACTATGACGGTATTGTTTCCTGTAAAGCAGTCTGTCCTCGGTCGGTCCGGACGGGGGACGATGTTTCTGCTACTGCTCTGCTGCGCTGCGACCAGCGCGCTTCACCCGGGTGGAGAGGCAGGGGGTCTGGACGACAGGCAGAAGAACATTATGAGCCAGGTGAGCACCGCGACGCTTTTCATATTATTCTCATAGAATTGAGCTGCGCGCGTGTGTCTATGTGTGTGAGTGCGTGCGTGTGTGCGCGCGTGTGTGTTCAGCTCACTCTATTGGACAGACGCATCACCTGAAGTGTTGAATGAATCCCAGTTTATACTTTTCCAGGCATTTTATACAATTAACACTACTAATATTACTAGTATTTTTTCAGTATATTACTAGTATATTCTAATATATTTTATTTAACACTAAAAGCCCTAAAGGGAGGAGACACACTTTGCTCAAGAGGTTCTGGGACCAAATCTGACCTCTGCAATCTAATGAGTTAACCCTCCCAGTTCTACTTTCATAATTACATTTACATTTAGGGTATTTAGCATATGCTTTTATCCAAAGCGACTTACAAAGAGAACATTTGTCAGAACAAGTTTCAAGCATTTTAATTGCTAGGTAAACCATTGCTAGTATATAACATCTCTGGCTAAGTGCCAAGTTACAAAGAGCAATTATAAAGTGACGTACAACATACAAGTTTAGTTTTTTTGGGAAGGGGGGGTCGGTAGAGGATGGATTTTATGCAGGGTTCAGGTGAACTCTGAACAAATGAGTATTGAGTCTCTTCTGGAAAATGGGGAGTGACTCTGCAGTCCTGACACTGGCAGGAAGCTCGTTCCACCACTGCGGTGCCAAAACGGAGAAGGGTTGTGATTTCGCCATCCAACCTTTTCCTCCTTTTAGTGATGGAGGTACCAGTCCACCAGCTGAGGTAGTTGAGCGGAGTGCTCGAGCAGGGGCGTGGTGTTTCACTAATGTTTGGAGGTAGGCAGGGACAGTTCCATTGACGGCTTTGTAGGCCAGTAGCATCATTTTGAATTTTATGCGAGCCACTACAGGAAGCCAGTGGAGGTCATGGAAGAGGGGGGTCACACTGGAGAATTTGTGTCAGTTGAACACGAGGGGTGCTGCAGTGTTCTGGAGTTTCAGTAGTCAAGGCGGGAGATGACAAGTGTTTGGGTCAGGAGCTGTCGCTTCCCTCGTGAGAAATGGCCGGATCCTGCGGATGTTGTAGACAGCAAATCTACAGGAGTGGGTCACTGCAGTGATGTTTGAAGTGCAGGACAGATGGTGGTCGACTATTACGCCCAGGTTCCTTGTGGTCGGTGAGGCAGATACTGTGATGCCCTTGACCAAGACCAGCAAGTCCCTGTGAGGGCAGTTTTTCCCCAGTATGTAGAGAAGCTCAGTCTTTGCGAGATTGAGCTTGAGTTGATGCGCAGTTGTCCAAGAGCTGATGTCTGCCAATTATTCTGAGACACGTGTTACAATCAGAGTGTCTGAGGGCAGCAAGGAAGGGAACAGTTGGGTGTCTTCCGCATAACAGTGATAGGAGAAGCAGTGTGATGCGATAACAGAGCACAAAGATCTGGGGCTGTATTGCTAAACATTCTATGCACAAAGAGTTGCTCCTAGTGGCCAAATTCTAAGAAAATTCTTAGAATCATGACATTTTCTTAGAACTTCCCCTCAAAGTTAAGACTAAATCCTAGTAAAGATAAAAGGTATTCCTAAAGAATCTTAGCTCTTAAGAGAGCTCCTAAAGTTAAATCAGCTAAGAGCAGGGAGGAGGACTTTTAAGAGGCATTTCTTAAGCAGAGGAGAAAATGGCTGAAAGAAGAGGCAGCAGAAATATTCTCCAAACACTTAATGACAGTGAGCTAATTAAACGCTACAGATTGGATCATGCAGGAATACTGTTTGTGGTAGATTTGAATGCCACCCAACACTGCTTCTTATAGTCCAGCCAGCAATCACAGAAATTGATGAAAGCTGAGCCATTTTACCTTTCTTAATACCAAATGCATGAAGTGCTAAAATAACTAGCATGGTAAATAAATGTAAGCAAATAAATATAACTATCAGCATGTGAGTACTGTGGAAGTGGACCTGAGTTTTCACACATTTTGTGGGATAATTTTAAAGTATGGCCTACTATTTATTTAACAAAGATGTTCTTTTTATGTAAAATATTATTCATAATTACACAGTCTTCATAGAGTTTAGATTCTATGATTAGGTCTATTGATTTCACGGTCCATTCTATGCCCAGTATCACCAAGAGTGTATTTTTTTATCAAGCGTTTAGGATCAACCAATCACGTCTTTTAAAATAATGGCTCATACCTAGCAACGGGGTCAACCACACCTCCTCACTAAAATAAAATTTTGTCCATTCCTTGCTTGTTCTGGAATCACTCTTAAACTAAGCTAGGAATTTTTAGGCTAAGTTAGGAGCTCTCCGAGAGGATTCTCAGGATCTTTAGTAATACCGCCCCTGGTATATAGGGAGAACAAAAGCGGTCCTAGTACTAGTGATGGGAAAGAGACCGCATATGTCGAGTCCGAGTCAAAACCGAGTCTTTAAGGAGTCGAGACCGCATTGAGACCGATCAAAAAGAGCAGATTTTCATGATTTACCTATGTTTAACATCACCCAAGTATCATATTCAACCGTTAAATTCACAAAGGGTAGAGTGGGGATTGTTCGCTGTAGGAGCAGTCCAGCACACACTTGTCTACCAAACTTCTTCTCTGAACAATACTTTAAGGCTAGGAGCTCAGCTGGAGTCATATATATATATAAAGTATATGGTGTTTGGGCAAACATTGTATCAATATCTTTCAAAACCGTTGCTGCACAGCATAGCACCATGGGATATATTTTCACACCAGGCAGTCAATAATACAGGCGTGCAGGAAGACATTTTCGGCAGGGGGTGCGGGGGGGGGGGGGGGGGACCTCCGCCTCCTTTAAAAAAAACAAAAAAAAAACACTCGCCCCTCCCCTAGAACAGATGAGCTGACAGTGCGCAGAAACTATATCGCAACAAGCGAACTCCAAAGACCAGCGATGAAAAAATAATCTATCTAAATATCTTTGTAAATGCGTGCATACAAACTGAAATGTTATTTGCCTAGTGCAGTCAATGTAAATTTTATATTATTAGCAATATATCCATTATCAAATTGTCTGTTAAAAAGAGCTTGATGCGCCAGGATCAGTGGTAGATGACAATGTTTATTTTAAAGACCCACTCCGGCCATTGATTGACCCCTGACATTTTCGCTTTATTTAAAAAAGGAGTACATTCGAACATTTTTGGCCCAACTAATAAAGAATTGTACAGCTTTTACACAGAAGGTGTTCAAACCTTCTTCATGGTTTCAGGCAAGGGGTTTTTCTTGCCCACGCCCCTTTATCTGCGGCTGGTTTATACTTCTGCGTAGGGATTGCGGTCATTACATACGGGTTACTAGCGAGTTAAAAAAAAAGTTTATAGAAATGAAGGCAAAAGTTATGTATATATATATATGTTGTCGCCAATCAGTCGAAGCATTTATCAAGGCTGTGTTTACACCGTGGCGGTGTTTACGAGTGGAAACCGGAAAAGCGATCTCCAGTGAATGTAGTTCGCGGACCAATCACAGCCAAAGCTGCTGCGTTGGGATTGCGTCGCCTCGACATGTGTCTAGGATTTTGGGAGGTGCACGTCAAGGATGTAAAGGGTTTGTAAAGGGTTCGTAAAGGGTCCGGAACCCCCCAGCATTGTGTCGACGCGGAAGCATAAACGAAGCATAACCCAACCTTTATTAACCAAGCCTTCACAGTTGCCTGCGCTCGTGCAGGGGGCGGGTCTTACCTGAAAGTCAGTTTTTGATTGGTTCCACATCTTCATGACGACATGCGGACAGGAAAAACGGATTCGTGTTTTTGTGACTTGCGGAGGTTCAGTGACATTTCAAACCAGAAATCCTCATGAATCGTTTTACGACATATTTCGATCGTACTATGTTTTGAAATACATATATATCACTAGTAGGTGATAGTAAAAGGGTAAAAAAGTCAAATTTTGTCGGAGTGGGTCTTTAAAGCTTCGCCAACAGGGGGTGCTGCAGCACCTGCCGCACCCCCACTTCCTGCGCCACTGCAATAATATGTTTTTTTTTTTATTAGGGACCGAGCCTGTGACACAGGACGAAGGTCCCTATTGTTTTTCGTTCATTTATCTACTTGTGGAACTTTGATGGCAATTTGCACTATCTGAACATATACGAAGAGTCCATTCTTTTTGGCAAAGTTGTCAGGCCTGGTGAAAAATTATATATTCTATGCATCACGTTCATGTCGCACACTAGGAAGACCTCTAGGTGGCGCTGTTTTGACCAAAATCCGTAACGCTAATAACTCCCGCATAGTTTGTCGCACATTCGAAAACTTTATATCCACTCATGCGGGCATTCATGCTGCACCTCATCATATAGGCCACGCCCACTTCCGCCTGACTTTTTTTTGCTACAACGCAAAAACGCCAAAAGAAAGCGGCCCGGGGTAAAATTGAGGGGCTTTCTCCGATTTTCACGAAACTTGACATTTAGCATCTCCAGACAGATCCATGCAAAAACGTCGTATAAAGTATGTTAAAATTCTCTCAAATTTCTTTGTCCGTTCCACACTAAACTTTGGAGCCTACTTCAGTATATCTCCCTCATGCATCCTACAAAATTTCTAGTCATTGCCCCTAGGTGGCACTCTTTAAAATCAAGATGTTTATTCCTCCACATTTGCAAGTGCAATTAAGACAAAACTTGGTATGCAGATAGCCCATGGCTCCCTGAGGCTCAAAAGGGGAAAACAAATCTGCCACTGGATGGCGCTCTAAAAGCAGGGCAAATCACTGTGCAAACACCGTAATAGTTATGAATATGAAATTCAGAGGACACGTGTACAGTGCTGCCCAAAGCTCACATACCAAAAATCGTGCTTGTCGTGGTTGTAGCGCCCCTACAGGCTTTAAAAACGACAGCCCCGACACCACGTTTCACGTACATGTATGAAACTCGGTGGGCACGTTAAACAGGCCCAGCCCTACAAAAAAGTCTCCTGGACCCATACCCACAAACCCAGCGGAAGTCAGATATTTGCATTTAAAATGTGCAATTTTTGCGTTTTATTTGAACGAACTCCTCCCAGGGGATTTGTCGCTTGGGCTTCAAATTGTTTGTGTAGGTTCACAACATGGAACTTGAGAAAAGTTGTGCTATTTGGGACTCTACGTCAAAGGGCGTGGCCACGGCGTGCCGTCAAATTCGGCCATAATCAATTTTTGCGTCTTTGCCACGACATCGACTTTCACCGATATGTATGAAACTCGGTAAGGATGTTAATCTGGCCAAGCCCTACAAAAAAGCCTCTTGGACCCATACCCGAAAACCCCCCGGAAGTCAGATATTTTCATTTTAATTTTTGTCATTTTTGATTTTCGCGTCCTATTTGAACGAACTCCTCCCAGGGGATTTGTCGCTTGAGCTCCAAATTTTTTGGGTAGATTCAGAGTATGGTTCTTACCAAAAGTTGTGCTATTTGCGACTCTACCTCAAAGGACGTGGCCATGGCTTGCCGTCAAAGTCGGCCATATTCAATTGTGTCGTCTTTTATGCCCATGTTTGTGAACGAACTCCCAAGAGATTTATCCGTTCTGCATCAAAATTGGTCAGTACAGTAACAACTTGGTTCACAGCTAAAATTGCGCTATTTGCGTCTCTACCTCGAAGGGCGTGGCCAGGGCGTGCCGTCAAATTTGGCCATATTCAATTATGTTGTCTTTCATGCCCATGTTTGTGAACGAACTCCTCCCATGGGATTTATCCGTTCTGCTTCAAAATTGGTCAGTACAGCTAAAACGTGGTTCTTAACTAAAGTTGTGCTATTTGCGACTCTACCTCGAAGGGCGTGGCCAGGGCGTGCCGTCAAAGTCGGCCATACCACACAGTGCGTGGACAGCCACAAACGAGAACCTGTCACAACGCCATCCTTGTGCAAACGACAACCTGTCACGACACCATCCACGTGAACGACAACTGGTCACGACACCATCCATGTGAACAACGACCTGTCACGACATCATCCACGTGAACGACGACCTGTAACGACGCCATCCACGTGCCGCCGAGTCGCATGACGGCGAGGTCCCGCCCAATGTTCCGCGGGGCATTAACCCTAGTTATTATTGAAATACGAGTATTTGCAATGGTTCATATTTTAGAATATACCATGAAATGGGGGGGAGGGGGGCGGGGCTGGTCTCGTTGTCTCGGTTTAAAATTACGAGTCCACCTCCTTCCAATGAAGGTCAAGTCCGAGTCAAGACCGAGTGTTTTTGCTTTCGAGACCGAGACGAGACTGAGTAAGCAAAAAATGGTCTTGAGTCTCGAGTCCAAGACCGGACTCGAGTACTACAACACTACCTAGAACTGAGCCGCTGGTGTCGCTCACAATCGACGTCGCTTCCCTGGTGAGGCGGGTGGTGTATGTGTCCTTCAAGGAAGGGAGTGGGGCACCAATGGTCTTACCAGCTATGTTCACTATGCTGTGTTCAGTGCAGCTACCGCCCCACACAGTGATGCAGCTGGACAGGATGCTTTCAATGGTGCCCCGGGTAAGGTATGATGTGAGCCAGGCTAGCGCATTGTCAGTAATGCTGATATCAGCAAGAGTGGTGAGGAGAATCTGGTGGTTCACGGTTTTGAACACCGCAGACAGGTTGAGGAGAACAAGCACCGATAAGAGGGAAGAGGCCTTGGCGGCACAAAGGTACTTGGTCACCGTCAGGACCAAGTCGGAGAACAATTGGTTAGAGACTGCACGTTCCAGCGTTTTAGGAAGGAATGATAGCAGAGATAGCGGTCTGTAGTTCTGGATGTCAGCAGTGTCGAGGGTATGTTTCTTGAGGAGTGGTTTGACTCTGGCAGTTTTGAAGGGTGCTGGGATGAGACCTAAGGTGAGGGAAGAGTTAATGAGGGTGGTGATGAACGGTAGGATGTCGGTAGAGATGGGCTGGAGAAGGGAGGAGGGGATAGTGTCAAGGGGACAGGTGGTCTGACCATGGCATGGTTGGATGTGACCAGTCACTGGACCTCTCCAGAGAGAGAGGGGTAAAGCGGTTAAGTCTAGCAGAGTGAGGAAGGGGGGGGGGGGGGGGTGGGGGGGGGTTAGGAGGGAGGAGAACGAACATGGAAAACAGTTTTTCTGGGGTTGGAGGCAGAGGAGTTGATCTTGTTCCGGTAGAATGTAGATTTGGCTGTTGACACTGTGGAGGTGATGTCTGAGAGGAGGTGAAGGTAGTGGGAGAGATCATAAGCAGAACCCGATTTCTTCCATTTCCTCTCAGCTGTACATAGCTCTGTTCTATGAGCACGCAGAGATTCGGACAGCCAAGGAGGAGGAGAAGATGGCACTGGTCAGGATATGAGGAGACAGAGGGAGTCCAAAGAGGAGGAAAGGGAAGATAGCATCTCTTCGTGCCGCCAAAGCCACTTCCCTCTCGTCGGTGCTTGTTCTCCTCGACCTCTCTGCGGCGTTCGTCACCGTGAACCACCAGACCCTCTTCACCACCCTCGCTGAATTCAGCATCACTGACACTGCGCTAGCCTGTTTCACATCTTACCTTATGGATCACATTTATCAGGTCACATGGAACGGCTCCCTGTCCAAACCCCTCTCGCTAAACACTGGGGTCCCTCAAGGCTCAGTACTAGGACCGCTTCTTTTCTCCCTATATACCAAATCTCTAGGCTCTGTAATCACATCACACGACTTCTCCTATCACTGTTATGTGGACGACACTCAACTGTTCCTCTCCTTCCCCCCCTCAGACACTCTGATTGCAACACGCATCTCAGAATGCTTGGCAGACATCAGCTCTTGGACAACTGTGCATCAACTTAAGCTCAATCTCGCAAAGACTGAGCTTCTCTTCATACCGGGGAAAGACTGCCCTCACAGGGACCTGCTGGTCTCGGTCAAGGACATCACAGTATCTGCCTCACCGACCGCAAGGAATCTGGGCGGAATAGTCGACCACCAACTGTCCTGCACTTCAAACATCACTGCAGTGACCCGCTTCTGTAGATTTGCTCTCTACAACATCCGCAGGATCCGGCCATTCCTCACGAGGGAAGCGACACAGCTCCTGACCCAAGCACTTGTCATCTCCCGCCTCGACTTCTGCAACTCGCTCTTAGCTGGACTCCCTGCAACCGCGATTAAACCGTTGCAGCGAATCCAGAACGCTGCAGCACGCCTCGTGTTCAACCAAAACAAATTCTCCCATGTGACCCCCTCTTCCACTGGCTTCCTGTAGTGGCTCGCATTAAATTCAAGACGATGCTACTGGCCTATAAAGCCATCAATGGAACTGCCCCTACCTACCTCCAAACATTAGTGAAACACTATGCCCCTGCTGGAGCACTCCGTTCAACCACCTCAGCTGGTCGACTGGTACCACCATCACTAAAAGGAGGAAAAGGTCGGACGGCAAAATCTACTCTTCTCCGTTTTGGCACCTCAGTGGTGGAACAAGCTCCTTGCCAATGTCAGGACTGCAGAATCACTCCCCATCTTCCAGAAGAGACTCAAGACCCACTTGTTCAGACTGTTCATCTGAACCCTGAATAACCCTACCCTCATGCTCATACTGTATTAGCAGCAATGAAATGTTTCACCTTCTTATGAAAAATGTGCTCTTTGTAAGTCGCTTTGGATAAAAGCGTCTGCTAAATGTCCTAAATGTAAATGTAAATAGCAGGGTAGAGGAGGCTTCCTCAGTGGAGAGTAGTGAGAACTGTTCTGGGGGGGAGTAGTGATGAGAGAACAGCAGAGGAGAGAGTAGAGGGAGAGAGGGTTTTAAGGTTGTGGTGGGTGGTGATAGTGTGGGGGGTAGGAGGAACAGAGAAGGGGGACTTTAAGGGGAGAGAAAAAGCGACAAAGTGATGGTCAGACACAGGGAGTGGGGTAACAGAGTGCACGGGTACTGCAGGACCTTCTCAACTCAACTCAACTCAACTTCACTTTATTGTCATTGCACAAGAAACACAGAATGATTTTTGGCAGCGAAATGTCGTTGCTATGGTTTCCGGCAGACACAGAGAATCAGCAGATGTATAATGTATAAACAGAACTATATAAAAAAAAAAATACAGAAATAGAGATATAAAACTATGATCAATGTAATATATAAATAAAGTGCAAATGAACTGGATATAAGTTACAGATAATACTGGAAAAAGTGTCAGTGTAGGCATGAGAATAGTATTGTGGAACATTTTAGCAGCGGGGTGGAGATTTCACACATCGATAGGGAAGTATTGCACTGGAAGTATTGAAAGTATTGAAAGTATTGCACTGAAATGGGTGGGGGGGTTATTTAGCATTGAGCAGTCTGATGGCTAGGGGGAAGAAACTTTTGCTGAGTCTGGCTGTTCTGCAGCAAATGCTGCGGAACCTTCTGCCAGACACCGGCCGGGAGAACAGTCCTTGGTGGGGGTGGGTGGGGTCAGAGAGGATCCTGTGGGCTCTGGACAAGCAGCGGCTGTCTGCTATGTTTCGGATGGGGGGGAGAGGAGTCCCGATGATCTTCTTCGCTGTCCTCACCACTCTCTGCAAAGGCTTCCAGTCAGAGGCTCTGCAGCTCCCAGACCAGACGGAGATGCAGCTGGTCAGCAGGCTCTCGATGGTCCCTCTGTAGAAGGTGGTGAGGATGGGAGGGGGGAGGGAGGCTCTCCTCAGTCGCCGCAGGAAGTGCAGGCGCTGCTGTGCCTTCTTCGCCAGGGAGGAGGTGTGGAGTGACCAGCTGAGGTTGTCAGAGATGTGCACCCCCAGGAACTTGGTGCTTCTCACAACTTCCACAGCTGTGCCGTTGATGAGGAGGGGCGTGTGGCTGGGTCTGGATCTCCTGAAGTCCACGATGATCTCCTTTGTTTTATCAATGTTCAGGACCAGGTTGTTCACCTTGCACCAGTACACCAAGTGTTGCTTGGTGGACTGGACAATAACAGGACAATACTTGGACAATAACAGTTCGTTATTGTCCTGAATGAGGCCCACAACGGTTGTGTCGTCCGCATACTTCAGGATGTGGTTGCTGTTGTACCTTGGACGACAGTCGTGGGTCATCAGGGTGAAAAGCAGGGGGCTCAGAACGCAGCCCTTGGGGGAGCCGGCGTTCAGGGAGATGATACTGGAGATGTTGATCCCCACGTGGACAGACTGGGTTCTGTCGGTAAGAAAGTCCAGCAACCAGTTACACAGGGGGGTATTGAGTCCCAGGGGCTCCAATTTGCATACCAAGTCCTGGGGGATGATCGTATTGAATGCTGAGCTGAAATCCAGGAACAGCATCCGTACGTGGGTGTTCTTCTCCTCCAGGTGCTCCAGGCTCAGATGGAGAGCAGAGGAGATGACATCCTCAGTGGAGCGGTTGGGCCGGTATGCAAACTGGGCCGGGTCGAATGATGGGGGGAGTAAGGCCCAATCTCAATTCTCTATCTTACCCCTGCCCCTTGACCCTTGAAACAGAGGGGTAAGGGCTACATGCCCCTATGAATTGAGACAACACTCGTTACGGTTACGTCATCATACATTGACGACAAAATATTGACAATTTGTTATACACACTGCATGGTGTTTTGTATCTTTTTCAGTTAATACGGTTTTGAATTTCATTGATGTTCAGAAACGATGTCTTTGTTAACCAACATGTCTTTATTTACAATTATGAATGGCTACAACATTGAACGCATGACTCACTCCCACATTTGCTTTGAAGCGTATTTTGATTTCAGACATTTCTGCTCGTTTTCGTGCCGAAAACGTATCAGCTGCCGGGTTTCCTCCGGCGTTCCTGTGTGAAAAAGGACGATATATGTAAAGCACGTATCGATTTGTCTCTAGTTGTCTACACTGTTATCAAACGGAATTCGCTGCTAATTGTGTTTAGTAAACTAGACATGCATGGAGTTCATTGCTAGTCAGAGAAATGTGAAGTTGTGCACTCAGCAATGTAACGTTCGCATAACGATTTTCAAAAAAGTTTCGATTAAGAATATGGTTGCAAATATATAGGTACAGGACTGTTTAGAGCACAAAACAATACTGTCGTAAATTTTAAATCAATTATTTCAGCCGAAAATACTTATTTATTTATTTTGTTATTTATTTGTTTATTTAGCAGGGACAATGCACAGCTCATTAGCAGTACCAGAGTTAGCTATAAGCTAATTTTCATCTGTAGTCCCTGGGCAGGAAACAGAGGATCTCTGTCAAAAGGAAAACCTAACACTGAAGTATAAAAGAGAAAAGGAAAAAAAAAAAAAAACAGTAACACACAATTCTACAACAATAAAGCACAGCAACATAATACAAACAGTAAAATCACAACATTAGGACACCACAACAATAGCAGCAACAGCACAACATTAGGACACCACAACAACAGGACATCACAACATTAAGACAACAGTCTATGCATGATGGGTACATGCTTGGGTTGATTTCAGCCATGACTTCATCTTACATTTAAAAACAGCAAAGGTGTTCCACTCTCTTATCTGGCTCGGTACTGAGTTCCAAGACTTTGTGGCTCTAACTGAAAATACGGATGTGCCAAACTCAGTGGATCTGTGCTGTACTACACACAGTGGCGGTTTTAGGCACGGGCAGACCGGGCAGCCGCCCGGGGCGGCACTTTGGGGGGGGCGGCACGAGATCGTCAAAAAAAAAAAAAAGCGCTTCTCTAATCTATCTATCATGTCACTATGTGGGGAATTGGCAAATTATCGCCCCCTGCAACTGCAGGGGGCGTCCGATCGCCGCGAAAAAAATTTAACTGTCTGATGTACAGCCAATCACAACTGTCTGACGTATGTGACAGTCTATGGCCGAGCCGATCTGGTACCTACACCGGCCGCTCCGCTCACTTTCGCCCCCCGCTCCACTTAAAAATCATTCCGCTCCACTGAAATCGCTCCACGCTCGCTCCAATTTAAAAGAGGGAGAAATAATCTACTACGAATTGCCACCTTAAACAGAAAACGTACATACTAAAGAACTAAGAGCAACGGCAATATATTTCAGTCATAGAACATTTATTTTGAAAGATAGACAAGTGCAACAAGAAGACACACGTTTGGATTTGGGCATGTCAGACTCGTGGTGTGAGCGGTATTGGAGCGACACTAGAGCGGAACAGAGCGGCCGCTCCGGCGTCTGAATAAAAAAACACTCCACGTTCCAGCAACATTCCATCCGCTCCTCGCTCGCTCGAGCTCCGCTCCGCTCACTAGCTCTGGCCCGGACTCATTTCACCTAGTCAATTAGACTTCACTAGCAGCCCAATACACAGCCCACCTATGCCTACACAGGTGGGCTGCAGCGTTTAATATAAGGGGAAATTCTCGCGGCTGGATTGGCTCCCCAACGTTCACAGTTCACTAGTAGTATAAAGGCTCAGCACTGTGTTTTAGTCATTTTTGTATAAATTCTTTCTGAAAACTCCTCAACCCCATTTAGTATGACACATTGTGTCATCAACATGCATATCAGTACCAGCAGTTTGTAAGTAATTTGTCAGTAATTGATATGTGATAAATTGGTTTTCAAAATTCACCAGATTGATGCATTTAATAATAATAATAATAATAACTTGGACTTATATAGCGCCTTTAAAGTACACAAGGTCGCTTTACAAAAAGTGTGGGAGGGGGGGCAAAAAAGGGGGGGGCAGGGGGGTTAGGGATCAAAGGACTTAGTGCAGAGAAATGTTTTGAGGTGCTTTTTGAACATGGGTAGGGATGAGGCAGAGCGGATGTGGAGTGGGAGACTGTTCCAGTTTGTTGGAGCATAGGCAGAGAAAGCCCTGTCCCCAAATGTTCGCAACCTTGTGCGGGGTATTGTCAGCAGGTCCTTGTCAGCGGACCGCAGGGAGCGTGACTGAGTGTAGGGGAGGAGGAGATCCTTGAGGTATTGTGGTGAGAGTCCATGGAGAGCTTTGTAGGTGAGCAAGAGGATCTTGTAGGTGATGCGTGACTTGACTGGCAACCAGTGGAGCTGTTGGAGGATGGGAGTGATATTCTGCCAGGGCTTGGTGTTGGTTAGAACCCTGGCAGCTGAGTTCTGGACACGCTGGAGCCTGCTAAGTTCCTTGGAGGGCAGTCCAGGCAGGACACCGTTGCAGTAATCCAGGCGGGAGGTGATGAAGGCGTGGATGAGTGTTTCTGTGACTGAGTGCGTGAGTAAGGGCCGGAGTCGTGAGATGTTTCTGAGGTGATAGAAGGCAGACTTGGTGGTGTTGTTGATGTGAGACCGGAAGGAGAGAGTGGAGTCCAGGACGACGCCCAGGTTGCGCACCTCAGGAGAGGGGGAAATGCAGCAGCCATCCACAACCAGGGCCAGGTCCCCAACTTTTTTGAGCAGTGGTGCAGGGGCCACCACCATGAGCTCTGTCTTACTGCTGTTAAGTTTGAGTAGGTTTGTGGTCATCCATGATTTGAGTTCCTGTAGGCAGTTGACAAGTTGTGAGGGTGGGAGGTGGGAGGAGGGGTTTGTGCTGAGGTAAAGTTGAGTATCATCGGCATAGCAGTGGAAGTTGAGGCCATGTTTACGGATGATAAGGCCTAAAGGTAGCATGTAGATGGTGAATAACAGTGGACCAAGTACTGAGCCCTGGGGCACACCATAGTTGACAGATGCTGGATGGGAGTTGGAGCCATTCAGGGTGATGAATTGTTTCCGGTCTGTGAGGTAGGACCGGAACCAGGACAGTGCTGAGCCACTGAGGCCGATGGGGTCGGAGAGGCGGTGGAGGAGGATGGTGTGAGAGACTGTATCAAAAGCTGCAGAAAGGTCAAGGAGGATAAGGATGGAGATGAGGCCATTGTCGGCAGCAAGCAGAAGGTCATTAGTGATTTTGATAAGGGCGGTCTCAGTGCTATGGTGGGTTCTGAAACCGGATTGGAGGGGTTCGAAGAGCTCATGGTGGGCCATGTGGTGTTGTAGCTGGGCAGCCACTGCTCTTTCCAAGATTTTGCTGAGGAAAGGGAGGTTGGAGATTGGACGGTAGTTGTTGGGCTCGTCCGGGTCTGAACCTGGCTTTTTAAGAGTTGGAATGACTGCTGCCATTTTGAAGCTGGATGGTACCACACCAGAGGCCAGAGATGCATTTATGATGTTTACCACTGGATGGCAGAGGATGGGAAGACAGGCCTTTACCAGGGTGGTGGGCATTGGGTCCAGCTTGCTGGTTGAAGACTTGGCTGAGGTGACCAGTTTTTTAACTTGGTCAGCATCTAGTGGAGAGAAGGTGGATAGGCAGCACTGGTGAGAGCGGGCAGCAGTGTGATGGGGATCTTGTTGGGGCAGTGAGGGGCACAGGGAGGGCCCAGGAGACTGGAGCTGCTGGTGGATGTTGTCCACTTTTTGTTGGAAGAAATCCAGGAACCTTGAGCAGAGGTCAGCAGCATCTGAGGGTTTAGCTGCATCAGGAGGGTTGAGAAGACGGTTGATGGTGGAGAAGAGCAATTTGGGGTGTTTTTGTTGGTTATTGATGAGCATGGAGTAGTACTTTGTTTTCGCCTGAGCAAGGGCATCTTTGTAACTTGTTACGTGTTCTTTGAACGCTTCACGATGGACAGTGAGGCCGGATCTTCTATATCGTCTCTCGAGCCTACGTCCTGTGGTTTTCATCCTGCGGAGCTCAGGGGTGAACCAGGGGGCGGGGCGAGAGAAGGACACATAACGCGTGGTGAGAGGTGCTACAAAGTCCAGGCTGAGAGAGAGGGCACGATTGTAGTGTTCCACCATGCCATCAACTGTTTCTTGGAGGTGGGAGGTGGCGAGGTGGGTCGCTATGGTGTCAGATAGCGTTGAAGTACACACCCGTTTGATGTTCCTGAATGTAATGGGCCGTTTCTTGCACTTCTTAGGGAGAGGCACAGGGACCAAGAATAGAATGGCAAGGTGGTCAGAGACAGCCAGGTCAGTGCACTGCAGGTGGGAGGGGGTTACGCCAGCACAGCACACCAGGTCCAGTGTGTGCCCTTTGTCATGTGTGGGGCCTTGTACATGTTGTGTGAAATTAAAGCAGTCCAGCAGTGAGAGCAAATCAGTAGCAAGGGAGCAGCTACTGGAATCCACATGAATGTTAAAATCACCCAGAAGGATAGTAGACGGGGATTTTGGGCAAACAGTGGCAAGCAGTTCAGTGAGCTCAGATATGAAGCAGGCAGAGGCTTTGGGGGGGTGGTAGATTAGGACAACCTGTAGCTGTGTGGACCCACTCAACATGAAGTGAATACACTCAAAGGAGGTGGTATTCACTGGGATGTCTTTTATCAGAATGTCAGCCCGATGGATAACAGCAAGCCCGCCACCACGGCCAAGGCTGCGAGGCTTCTGGATATAGCCATAACCTGGTGGGGTGGCTTGGTTGAGAATTATAAACTCTTGTTGATTTTGCCATGTCTCAGTAAGACATAAAAAATCCAGTGATTTCTCCAAGATGTGATCATGGATGAGAAGGGCTTTGTTATTTAATGAACGAATATTAAGCAGCATGAACGATGTTGGCCTGGTTAGTGCAGTGTCAGGAGTGACCGTATTGTCTACACAGACCAAGGATAGCAGATTTGCATGAGAGAGGCGTGGTTTTGATCGATGACGTCGCTGGCGAGTGGTACACCGAACAGCTGGGACAGACAAAGTTTCATGAAAGTAAACAAACTTATGATGAGCAGCCCTATGGACATAGGGGGGACGACGCAGGAGATGGAGAGATTTTATCACCTCTAGGCAACTCTGAGATGTGTTTGAGTTGAGACTCATGAGTTGTACTGCGGTATATTTGATGGAGTTCGTGGCCAAGCGGCAGCAGCCAGTCCTTAGCATCCTAGCTCGGTTTGCTACTTCCATTACGGAGACAAGAGGCCAGGAAAGCCACAGCGCAGCGGAGGAACGTTTGTGGATAGCAGTTTGCAGGAGATGAGAAGGAGATGGTGCTATCGGAGGACTCACGGTAGGTTACTCACAGTACTGACGTCTGATGGGTTGAAGGTGTAGTAGCCTATAGTTTGCCGCGGCAGCGTTAGACAGCCATGACAACGCAACGTGACCGAGCAAAACAGCATAAACATCCACACACTGATGTCGACTGGTTGTAGTACGGTTGTAGTACGGCTGTACAAATGAACAAATGAAATCTACTGAATTTTTCTCCCGGGGGGGCATGCCCATGGACCCCCCCTAGAGGATTGCGAGCCCCCCACCATAGTCTACAAAAATCCTGTGGGAAACACTGGGGGGGGGGGGGGGGGGGGGGGACACGGGACTGCGACGACAGTTCAACTCTGGGGGGGGGCGGCGGCGCTGGCGAATCTCGCCCGGGGCGTAATTCAATGTAGAACCGCCACTGACTACACAGTCCCCTCTGTTGGACGTTCTAGTTCTCCTTCCATTGTCTGAGCGCAGTGACACAAACTCATTCAACGGAGGGGCGGCCAAATTGTTCATTATTTTGTAAACTAAACATACATCAGCAAGAAACAAAAAACTTTCAAAGGTCATGAGGTTATGCCTTTGAATGATTTTACAGTGGTGATATTTGAATGGCTTTTTGTCCAGTACTTTGAGTGTTTGTTTGTAAAGTGTTTGCAGTGGAGAAATTGTTGTTTTCCCAGTTTGTGACCAGCTTGTAAAACAGTAAGAGATGTGTGAAAAGATCATGGAGTGCATGTAAAGTTTTGCTGCATCCAAAGGGAGCTGGTTCCTAATGTACCTAAAATTCCTTAAATTGAATTTGACTGTATTACACACCTGCTTCACATGTTTCTTAAAGGAGAGCTGTGAGTCAACAGTTATTCTTAAATATTTAACATTTGAAACAGTCTGGATCCTTTCTCCATTAACAATGATATCAGGCTGATTTCCGTTTTTTCTATTATAAAAGTACATGCATGCTGTTTTGTTGATGTTGAGTGTCAGGCAGGACTCTGAGAGCCAATCAGAAATTTTGGCCAATGCTTCTGTTAATTTGGCTGCCACCTCAAATCTGTTCTTTCCATGTGCGAGGATGACCGTGTCATCTGCGTACATTTGGGTGTCAACTTCTGGACATACAAGTGGCAGATCATTTACATATAAGCTAAAAGAGGTCCTAAAATTGAGCCCTGCGGGACCCCAACAGAGCAGCCAATGAAAGATGAGGTACTATCCCCAACTCTGGTGCATTGTTTTCTTCCAGTGAGGTAGGACTCCATCCATTTCATTGTTTCCACAGATAAATTAAAATTGGATATTTTTGAGAGCAGAACGCTATGATTAACAGTATCAAATGCTTTGCTCAGGTCCAAAAATACAGCACCTACAGCTCTCCCACTGTCAATATTTGTTTTGATTTTTTCAATGAGATAGCAGGTTGCCATTTCAGTTGAATGATTTTTCCTGAACCCGAATTGCATGGGATGAAGTGAGTCTTGTCCTGAGTTTAAAAAGGCAGTTAGTTGTTCAGCTACCACTTTTTCAGCAATCTTAGATACAACAGGCAAGATACTGATGGGTATACCCCTTCCCCTTGGCCCTACCCCTCGGTCGAAATGAGAATTGAGATAGCCCTTGGTCTCACGTGAACGCGCAAAACCAAGGGGAAGGGGTAAGGGGAAGGGGTAAGATAGAGAATTGAGATTGGGCCTAAGGCTCAATCTCAATTGTCTATCTTACCCCTTCCCCTTGGTTTTGCGCGTTCACGTGAGACAAAGGGCTATCTCAATTCTCATTTCGATCGAGGGGTAGGGCCAAGGGGAAGGGGTAGACACCCCTTGAAACCGAGTAAGATCGGGAGCTTACTTGAAACCAAGGGGTACCCATTACAATGCGCAACCGGCAACAATCGCGGCCAGATCTCCACGAGAGTCCCATAAATGTAAGTATTTTCGGCTGAAATAATTTATTTAAAATTTACGACAGTATTGTTTTGTGCTCTAATCAGTCCTGTACCTATATATTTGCAACCATATTCTTAGTCGAAACTTTTTTGAAAATCGATATGCTAACGTTACATTGCTGAGTGCACAACTACATTTCTCTGACTAGCAATGAACTCCATTCATGTCTAGTTTACTAAACACAATTAGCAGCGGATTACGTTTGATATCAGTGTAGACAACTAGAGACAAATCGATACGTGCTTTACATATATCGTCCTTTTTCACACAGGAACGCTGGAGGAAACCCGGCAGCTGATACGTTTTCGGCATGAAAACGAGCAGAAATTTCTGAAATCAAAATACGCTTCAAAGCAAATGTGGGAGTGAGTCATGCGTTCAATGTTGTAGCCATTCATAATTGTAAATAAAGACATGTTGGTTAACAAAGACATTGTTTCTGAACATCAATGAAATTCAAAACCATAATAACTGAAAAAGATACAAAACACCATGCAGTGTGTATAAAAAATATTTTGTCAATATTTTGTCGTCAATGTATGATGACATAACCATAACGAGTGTTGTCTCAATTCATAGGGGCATGTTCTTACCCCTAGCCCTTAACACTCTGTTTCAAGGGCCAAGATGTAGGGGAAGGGGAAGGGGCAAGGGGAATGGGAAGGGGTAAGATAGAGAATTGAGATTGGGCCTAAGGAGATGATGTGGTCCTTGACAATCCTCTCGAAGCACTTCATGATGGTGGAAGTGAGTGCAACGGGGCGAAAGTCATTAAGGCATGTGATGGCAGATGTCTTGGGCACTGGAATTATTGTGGCTGACTTGAAACATGGGGGGACGACGGCCTGGTTCAGTGAGATGTTAAAGATGTCTGTGAGCACGTGGGCCAGCTGGTCTGCACATTCCTTGATCAGCCGTCCTGGAATATTGTCAGGGCCTGCAGCTTTCCGTGCGTTGACCTTCCTCAGTGCTCTCCGCACATCAGTGGTTTCGAGCCTGAGTGTCTGTTCATCAGGATGGGGGGTGGCTTTTCTTGCAGGGTTGTTGTTCAGTGCTTCAAACCTTCCGAAGAAGTTATTGAGCTTGTTTAGGAAGCTGATGTCATCCTGGCGGGGTGTGGGTGTGACTTTGTAGTCAGAGAGAGTCTGCATGCCCTGCCACAGTCGTCTGGTGTTGTTGGGGTCCTGGAAGAAGCCTTGGATCTTCTGACTATGGGCTCGCTTTGCTACCCTGATGGCACGATTCAGGTTGGCCCTCGCTGATCTGAGTGCCGTCTCATCACCAATTTTGAATGCAGCATTGCGCTCCCTCAGTCTCGCAAGCATGTCCTTAGTCATCCAAGGTTTCTGATTTGCCCGGGTGATGATTGTCTTTGTGACTGTAACTCCCTCCATGCACCACTGAATGTAGTCCATCACAAATGCAGCATACTCCTCCACATTGGTGTGTTGGTTGACTGTTGCAGCTTCTCTGAACATGCTCCATTCAGTGCACTCAAAACAGTCCTGCAGTGCAGACATAGCTCCTTCAGGCCACACTCTCACCTTCTTCACAGCAGGCTTTCCCCTGATGAGCAGGGGCTGGTATGCAGGAATTAGCATAACAGAGAGGTGATCTGAGGAGCCCAGGTGGGGGCGGGGGGCTGCTCTGAATGCCTTCTTGATGTTAGTGTAAACCAAGTCCAGTGTGTTCTGCCCTCTGGTAGCAAAATCCCCATGCTGATAAAAACCGGGAAGCACAGTCTTCATGTTGGCCTGATTAAAGTCCCCCGCAACAATAAAGACGCCTTCCGGCTGTGTGGATTGCATGTCATTGATGACACGGTAGAGAACACTCAGGGCTTGTTTTGTGTCGGCACTGGGTGGAATATAAACAGCAACGATGGTGACGCTGGTGAATTCTCGGGGCAGGTAGAAAGGTCTGCATCTCACAACCATAAACTCTATGTCCACAGAGCAATGGCTGGAGATCAGTGTGGCGTTATTGCACCAGCTGTTATTTGTGTAGATACAGACACCTCCCCCCCGAGTTTTACCTGTGAGAGCATGGCTCCTGTCGGATCCGAATGTTGTTAGCCGTAGCAGGCTAATGGCGGCATCAGGGACAGATGAGTTGAGCCACGTCTCGGTGAGAATGAAAATGCAGCAGTTTCTTGTGTCCCTTTTGGTGTTTAAGTCCAGCTTCAGGTAGTCCAGTTTGTTTTCTAGGGAGCGAACTTTGGCAAGCAGGACTGATGGAAGCGGCGATCGGAACGGGTTAGCTTTAAGCTTAGCTTTAAGTCTGCCGCGACAACCGCGCTTCTGTTTCCTCTCGCACCGCCTCCGATGGCTCCGCGGGCGGCCTGTACTGAGGGGAGACTCCGCTGCTTTGTAGGCCGCTGGGTCTGACCGGCGTAGCAGACCGAGGCTGTGTAGAACGGTTCGAGTCTCCGGGCTTACATGATCTAAAGTGCCAGATTTGCACAACCTAATCATGACCTGCCGATCATATACTGTTCTAACGCAGTTTCGCTTAATTGTTGATACCGAATACACTGATTTTGATGTCGATATTGGCGATAATGTGGCTTTGTTGCCGGAAGCTGAAGCAGCCGCAGCAGTACAGGGCGCCGCCATCTTGGTGAAGACAAGGTCAAGTTGGTTCCTGGCTCTGTGGGTAGGAGGAGAAGGAGAGAGTGTCAGGTCAAATGTGGTAAAAAGGTTTGTAAAGTCAGATGATTGCATTGCTAGTCGCCCAGGACTAGCAGCGGAGTACCATTTTCAGGAAAGCAGCTGAGGAGGGCATCCATCTCATCGAAGAAGTCATGGAAGGGACCCGGAGGACGGTAGATGACTGCAATGTAGAGCTTGATAGGAAGGGTGACAGCAACAGCATGGAGTTCAAATGCTGATCTGGTCAGGTGTTCCAAGGGAAGCACCTGGTAGGACCACTTGGGTGAGATGAGGAGTCTAGTCCCCCCTCATCACCCTGAGGGTCTCGGGGTGTGTGAGAAGGAGTAGGTGGTAAAGAGCGCAGCTGGAGTGGGCGTGTTGCCTGGAGTGATCCAGGTTTCTGTTAGGGCCAGGAAGTGGAGGGTCTGGAGGCAAGCATAGGCCGAGATGGAGTCTGCCTCCTTCACCACTGATTGGCAGTTCCAGGCCGCCCATCACTTCGAGGTCAGTGCAGACAGAGAGAGACGGGTAAAGCAGATTTGGAAGGGGTGCAGCGTCAAGTATGGGGTCGTGGACGGCGTCTGTGTTGGGTAGATGTCCTGACTGGGATAGTGGTTACACACATGGCTATGATACACAATACAGTACACTAAGGGTGGGGTTAGCAGAGGTCTATAGAGGTCTTCCTCTAGTCATATTGTTCAACAGCAACAATAGCAATATCAATAGCAATAGCTCTATCAACTGAATAGCTTCAACACAAGTTATAATTCCTTCTGTACTCACCAACAGCAACTCCTTCTTTAGCAGACAAAATGTAATAATAATGTTGTGTAGTTTAACAAGTTAAACCTCCCAGTTCTACTTTCATAATGTTGTATAGTTTAACGAGTTAACCCTCCCAGTTGCTAGGCGACCATGACGAAGTAAGGGTCATGTCTTCGGGCTCCGACTGTGTGTGTCGCTGCATCGTTCGACCAATCAAGCGATTCGACTGCCGTCATCTCCGTGACAATGACACCATGCCCCGCGACTTCTACACGGTGGAAACGGTTACCACGGGAACGGACTGCCAGCGGTGTGAGTGTCTGGCTCCACCCTCAGCTGTCAACCCCTGTGAGGGAGAATACCGCTTCCTGAAACTACAGGAAGTAGGAAGAGATGTCAAGGTACAAGTACCCCCCCCCCCCCCCACACACACAGTTGTCCTCCATCTTGGATCTGTATTATTAACATTGTGTTTCTGCCATCGGCCCAGTTGTCCTCCATCTTGGATCTGCTGGACTCTATGTATGGGTTGAATCTGCTGAAACTCCAGTCTATCACCACGAAGCTGCTAGACAGAATGGACAACATGGAGGTGTGCATTTCTCTAATTTTCTCTCTTTGTAGTACAGCTGTACTACAGGTGTGATACAGGTGTACTATACTACAGGAGTGATACATGCATACTATAGGTGTACTCCAGGTGTTAAACAGGTGTACTGCAGGTGTTATACAGGTGTTGTACATGTGTTATACAGGTGTTATACAGGTGTCCTACAGGTGTGATACAGGTGTACAACAAGTGTGATACAGGTGTACTACATGTGTTGTACAGGTGTTATACAGGTGTGCTACAGGTGTTATACATGTGTTATACAGGTGTACTACAGGTGTTATACAGGTGTTATACATGTGTTATACAGGTGTACTACAGGTGTGATACAAGTGTAGTACAGGTGTTATACAGATGTACTACAGGTGTTGTACAGGTGTTATATATGTGTTATACATGTGTACTACAGGTGTTATACAGATGTACTACAGGTGTTATACAGGTGTCACACATGTGTTATACAGGTGTCACACATGTGTTATACAGGTGTAATACAGGTGTACTACAAAAAGGATATAGATGCCAAAATGGAACATTTTATTTCTGTGGACTAATTCAACATGGTGATTCTCTCCAGACCGTTACTCAGAAGCTAGCAGAGCGACAGAAGGCAGATGATGGAGCGAAGCAGAGAGAGAGGGAACGCCGGTCCCAGCAGCGGCAGGACAAGAAGAGAACCAACCTTCTGGAACACGTTGCTGCTAAACAGGTAGCAGTTAGCAACATTGTCCAATTGCTAAACAGGTAGCAGCTAGCAACACTGTCCAGCTGCTAAACAGATAGTAGCTAGGAACACTGTCCAGCTGTTAAACAGGTAGCAGTTAGCAACACTGTTCAGCTGCTAAACAGATAACAGTTAGCACCAGGATACAGCTGCTAAACAGCTAGCAGTTTGCACCATGGTCCAGCTGCTAAACAGGTAGCATAATAAAACATTGCATGTCATATCATAATATAATGTATGCTGCCGTGGCTGCCTAACCATATCATAACATAGTGATTGCTTAAACCTCATCACATCATAACATGCACTGCCTAACCCTAACATATCATATGTTGCCTAATCCTATTGTAACATGACATTATGTCCACTGTCCTGGCAGAAGGTGAAACAACATATGGGAGTTCAGCCCAAGAAGAACCAACAAGAAAACATCCCAGAACAACACCAGCCACTCACAAACAACACAGGCCGGAATGTTCAGAACAAGGCGGACGCAAAGCAGCCGAAAAACAGGACGAGCAAGAGCACACAAGGCCTGACCTTCTACATGGCAGAGGGCGTGAGAGATGGAAAGGGTGAGGAGCAGAGAGGAAGAGCTCACGGTGGGTCAGATGTGGAACAGTGATACCAGTGTGAAGGGAAGGTTGTGTGTGTCTTAAGGATGCAGTGATACCAGTGTGAAGGGAAGGTTGTGTGTGTGTCTTAAGGATGCAGTGATACCAGTGTGAATGGTTGTGTGTGTCTTAAGGATGCAGTGATACCAGTGTGAAGGGAAGGTTGTGTGTGTCTTAAGGATGCAGTGATACCAATGTGAAGGGAAGGTTGTGTGTGTCTTAAGGATGCAGTGATACCAGTGTTAAGGGGAGGTTGTGTGTGTCTTAAGGATGCAGTGATACCAGTGTGAAGGGAAGGTTGTGTGTGTGTCTTAAGGATGCAGTGATACCAGTGTGAAGGGAAGGTTGTGTGTGTGTCTTAAGGATGCAGTGATACCAGTGTTAAGGGGAGGTTGTGTGTCCTAAGGATGCAGTGATACCAGTGTTAAGGGGAGGTTGTGTGTGTCTTAAGGATGCAGTGATACCAGTGTGAAGGGAAGGTTGTGTGTGTCTTACGGATGCAGTGATATCAGTGTTAAGGGGAGGTTGTGTGTCCTAAGTAACAGAACATCCTGGAGAAGTGGTAATCAGCCAGTGGTCTGGTTCAGAAATATGACACAAATGGTCCAAAGATGTGATTGTTGCAGATGGCGAATGTTCACAAACAGCAGAACTGTGTTGTGTGGGAGCAGAGCCAGCAGGTAGAAGATAATCTATTCACTATAGGCAGGATGACAGAAAACCATGTCAAACCCTTCAGCCTCGGGAGGAGTAACATGACTCCTGCTGCTCCTCCTTCTGTCCCCCTCCTTCTGTTCCCCTCCTTCCTCCCCTCAGCAGAGCTCTTTCTGACTGACCAGAAGCTCCCTGCCCTCCTGCCCACAGCAGGTGGCCCCATCACCACCCCAAAGACCCCCACCAAGCCTGCTACTCAGACTCCAAAGACCCAGAAGACCCCCACCAAGCCTACTACCCAGACCCCAAAGACCCAAAAGAGCCCCACCAAGCCTGCTACCCAGACTCCAAAGACCCCCACCAAGCCTGCTACCCAGACCCCAAAGACCCCCACCAAGCCTGCTACCCAGACTCCAAAGACCCAAAAGACCCCCACCAAGCCTGCTACCCAGACTCCAAAGACCCCAAAGACCCCCACCAAGCCTACTACCCAGACCCCAAAGACCCAAAAGACCCCCACCAAGGCTACTACCCAGACCCCAAAGACCCAAAAGACCCCCACCAAGCCTACTACCCAGACCCCAAAGAGGAGGCTGACTCCACTCTCCAGCATTGCATCAACAACCTTCCAGCCGTGCCCCACCAGCCCCCGGCCGACTCCTGAGTTACAGAGAGCCCCCATGAAACATGTGTTTACTAGTCCTGCCACTACGGCCCCTTCTCAGTCCTCTGAACCAGCCCCCGCCCTTCCACCATCCTCAGGGACCACTACTGCTACCATGGCAGCAGGGAAAAGTCGACTGAGCTGGACAGAAAACTCTGCAGATAAACACAAGCCCACCAAGAAGCCTGGTAACCACCTAACTCTAACAAACCTGTCACTAACCCTCTAACTAACCTGTTACTAACACTAACCCTGTTACTAACCCTAAACCTGTCTCTAACCCTAAACCTGTGTGTGTATAATGTGTGTGTGTATAATGTGTGTGTGTCCAGGTGTGTGTAAGGACACCATAATGGTAATCTCTGAGCCTGTAGAGCAGAACTCATATGGCCTTAGCGACGGAGCCTGGATGAAGGATCCTCGTGGCCACGGCAACGTCATCTACCTTACCAACGGTCGCTATGGCAACAGCCTCCTTGAGTTCAGAGACCTGGACGCCTTCAGATCAGGTGGTCCTGCGGCTTACCCTGAAGCTGAACTAGACAGACAGACAGACATACTTTTATGATCCCTGAGGGGAATGTAGAATACAATGATATAGAGATGAGGTACCACCAGTAACATGTAGAATACAGTGATATAGAGATGAGGTACCACCAGTAACATGTAGAATACAGTGATATAGAGATGAGGTACCACCAGTAACATGTAGAATACAGTGATATAGAGATGAGGTACCACCAGTAACATGTAGAATACAGTGATATAGAGATGAGGTACCACCAGTAACATGTAGAATACAGTGATATAGAGATGAGGTACCACCAGTAACATGTAGAATACAGTGATATAGAGATGAGGTACCACCAGTAACATGTAGAATACAGTGATATAGAGATGAGGTACCACCAGTAACATGTAGAATACAGTGATATAGAGATGAGGTACCACCAGTAACATGTAGAATACAGTGATATAGAGATGAGGTACCACCAGTAACATGTAGAATACAGTGATATAGAGATGAGGTACCACCAGTAACACGAGTCCTAACTGGCGCCTGTGTTCCAGGCCAGCCCAGTAACTCCTACCAGCTCCCCTACAGCTTCAGGGGCTCGGGCCACGCCGTGTACGGTGGCGCTCTGTTCTACAGCCCCGCCTTCAGCCGGGACATCGTCCGCTACCACCTGTGGAGCCGCTCGGTCTGGGCCTGGACCACACTGCAGGACGCTGTGCTGGAGGGGCAGGGAGGCGACCCCCACACAAAGGTACTGACATGGTTCCAGGTCCAGGTGGATGAGCCTGGTTCTGTTATGGTTCTGTTATGGTTCTGCTATGGTTCCAGGTCCAGTTCCTGGTGGATGAGTCTGGTCTGTGGCTGCTCTACCCTGCTGTGGACTCTGAGGGTTTCCACCAGGAAGTCATCACACTCAGCAGGCTCCGCCCCCGAGACCTGCAGCCTATCCAGAGCTTCCGCACGGGCCTGCGCCATGGTCGTTATGGCGACAGCTTCCTGGTGTGTGGCGTTCTGTATGCAGTGGACGGCGTGGACCGTCGCCATGCCAACGTGACCTATGCCTTCGACACGCACACACTGACACACACAGCGCCCGCGTTGACCCTCAGCCTCCGCTACGCACACGCAGCACAGCTCAGCTACTGCCCCCTGGACAGGAGGCTGTACGCCTGGGACCAGGGACACCAGCTGACCTACGACCTTGTGTTCGCCTATTAGAGGGCGGGGGGGGGGGGGATGACAGGAAGTGGTTCAAATCCTTCAGGTGTTTCTTTATCCAGCCCTGTTGATCAGTGGCTGGTTATTATGGCCTGTCAGTACTGACCCTCTACTGGTTTTTATGGTCTGTCAGTACTGACCCTCTACTGGTTTTTATGGTCTGTCAGTCCTGACCCTCTACTGGTTTTTATGGTCTGTCAGTACTGACCCTCTACTGGTTTTTATGGTCTGTCAGTACTGACCCTCTACTGGTTTTTATGGTATGCCAGTACTGACCCTCTACTGTTTTTTATGGTCTGTCAGTACTGACCCTCTACTGGTTTTTATGGTCTGTCAGTACTGACCCTCTACTGGTTTTTATGGTCTGTCAGTACTGACCCTCTACTGGCTTCTTGGTTCAACCCGGTCAGGGACTCTGGTGGGCCGGAGGACTGCTGGGCCTGTATCACAGAACCAGGCCCGTCTCACTGGGCTGACAGAACCAGGCCTGTATCACAGAACCAGGCCCGTCTCACTGGGCTGACAGAACCAGGCCTGTCTCACAGAACCAGGCCCGTCTCACTGGGCTGACAGAACCAGGCCCGTTTCCATGAGCTCAGTGTCTCACTGGGCCGGAAGGCTCTGGAATATTCAGTTGAACTAAATGTTCTTTGAAGTTCTTCTTTCCCCCAGAACAACTTATATAGTATATTGTATATATTATATAGAATATTGACTATTGATTATTCAAGACAATTGCTACTACTACATACATTTAGTTATTATATATACATTGATTATATATGAAACACGTATTGATCCTAGTCTCCAGGCCTACTTTCTGTTCTTATGCTGTCTTGGTGTGTTGCATGTTGCTGGCCTTATAGATTAAAACTGTTCCCTTGTTGACTACACTACCCAGTGTGCACCTAGCCACTAGAGCCAATGGGGATCCAGGAGGACAAGGTTGATTTCAACTGCTTTTAAACATGTAGTTTATAATAAAAGTGTTTTAAATACAGATGATCTCTCTGTCTCTGTGTCCGTTTCTATCGCTGTCTCCCTTTCTGTCTCTGTCTCTAGGTTGATTAGTTTTCCTGGAGTCTGTCTGGAGGAAAGAACTACGAGGGCTGCAAACGCCCACCAGATGTCTGAGAGTTCAACACACACACACACATTACATAACTTCTGAGGTCATTTCTAACCCAACTCCAAATTCCTTCCCCAGTGTGTGTGTGTGTCAGTGCGTACTGAAGGAGCTACTGTGTTCTTCATGGTGGTCCACACACACACACACACACACACTCACACAGAGGGAGACACACCACTAGAGTATTACACTACAGAGTATGAGAGTACTACAGTACAGAGTACTCCACTACCCAGTTCTACACTAGAGTGCTACAGTACAGAGTACTCCACTACCCAGTTCTACACTAGAGTGCTACAGTACAGAGTACTGTAGAATACTTGTATGGGGGTGGCAGTATCTCAGTGGGTAGAGCGGTTCAACAGAGCGGGTCGTCCACTAACTGTAGGGTCGGCGGTTCGATCACCTTCATCCCCTCCTCCAACTGTCCACATGTCGAACCCCACAAATGAACTGAATGCTTTGGACAAAAGCCTCTGCTAAATGCCCCTAAATTCTGCATTTCTGCATTTCAGCCCGCACCTTTATCGCTCATTTGCACTTCTGGTTAGAACGCCAACTGCATTTCGTTGTCCCTGTACTTGTACTCTGCACAATGACAATAACGTTGAATCTAATCTAATCTAATCTTTACCATTTACTTATACTTCATTTTTCGAGGCTGACTTCAGAGGAGACATCTGGTGTGGTCATTTAAAGTTTAGGAGATGTTTTTCTTCATGCGCTTCCTGAAGATTCATATTATTAGATCATCAATAATTATATCACAACGTCATAGCTATATCTCTACTATTACACAGACCTAGACTGGCAGACTGACCTACAGACTAACGGACATATAAACTATATTGAAACAAAGAACTTTGGAATTTCTTTAAATATTTTATTGGAAAGTTAGAATTTTTATAATTATTGTCATTATTATTATAGGCTAATTATTATAATGACTATAATTATTGTCAAGATGATTGCAATGAGGTTATTACAACATATTCTTTGTTATTTCTAATTAATGTATTTACTTGTTGAACATCTGAACCGGACGTCTTCCTCAGACCAGTTCACTCCACACACTCATGGTTGTGTCCAGAGGGGAGTCCTCTGGGTCATTAAACGACTCTCCAAAGAATCCAATGTGTTCTGAATAGGCGCTTATTCATGACCAGAGCAGTCCTTCTGGACGATGACTGTGGAGTTAAACACCTGGTCTGACCTTGAGGGAGACAGACAAAGGCCATTTACAGATGTTAGTGTGTGTGTGTGCTCTGGAAGCTGATTGGTCGTATCTTGTCCAGTCTGTTTTGGTGGAGCTGGAAGGCTGGAGTCACCCAGCACCCACAGGAACACTGCCCCCCCGCCCAGCAGAAGGAACCCAGCTTACTGCTGCAGCGCGGGCAGTGGAGCTGGAACACACACATGGCAGAACACTCAGACCCTACTGAGGGCTCATTATGCTAAAGTCTTCCACAGTCAGGACCAGAGCTGGCCACCAGGCGCTGTGAGGGAGCATCAGTTTAAGACCTACCCTACGCTGTGGTCACTGTTACAGTGTAGTTTAAGACCTACCCTACGCTGTGGTCACTGTTACAGTGTAGTTTAAACAGAACCCTACGCTGTGGTCACTGTTACAGTGTAGTTTAAGACCTACCCTACGCTTTGGTCACTGTTACAGTGTAGTTTAAACAGAACCCTACGCTGTGGTCACTGTTACAGTGTAGTTTAAACAGAACCCTACGCTGTGGTCACTGTTACAGTGTAGTTTAAGACCTACCCTACGCTGTGGTCACTGTTACAGTGTAGTTTAAACAGAACCCTACGCTGTGGTCACTGTTACAGTGTAGTTTAAACAGAACCCTACGCTGTGGTCACTGTTACAGTGTAGTTTAAACAGAACCCTACGCTGTGGTCACTGTTACAGTGTAGTTTAAACAGTACCCTACGCTGTGGTCACTGTTACAGTGTAGTTTAAACAGTACCCTACGCTGTGGTCACTGTTACAGTGTAGTTTAAGACCTACCCTACGCTGTGGTCACTGTTACAGTGTAGTTTAAACAGAACCCTACGCTGTGGTCACTGTTACAGTGTAGTTTAAGACCTACCCTACGCTGTGGTCACTGTTACAGTGTAGTTTAAACAGAACCCTACGCTGTGGTCACTGTTACAGTGTAGTTTAAACAGAACCCTACGCTGTGGTCACTGTTACAGTGTAGTTTAAACAGTACCCTACGCTGTGGTCACTGTTACAGTGTAGTTTAAACAGTACCCTACGCTGTGGTCACTGTTACAGTGTAGTTTAAGACCTACCCTACGCTGTGGTCACTGTTACAGTGTAGTTTAAACAGAACCCTACGCTGTGGTCACTGTTACAGTGTAGTTTAAACAGAACCCTACGCTGTGGTCACTGTTACAGTGTAGTTTAAACAGAACCCTACGCTGTGGTCACTGTTACAGTGTAGTTTAAACAGTACCCTACGCTGTGGTCACTGTTACAGTGTAGTTTAAACAGTACCCTACGCTGTGGTCACTGTTACAGTGTAGTTTAAGACCTACCCTACGCTGTGGTCACTGTTACAGTGTAGTTTAAACAGAACCCTACGCTGTGGTCACTGTTACAGTGTAGTTTAAGACCTACCCTACGCTGTGGTCACTGTTACAGTGTAGTTTAAACAGAACCCTACGCTGTGGTCACTGTTACAGTGTAGTTTAAACAGAACCCTACGCTGTGGTCACTGTTACAGTGTAGTTTAAACAGTACCCTACGCTGTGGTCACTGTTACAGTGTAGTTTAAACAGTACCCTACGCTGTGGTCACTGTTACAGTGTAGTTTAAGACCTACCCTACGCTGTGGTCACTGTTACAGTGTAGTTTAAACAGTACCCTACGCTGTGGTCACTGTTACAGTGTAGTTTAAACAGTACCCTACACTGTGGTCACTGTTACAGTGTAGTTTAAACCGTACCCTATGCTGTGGTCACTGTTACAGTGTAGTTTAAACAGTACCCTACGCTGTGGTCACTGTTACAGTGTAGTTTAAACAGTACCCTAAGCTGTGGTCACTGTTACAGTGTAGTTTACACAGTACCCTACACTGTGGTCACTGTAAGAGTGTAGTTTAAACAGTACCCTACGCTGTGGTCACTGTTACAGTGTAGTTTAAACAGAACCCTACGCTGTGGTCACTGTTACAGTGTAGTTTAAGACCTACCCTACGCTGTGGTCACTGTTACAGTGTAGTTTAAGACCTACCCTACGCTGTGGTCACTGTTACAGTGTAGTTTACACAGTACCCTACACTGTGGTCACTGTTACAGTGTAGTTTAAACAGAACCCTACGCTGTGGTCACTGTTACAGTGTAGTTTAAACAGTACCCTACGCTGTGGTCACTGTTACAGTGTAGTTTAAACAGTACCCTACGCTGTGGTCACTGTTACAGTGTAGTTTAAGACCTACCCTACGCTGTGGTCACTGTTACAGTGTAGTTTAAACAGTACCCTACGCTGTGGTCACTGTTACAGTGTAGTTTAAACAGTACCCTAAGCTGTGGTCACTGTTACAGTGTAGTTTAAACAGCACCCTACACTGTGGTCACTGTTACAATGTAGTTTAAACTAGGGATGCACCGATACCAGTATCGGGTATCTGGCCGATACTTCATTAAAATACTCGTACTCGTATTCGTTTTTAATTGCCGATACCACACACCGATACCACTATGCCAGTAGCCTACATCAAACCGGCCGTATGCAGAGATGAGTTGTCCTACCTAACTAACTCGGGGGAGATAATGAATGAGCAGAAACTCGGAGATTCTGCCAAAGGCTTGTGTGTGTGAATGTTCGCTGCGAAAAGACGTAACAGTAGGCTAAGTCATGTCGGCGATTTGGGCATATTTTAAGATAAAGCGTCATCCGGCAGACTGTAAAGGCCTAGTTATGCTTCGTTTATACTTCCACGTCGACGCGACGCGTTGGGACGGCCGACCCACGGCGGACCCTTTGCGGACCCTTTACGTCCTCGACGTGCACCTCCCCAAATCCTAGACGCGCGTCAAGGCGACGCCGTCCCAACGCGTTGGCTTTGGCTGTGATTGGTCCGCGAGCTACATTGGCTGGAGATCGCTTTTCCGGTTTCCACTCGTAAACACCGCCACGGTGTAAACACAGCCTTGATAAATGCTTCGACTGATTGGCGACAACATATATATATATATATATGTGTGTGTGTGTGTGTGTCCGTATGTAATGATCAGAATGGTCATTACATACGGATTACTAGCGAGTTAAAAAGCAGTTCTTGATAAAGAACGGTTATGTCACGTTAGATCAAGACATTTAGAAAGTAATCCATAATAAACTACATAGCTGTATATTATATAAAGCAATCGTATCTTATAGTCATATCTGTTGATAAAAAACGTATAAAACTTTCCCTTAAGCAATGAATGTATGAATCATGAATGAAGATGAGGGCACCAAAACAATCTATTTTCATTCAAGTCAAGTCACTTTTATTTTTATAGCGCATTTAACATGCAGAGTGCATCCATGATAGCACTAGTGCTAGGTGGTGCAGGCTAACTCGGAGCTGAACTATGACATGTAATCACAGCTCCTAGTAGTTCGCAAAGTTTAATTCATTCCTTCATTATTTTAGATTAGACATCTTTAACATCGAACATCAACTGATTTTAGCTACTAATCTGTAACGAAGTGTTTGCCGCAGACGTAAACAAATGTAGACGCCGGGTCCCACAGCCTCCCATCGGGATTCTCTTCCGATTGCCTGGAGCCACAAACCCCTTCTTTTCCCTTCCCTTTCTTTTTGTGGCAACATACTAAATCGCAAATCCTAATTTTTTGTTGTTAGCATTGTGAAATACAACACAGCAGCTTTTAGGGATGGTGCCTGCTCATGGAAATAGCCTACTGTTCTATCAACAGTAATAGCCGAGTGCCTACTTCCTTCACCTAAAAGAGGGCGTGGACGTTCTGGGACTCATTAGCATATCGCTGGTGACGAGACGCTGGACTCATCTATAGGAAAGACGCACCATAGTGCTTAGTACACAGAGTTCACTAATGCTAGCGGCGTAAGACCGAAGCAGCCAACCTTATGACGTCTTTCAAAAGCGAGAGAAAATGTCCAAAGACAACTCACGGGCAATACAAATAACAGAGGCACTTACTCACTTCATAGCACTCAATGACCAGCCACTTTCAGTTGTTGATAATGTCGGATTTCGCCGTCTTTTAAAAGTGCTAGAGCCCATATATGAGATTCCCAGTTGCCTCTACATCACCGATGTAATGTTGCCAAAGGTGTATGATAAAGTGAAAGATCACGTTGACGTCATTTGACAACATATTTCGTTGATTTGTTTAGCCTTTCTGAAGAAACATGGGAATAGTACCACATGGTTTGTGTACTTGAAAGAAGGATAGGCTTCTTTTGATAACTGAAACGTGATAATGTGCTTATTAAGCAATAGTTCTGATCACTTTTTGTGATTTATTTTTGTTGTTATTCGCTTTATCTGGTTATATTTACATTTTGTCTAATGTGATGGCATTTTGTCTTTGAAGGCTTTTTGAAGGCTTTTTTGTTATAACCAGAAAGCTCTGTTTAGTTTTGGCTTGGAATAGCTTGTTCAAATGAATTGCACTTCTTTCATAGAGACCAAATCTAGAAAGTATCGGTATCGGTACTCGGTATCAGCAAGTACACAAATAAAAGTATCGGTATCGTATCGGTTTGAAAAAAGTGGTATCGCTGCATCCCTAGTTTAAACAGAACCCTACGCTGTGGTCACTGTTACAGTGTAGTTTAAGACCTACCCTACACTTTGGTCACTGTTACAGTGTAGTTTAAACAGTACCCTACACTGTGGTCACTGTTACAGTGTAGTTTAAACAGTACCCTACACTGTGGTCACTGTTACAGTGTAGTTTAAACAGAACCCTACACTGTGGTCACTGTTACAGTGTAGTTTAAACAGTACCCTACGCTGTGGTCACTGTTACAGTGTAGTTTAAACAGTACCCTACACTGTGGTCACTGTTACAGTGTAGTTTAAACAGTACCCTACACTGTGGTCACTGTTACAGTGTAGTTTAAACGGTACCCTACGCTGTGGTCACTGTTACAGTGTAGTTTAAGACCTACCCTACGCTGTGGTCACTGTTACAGTGTAGTTTAAGACCTACCCTACGCTGTGGTCACTGTTACAATGTAGTTTAAGACCTACCCTACGCTGTGGTCACTGTTACAGTGTAGTTTAAACAGTACCCTACGCTGTGGTCACTGTTACAGTGTAGTTTAAACAGTACCCTACACTGTGGTCACTGTTACAGTGTAGTTTAAACAGAACCCTACGCTGTGGTCACTGTTACAGTGTAGTTTAAACAGTACCCTACGCTGTGGTCACTGTTACAGTGTAGTTTAAACAGAACCCTACGCTGTGGTCACTGTTACAGTGTAGTTTAAGACCTACCCTACACTGTGGTCACTGTTACAGTGTAGTGTAAGCCCTACCCTACGCCCTGGTCACTGTTGCAGTTACTCATTTAGGGTTTAGATGAGCCCAGCCTCCAGGAGCAGTGGCAGCTCGAGGATGAACTGAGTACTCTGGACACTGTCTGTGGAGTGAGTCTGTAGTGTATGAGGGCATATAAATGTGTATTAGGGTGTGTAGTGTGCAATAGTGTGTAAAAGTGTATAGTGAGTAATAGTGTATACAAATGTGTATAGTGTGTAATAGAGTGTATAGTGAGTGATAGTGTGTATAATGTGTAATAGTGGTTATAGTGTGTAATAGTGTGTAATAGTGTATGAAGTACCGGCCCATCCAGCTGGCCAATCAGAGCAGTCTCCATCCACTGGACCGGTTCTATGAAGTAGGAGGTACATCCTGTGTTACCTAGGAAACCAGCATCATCTTATTAATATTTAATAATCACATAATATGCCGTCTATCTTTTGTGTTGTATTTTTGATTTAACCGGCTAATCATGCAGAACACATTCTTGTTAGAATGGTGATGACAGCAGAGGGCCACACCCATGGTGAGAAGGGGTGGTGCTGAAAGACCACAGTACATCTGTCATGCCAACTACTACCAAACATGACATAGCACTACAAACACTATGACCACAACACCACCACAATCACTATCACCACAACACCACTACAATCACTATCAACACAACACCACTCCAATTTATATCAACACAACACCACTACATATAATCACCATCAACACAACACCACTACATATAATCACTATCACCACAACACCACTACAATGACTATCACCAAAACACCACTACAATCACTATCAACACAACACCACTACAATCGCTATCAACACAACACCACTACATATAATCACTATCACCTTAACACCACTACAAGCACTATCAGCACAACACCACCACAATGACTATCACCGCAACACCACTACAATCACTATCAACACAACACCACTACATATAATCACCATCAACACAACACCACTACATATAATCACTATCAATCTTGAATCTTGAATCAACACAACACCACCACAATCACTATCACCACAACACCACCACAATCACTATCACCACAACACCACTACAATCACTATCAGCACAACACCACTATAAACACTATCAACACAACACCACTACAATCACTATCAACACAACGCCACTATATATAATCACCATCAACACAACACCACTACATATAATCACTATCACCACAACACCACTACAATCACTATCAACACAACACCACCACAAGAACAATCACCACAACACCACAACAATCACGATCACCACAACACCACTACAATCACTATCAACACAACACCACTACAATCACTATCACAACAACACCACTACAATCACTATCAACACAACACCACTACATATAATCACGAGCAACACAACACCACTACATATAATCACTATCACCACAACACCACTACAATCACTATCAACACAACACCACCACAATCACTATCACCACCACAATCACCATCAACACAACACCACTACATATAATCACTATCACCACAACACCACTACAATCACTATCACCACTACAATCACTATCAACACAACACCACCACCACAATCACTATCAACACAACACCACCACATCACTATCACAACAACACCACCACAATTACTATCACCAAAACACCACTACAAGCACTATCAACACAACACCACCACAATCACTATCACCACAACACCACTACAATCACTATCTACACAACACCACTACAATCACTATCACAACAACACCCCTACAATCACTATCAACACAACACCACTAGATATAATCACCATCAACACAACACCTCTACATATAATCACTATCACCACAACACCACTACATTCACTATCACCACAACACCATTACAATCACTATCAACACAACACCACCACCACAATCACTATCAACACAACACCACTACAATTACTATCACAACAACACCACCACAATTACTATCGCCACAACACCACTACAATCACTATCAACACAACACTACTACAATCACTATCAACACAACACCACTGCAATCACTATCAAAAAAGAACCACTATACTCACTATCAACATAACACCACTACAAATAATCACTATCACCACTATAATGACTATCAACACAACACCACTACAATCACTATCAACATAACACCACTACAATAACTATCAACACAACACCACTACAATCACTATCAACACAAACACACTTGAATCACTATCCACACAACACCACTACATATAATCACGATCACCATCACAATCACTGTCAACATAACGCCACTACAATCACTATCAACACAACACCACTACAAACACTATCAACACAACACCACTACAATCACTATCAACACAACACAACTACATATCATCACTATCACCATTACAACACTACAATCACCATCAACACAACACCACTACATATAGTCACTATCACCACAAAACCACTACAATCGCTATCAACATAACACTACAACATATAATCACTATCACCACAACACCACCACAACCACTATCATCACAACACCACTACAATACCTATCAACATAACACTACAACATATAATCACTATCACCACAACACCACCACAACCACTATCATCACAACACCACTACAATAACTATCAACATAACACTACAACTACAATCCCTATGAACACAACACCACTACAATCACTATGAACATAACACCACTGCAATCACTATCAACACAAACCCACTACAATCACTATCAACACAACACCACTACATATAATCACGATCAACACAACACCACTAAAATAACTATCACCACAATACCACTACAATCACTATCAACACAACACCACTATAATCACTATCAACATAACACCACTACATTCACTATCACCACAACCCCACTACAATCACTATCGACATCACTACAATCACTATCAACACAACACCACTACAATCACTATCAACATAACACCACTACATTCACTATCACCACAACACCACTACAATCACTATCGACATCACTACAATCACTATCAACACAACACCACTACAATCACTATCAACATAACACTACTACATATAATCACTATCACCACAACAATCACTATCATCACAACACTACTACAAACACTATCAACACAACACCACTGCAAACACTATCAACACACACCACTACATATCATCACTATCAACACAACACCACTACATATCATCACTATCACCATTACACCACTACAATCACTATCAACACAACACCACTACAATCACTATCAACATAACACTACAACATATAATCACTATCACCACAACATCACTACAATCACTATCAACATAACAACACTACATCCACTATGAACACAACACCACTTCAATCACTATGAACACAACACCACTACAATCACTATCAACACAACACCACTATAATCACTATCAACATAACACCACTACATACACTATCACCACAACACCACTACAATCACTATCGACATCACTACAATCACTATCAACACAACACCACTACAATCACTATCAACATAACACCACTACATTCACTATCACCACAACACCACTACAATCACTATCGACATCACTACAATCACTATCAACACAACACCACTACAATCACTATCAACATAACACTACTACATATAATCACTATCACCACAACAATCACTATCATCACAACACTACTACAAACACTATCACCACAACACCACTGCAAACACTATCAACACACACCACTACATATCATCACTATCAACACAACACCACTACATATCATCACTATCACCATTACACCACTACAATCACTATCAACACAACACCACTACAATCACTATCAACATAACACTACAACATACAATCACTATCACCACAACATCACTACAATCACTATCAACATAACAACACTACATCCACTATGAACACAACACCACTTCAATCACTATGAACACAACACCACTACAATCACTATCAACACAACACAACTATAACCACTATCACCACAACACCACTACAATCACTATCAACGCAACACCACTACAATCACTATCAACACAATACCACTACAACCACTATCAACATAACACTTCTACATATAATCACTATCACCACAACACCACCACAATCACTATCACCACAACAGCACTACAATCACTATCACCACAGTCACTATCACCACAACACCACCACAATCACTATCACCACAACACCACTACAATCACTATCAAAGAGAGTACAGTAAAGGCCCGCTTCAGCAGAAGCCTAATCCCCTCAGCCATACAAGCAATTAATAAAGTAAACCCGAACAGATAAACAAAATTAAATGCATATCTCCCATATACCGCCGCTCCCATGCGTAGCTGATAAATGAATGTCATAATGTAATGTGTAGAAAAAGTCCTGATGTCTCCAGTGTATGTATGTACTATATGTCTCTATGTCCCCAGTTTTATGTACGTATGTATGTATTTCATGTGCTGTGCACATACTTTATGTGCTTCACTGTGTATCCGATGTGCCTCTGCGAGCAATGTATGTGTAAAATGAACTGTGAAAAAGAATTTCCCCAAGGGGACAAATAAACAAACTAACTAACTAACTAACTACAGTATCGTACAGTATTGTACAGTATAGTATCGTATCGTAAAGCATCATACAGTTCAGTATCATACAGTATTCTACAGTACAGTATAGTAAAGGGTAAGGAACATTTAGCAGACGCTTTTGTCCAAAGCGACTCACAATCAGTACATTTGTGGGGTTCAACATGTAGACAGTTGGAGGAGGGGGATCAAGAGGTTCGAACCGCCGACCCTTTGGTTAGTGGACGACCCGCTCTGTCCACCCGCTCTACCTACTGAGCTAATGCCGCCCTAGTAGTACAGTATAGTAGTGTCGTACAGTATTGTGCAGTATAGTACTGTACAGTATCAGACAGTACAGTAGTATCATACAGTACAGTATTATACAGTACATAACCGTACAGTATCATACAGTACAGTATAGTACAGTATCATACAGTATAGTTCAGTACAGTGTTATACAGTACAGTACAGTATAGAACAGTATCATACAGTACAGTATAGTACAGTACAGTACAGTATAGTACCGTACAGTATCGTACAGTACAGTATCATACAGTACACTATCGTACACTTTAGTACAGTATCATACAGCACAGTATATTATCGTACAGTATCATACAGTACAGTACCGTACAGTATAGTACAGTATCACACAGTACAGTATAGTACAGTATAAAACAGCACTACAGTACAGTATTGTACAGTACAGTATCATACAGTACAGTACCGTACAGTATCATACAGTACTGTACAGTACAGTATCATACAGTACAGTACCGTATAAAAACCGTGTAAAAATTTGCACATCTTGCATCTTGCACATTCCGCACATTTGCACAACTATTTTTGCACTACTGATAGCTACCAAGGATGTTTACTATGTATGCATACAGGTTCTCACTTTTTCACCGACCTGACTTTAAGAGCTCGCATTTAACTTAATTTAATTTAACCTAATCTTGTCTAGGTAGATCTATTTATTGTTATTGACTATAGTCAGGCTCTTATTGCACTCATCTATCCCCTGTACTGCTGGTCACTGGGAATTTCTCCTAAGGGGGATTAATAAAGGAATATCTTATCTTATCTTATATAGTATAGTACAGTATCATACAGTACAGTACCGTACAGTATCATACAGTTCTGTACAGTACAGTATCATACAGTACAGTACCGTACAGTATCATACAGTTCTGTACAGTACAGTATCATACAGTACAGTACCGTACAGTATCATACAGTTCTGTACAGTACAGTATCATACAGTACAGTACCGTATAGTATAGTACAGTATCATACAGTATTGTACAGTACAGTATCATACAGTACGGTACCGTACAGTATAGTACAGTATCATACAGTACAGTATAGTACAGTATAGTACAGTACCGTATAGTACAGTATCATACAGTACAGTATAGTACAGTATCATACAGTACAGTACCGTACAGTATAGTACAGTATCATACAGTACAGTATAGTACAGTATCATACAGTACAGTACCGTACAGTATAGTACAGTATCATACAGTACAGTATCATACAGTACAGTATAGTACAGTATCATACAGTACAGTATAGTACAGTATCATACAGTACAGTACCGTACAGTATAGTACAGTATCATACAGTACAGTATAGTACAGTATCATACAGTACAGTACCGTACAGTATAGTACAGTATCATACAGTACAGTACCGTATAGTATAGTACAGTATCATACAGTACAGTATAGTACAGTATCATACAGTACAGTACCGTATAGTATAGTACAGTATCATACAGTACAGTATAGTATCATACAGTACAGTACCGTATAGTATAGTACAGTATCATACAGTACAGTATAGTACAGTATAGTACAGTATCATACAGTACAGTACAGTACCGTACAGTATAGTACAGTATCATACAGTACAGTATAGTACAGTATCATACAGTACAGTACCGTATAGTATAGTACAGTATCATACAGTACAGTATAGTATAGTATCATACAGTACAGTACCGTATAGTATAGTACAGTATCATACAGTACAGTATAGTACAGTATAGTACAGCTGTACATGCTCTGCGTGACGTGTGTAGACGGCCGTTTGGTGACTCTAGTGAGGACACACAGCTCCGACCCTGCGGTTAGTGGACGACCCGCTCTGTCCACCCGCTCTATCCACTGAGCTACTGCCACCCCTCATGAGTTCAGCTTCAACACTTGGTGGGTTTGGTTGACAGGTTCTCTCACCAGTAAGACTGCTGGATTTCTTGTGGTGGAAGGCTGAAGCTCCGCCCCCAACGTCATGACTCAGGAGACTGGAGCTGCGGAACAGAGTCCTTCTACAGGACCAGAGACTTGTGAAACCTGGACCACACTAACAGAGTCCTCCTACAGGACCAGAGACATGTGAAACCTGGACCACACTAACAGAGTCCTCCTACAGGACCAGAGACATGTGAAACCTGGACCACACTAACAGAGTCCTCCTACAGGACCAGAGACTTGTGAAACCTGGACCACACTAACAGAGTCCTCCTACAGGACCAGAGACATGTGAAACCTGGACCACACTAACAGAGTCCTCCTACAGGACCAGAGACATGTGAAACCTGGAGCACACTAACAGAGTCCTCCTACAGGACCAGAGACATGTGAAACCTGGACCACACTAACAGAGTCCTCCTACAGGACCAGAGACATGTGAAACCTGGAGCACACTAACAGAGTCCTCCTACAGGACCAGAGACATGTGAAACCTGGACCACACTAACAGAGTCCTCCTACAGGACCAGAGACATGTGAAACCTGGACCACACTAACAGAGTCCTCCTACAGGACCAGAGACATGTGAAACCTGGAGCACACTAACAGAGTCCTCCTACAGGACCAGAGACATGTGAAACCTGGAGCACACTAACAGAGTCCTCCTACAGGACCAGAGACATGTGAAACCTGGACCAGACTGATCTCTACTAATTATATAGAGAGTTGACCTCTGACCTGCACTTCTTGCACCTATAGGAGACATCAGGGGAGGCAGACTCAGCAGGATCAGCTGCAAACACCTCACTGGGGATCTGGGAGAGGTCTACACACACACAAAATCATTGATTCATATCCATATATAGGTAGAGACATACAGTATATCTATACATAATGGGAGTGTAAATATACCAGCCTGCCCCTGAGCCATCAGCCTCAGGCGATACTGTCTGAACTCAGGGCTGGAGGTGTCCACTCTGCAGCCCATGGACTCGTAGAGCTGCAGCTGGTTCTGGAACCCACTGTTCACCCTAAACACACACACACACACACACACACAGACACACACACACACACAGACACACACACACAGACACAGACACAGACACACACACACAATGGCTCATCCTTTTGTGTGTCTCCTTACAGCCGACTGATGTTAAGGTGGAGTGTTACCCACACAGAGACCTCGCTCATCCAAGTTTGGTGTTTATTGAACAGAAATCTTTGGTTGACTTTCCAACAACATGAAACAAAATTAAATGAGTAACTTAATACGCAAGGTTCCAAAACTGTTTTCTGTGAGAGTGTGGTCGGAAAACTTGAACACTCCGCCACCTAACCATTTGAAAACATTCATTCATAACAATGAAACAGACATACCTGTCCATGGGAGGTGCATACGTCACCATCAAAATAAAATAAGCCTCTTTAAGCACCATTATAAAATAGGATGGCTCCAGATCTAGATCATTTCATTAATAATCATTTATTTTATTAATAAGAATACCATAATTAACTGAAAACAAGTTTACATATTTTGTAATTATATTTTAGAACTCAATATGGCTCCAACACACACACACACACACACACACACACACACACACACACAAAAGTGAGCAGCTAAGCAAGCAACTATGAGTCAAGAAAACCGTTTTCCGAAGACAGTGGAGACAGAAGACAGAACAGTGGAGACAGAAGACAGGACAATGGAGACAGAAGATAGGACAGTGGAGACAGAAGACAGGACAGTGGAGACAGAAGACAGAACAGTGGAGACAGAAGACATGACAGTGGAGACAGAAGACATGACAATGGAGACAGAAGACAGAACAGTGGAGACAGAAGACAGGACAATGGAGACAGAAGATAGGACAGTGGAGACAGAATACAGGACAATGGAGACAGAAGACAGAACAGTGGGGACAGAAGACAGGACAGTGGAGACAGAATACAGGACAATGGAGACAGAAGACAGAACAGTGGAGACAGAAGACAGGACAATGGAGACAGAAGACATGACAGTGGAGACAGAAGACAGGACGGTGGAGACAGAAGACAGGACAATGGAGACAGAAGACATGACAGTGGAGACAGAAGACAGGACAATGGAGACAGAAGACATGACAGTGGAGACAGAAGACATGACAATGGAGACAGAAGACAGAACAGTGGAGACAGAAGACAGGACAATGGAGACAGAAGACATGACAGTGGAGACAGAAGACAGAACAGTGGAGACAGAAGACAGGACAATGGAGACAGAAGACAGAACAGTGGAGACAGAAGACAGGACAGTGGAGACAGAAGACAGAACAGTGGGGACAGAAGACAGGACAGTGGAGACAGAAGACAGGACAATGGAGACAGAAGACAGAACAGTGGAGACAGAAGACAGGACAGTGGAGACAGAGGAGAGGACAATGGAGACAGAAGACATGACAGTGGAGACAGAAGACAGTGGAGACAGAAGACAGAACAGTGGGGACAGAAGACAGGACAGTGGGGACAGAAGACAGGACAGTGGAGACAGAAGACAGAACAGTGGAGACAGAAGACATGACAGTGGAGACAGAAGACAGTGGAGACAGAAGACAGAACAGTGGGGACAGAAGATAGGACAATGGAGACAGAAGACAGGACAGTGGGGACAGAAGACAGGACAATGGAGACAGAAGACATGACAGTGGAGACAGAAGACAGGACAATGGAGACAGAAGACAGGACAATGGAGACAGAAGACAGGACAATGGAGACAGAAGACAGGACAATGGAGACAGAAGACATGACAGTGGAGACAGAAGACAGGACAATGGAGACAGAAGACAGGACAATGGAGACAGAAGACAGGACAATGGAGACAGAAGACAGGACAATGGAGACAGAAGATAGGACAGCTGATGAGTGCAGGCCTACATGGTAAAATGCTGTGATTGGTGGAGCAGAGAAAAGACTGAAGGTTGTGTCAACAACAACATCATGTAGGCTGATGGGCTTCACGCCTCCTCTCTGGTAGAAACAGGATGTAATAAACAGGATGTAGCACGTGGTAAACAGGATGTAGTATGCGCTAAACAGGATGTAGTAAACAGGATGTAGTATGTGGTAAACATGATGTCGTATGCAGTAAACAGGATGTAGTATGTGATAAACAGGATGTAGTATGTGGTAAACATGATGTAGTAAACAGGATGTAGTATGTGGTAAACAGGATGGAGTAAACAGGATGTAGTATGTGGTAAACAGGATGTAGTAAACAGGATGTAGTATGTGGTAAACAGGATGGAGTAAACAGGATGTAGTAAACAGGAAGTTCTAAACTACTTTGAGGGCAGGTCACCTACTGGATGTCAGGTTTCTTGTGCTGCAGACGACCGTAGGCCTCAGAGAAACTCAGGTCATGTCTCCTCATCAGGTAGGCTGTAACCATGGCAGCACTGCGACTACGCCCTGCCTGGCTGCACACACACACACAACCACACGCACACACACACACACACAGTACAGAGGAAAAACACACACACACAGGACAGTGGAAACACACATACACAGTCCAGTGGAAACACACACACAGTCCAGTGGAAACACACACACACACACACACACAGTACAGTGGAAACACACACACACACACACACACAGTACAGTGGAAACACACACAGTATAGTGGAAACACACACACACACAGTAGAGTGGAAACACACACACACACACAGTAGAGTGGAAACACACACACACAGTAGAGTGGAAACACACACACACACAGTAGAGTGGAAACACACACACACACACACACACACACACACACACACACAGTAGAGTGGAAACACACACACACACACACACACACACACACAGTAGAGTGGAAACACACACACACACACACACACAGTAGAGTGGAAACACACACACACACACACACAGTAGAGTGGAAACACACACACACACACAGTAGAGTGGAAACACACACACACACACACAGTAGAGTGGAAACACACACACACACACACAGTAGAGTGGAAACACACACACACACACACACACACACACACAGTAGAGTGGAAACACACACACACACACACACACACACACACACACACACAGTAGAGTGGAAACACACACACACACACAGTAGAGTGGAAACACACACACAGTAGAGTGGAAACACACACACACAGTACAGTGGAAACACACACACAGTACAGTGGAAACACACACACACAGTACAGTGGAAAAGCACACACACACACACACAGTCCAGTGGAAACACACACACATAGTACAGTGGAAACACACACACACATACACACAGTCCAGTGGAAACACACACACACACACAGTACAGTGGAAACACACACACACACACACACAGTACAGTGGAAACACACACACATAGTACAGTGGAAACACACACACACATACACACAGTCCAGTGGAAACACACACACACACAGTACAGTGGAAACACACACACACACACAGTACAGTGGAAACACACACACACACAGTACAGTGGAAACACACACACACACAGTACAGTGGAAACACACACACACACACAGTACAGTGGAAACACACACACACACAGTACAGTGGAAACACACACACACACAGTACAGTGGAAACACACACACACACACAGTACAGTGGAAAAGCACACACACACACAGTACAGTGGAAACACACACACACACACACAGTCCAGTGGAAAAGCACACACACATAGTACAGTGGAAACACACACACACACATACACAGTCCAGTGGAAACACACACACACACACACAGTACATTGGAAACATTCACACACAGTACAGTGGAAACACACACACAGTCCAGTGGAAACGCACACACACACAGTACAGTGGAAACACACACACACATACACACAGTCCAGTGGAAACACACACACACACACACAGTACAGTGGAAACACACACACACAGTCCAGTGGAAACGCACACACACAGTACAGTGGAAACACACACACACACAGTACAGTGGAAACACACACACACATACAGTCCAGTGGAAACACACACACACAGTACAGTGGGAACACACACAGATAGTACAGTGGAAACACACACACATACACACAGTCCAGTGGAAACGCACACACACACAAACACAGTGCAGTGGAAACACACACACAGTACAGTGGGAACACATACACACAGTCCAGTGGAAACACACATTTGGCCGAACTGATGACATATGTGATCATGTGACTAAGATGTTTGACGTACTACACACTAATACCATGTATCATTATGCATTTCAGTATGCAGGCTCAGAGTTACAGTAAGTATTGGCATTTCACCTTTGACCTACCAGTGCACAAGAGCAGCCCCACCCCCTTCCACAGCTTCCTGTAGGAACAGGAAGCTGTGGTCCATGTGACTCAGGAGGTCAGAGGTCGGCTGGTCGAGGATGTTAATCCATTTGTGTTTGAACCTCCCCTTCTGGGGGAGGGCGGGGCCTGGGTCCTCAGAGTCCACCGACAGGACATGACTGACAGCTGCCTTGGCCAAGCCCTTCACGTCATTCAAGTCAGCTGCTGTTCCAATGTAGAGACCGGGATCCACCAATAGCATGGTGGAGGAGGACTACAGACCTAGAACTACCAAGTACTAGTATTAGTGCTAGACCTAGTGCTACCAAGTACTAGTTAGTATTAGACCTAGTACTACCAAGTACTAGTATTAGTGCTAGACCTAGTACTGCCAAGTACTAGTATTAGTGCTAGACCTAGTACTACCAAGTACTAGTATTAGTGCTAGACCTAGTACTAGTTACATTTAAATTTAGGGCAACAAGGTGAAACATTTCATTGCTGCTAATACAGTAAGAAAGTCACCAGAACAAGTTTCAAGCATTTTAATTGCTAGGTTAACCATTGCTAGCATATAACATCTCTGACTAAGTGCCAACTAGTTGGTATTAGACCTAGTATTACCAAGTACTAATAGACCTAGCAGCCTAGTGCTCGTACTAGACTAGCATCAAAGCAGTTAAAATACTGGTTTTGTATCAAGGTGTGTGCTTTACCGCTTTAATAATCTAATCTGACATCTAATAACCCCCCCCCCCCCCCCCCCACACACACACACACACACACACACACACACACACACACACACACACACACACACACACACACACACACACACACACACACACACACACACACACACACACACACACACACAATCACTACAGACAGACCATATATCAGCGATGAAAAACACACCTGGTTCAGAGTTTGTCTGGGAGTCCCGAGTGAACAACGCGACCTTTCCTACAAACAGAGAAACACTATTGATTACTCAGATCACTTTTGATTGATCAGATCAGTGAGTATAACATGAAATCCTGTGAATCCCAAACAGGACATTCATGTGGTCACTTGAGAAAGCTGTTGTGTGCGCTTCATTAAATGATCCGATGAGAAACATACAACTCTTTTCTATTTCCGTTCCTGGGAAAATAGCTACGCAAGGAAAACGATGATTTGGTTCGCGTTAGAGTTTTTGACATATGTTAGTACAAAATCATGTATTTATTTGACTGAGACATTTAATCGAACTGAATTTGTGGATGGGTTGGAGTGGTGGAGATGTGGTATTTGTGCGGTAAAAAACTGCATCTCCTCAACTCCCCACAGGGGGCAGTACCTGGCTGTAGACCTCCACTGTGAGGTCGCTCCCCCCTGTCAGGCCGGGAAATGCACGGGGTACATTTCAAAGTAAAATCGCGAATGCACTTCTGGTTGAATCGTTTATCACAAATGCATTTATTAGTAAACAATATGACGTAAAATCCATTAATTGAATCGAATCCATTATGATCCCCCAACGTGGGCATTTTGATTTATTCTGTCCAAATCTACAACAAAAAGACATCCATAACCTGTATTAATTCAAAGAAAGAAAAAAAAAAGCATTTGATTTGGACAGTTGAAGCATTAGCCTTTGACTTTTTCAAAACACTCCTTATAAATGATTGCGGTATATGTAGACTATGACACTGCACTACGTAATTTTACAACTTAGTCATTCTGAAAAACAAACGGTGGGTGATATGATTCGGGCTCAATTGTCTATTTGTAGCCTTTTATAAAGCTGAGGATCTTGAAGGAGAAGGTCAAATAGTTGATCAATGAAAACAATGGAGGGTCGGAATAACATTGCTCAGTGCACAAATTTTCTTTTAAGTTATTACTCATTACTTACGGAATTACGACTATGAGTGCAGTTTGCTTATGTGGTAAAGTCTGCAAAAACCCGCGTGGTCTTAAGATCCACCAGACCAAGATGAAATGCTTGACTGGGAGGCAAGTGGTGCAACGCACAGGATCAGTGCCTGGTGAGACGCAGGAGGAGCCCGGCCCGGAGTCACCCCACAGTGCCCAGACCCTCCACGCCCCACAAGCCCTACCCCAAGTCATGCAGTCAGAACAACGTCGGGTTAAGTGGCCTTCGGCCAACATGGTGAAGGAGTGGTGCCAGTTCGATGCGGATGTTGATCAGAGTCTCGAAGCCACAGCCAGAGGAGATGCTGACCAGAAGTTGCGCACAATGAGTGCAATGATTGTCAGCATCGCCGCCGAAAGGTTTGGCACCAAGGAGCACCACCCGATCAGCGGTGCAGGGGAGCCAAACCGACGGCAGAAGAAGATCAGTCAGCTGCGGGAAGAGCTTAGACTGCTAGGACGGCAGTACAAGCAGGCAAGAGAGGAAGAGAAGGTAAGTATAGCAGAGCTCCGCAACATCGTAAGGAGGAATCTCACGACACTCCGTCGTGCTGAATGGCACAGGAAGAGGGGGAAGGAGAGAGCCAAGAAGCGTGCCGCCTTCGTTTCAGGCCCTTTTAACTTCACCAAGAAGATCCTTGGGCAGAAGCGAGGTGGACAATTGGCCTGCTCTCAAGAAGAGGTTGACAAGTACCTCAGGGCAACTTACAGCGACAGCGCAAGGGAGCAGGATCTTGGACCCTGCAGCTTTCTGATAACACCACCAGAACCCACTTCAGCATTTAACACCAAGGAGCCAACCCTGAGAGAAGTTGAGGACATAGTCAGAGCAGCTAGATCCAACTCAGCTCCAGGTCCCAGTGGAGTACCATATGTTGTCTACAAGAGGTGCCTCAGGCTCGTGCAGCGACTCTGGAAGATCCTCAGGGTCATCTGGAGGAGGGGGAAGGTGGCTCAGCAGTGGAGGCATGCAGAGGGTGTATGGATTCCGAAGGAAGAGAACTCTCGCACCATCGAGCAGTTTAGAAACATCTCACTCCTGAGTGTGGAGGGCAAGGTGTTCTTCAGCATTGTTGCCCGGCGCATGACAGAGTTCTTCCTGAAGAATGCATACATCGACACCTCTGTGCAGAAGGGGGGGGTCCCAAGGGTACCAGGGTGCATTGAGCACACGGGAGTTGTTACTCAGCTCATCCGGGAGGCCCGGGAGGGCAATGGGAACCTGGCAGTTTTGTGGCTTGACCTGTCTAATGCTTACGGGTCAATTCCCCACAAACTGGTGGAGACCTCGCTTGACCGGCATCATGTTCCAGGCAAGATCAGGGACCTCATACTGGACTATTACAACTCTTTCAGTTTGAGAGTCACCTCGGGAACAGTAACATCAGCATCACATCGGCTGGAGAAAGGCATAATCACTGGGTGTACAGTCTCAGTGATTTTGTTTGCCTTGGCCATGAACATGCTTGTTAAGTCAGCGGAGGTGGAGTGCAGAGGACCGCTCACCAAGTCAGGTGTGCGGCAGCCTCCCATCAGAGCTTTTATGGATGACCTGACAGTTACTACAACATCAGTTCCAGGCTGTAGGTGGGTTCTCCAAGGCCTTGAGCGGCTCATTAACTGGGCGCGTATGGGCTTTAAGCCTGCTAAGTCCCGTTCCCTGGTGGTGAAGAAGGGGAAGGTTACAGACAAGTTCCGGTTCTCGCTGGGAGGTGTCCAGATTCCATCGGTTTCAGAGGAGCCAGTGAAGAGCCTGGGGAAGATCTTTGATGGCACCCTGAGGGACAAAGCAGCGCTCAAGGCGACCAGCAGAGAACTGGGTAACTGGCTAGTGGCGGTGGATAAGTCAGGGCTTCCAGGTAAGTATAAAGCATGGATATATCAGCATCACGCCTCCTCTGGCCACTACTGGTCTACGATGTCCCACTAACGACCGTTGAGGGCTTCGAGCGTAAGGTAAGTAGCTTCCTTCGCAGGTGGTTGGGCCTACCAAGAAGCCTCAGCAGCATAGCCTTGTATGGGCATAAGAACAAGCTGCGACTTCCCTTCAGTAGTCTGTCGGAGGAGTTCATGGTTACCCGTGCGAGAGAGGTGCTGCTGTACAGAGACTCGAGTGACACCAAAGTCTCCTTAGTGGGGATTGAAGTGTGGACTGGGCGGAAGTGGAGAGCCCAGGAGACGGTCGAGCAAGCTGAGGCGCGGCTGCGCCACGGTGTTCTGGTGGGAACAGTGGCGACAGGCCGGGCAGGGCTTGGGAGCAACCCAGGACCTCGGTACAACAAGGCCCGGGGGAAGGAGAGGCGGCAGCTTATCCAGGAAGAGGTTCGAGCAGGGCTGGAGGAGACCCGCTCAAGCAAGATGGTCGGGATGAGACAACAGGGGGCGTGGACTAGATGGGAGCAGACACTGGATAGGAAGATTTCTTGGTCAGAGCTTTGGAAGGCAGAGCCTTTCCGTATAAAGTTTTTGATCCAGTCAGTCTACGACGTCCTCCCCAGCCCATCCAACCTCTTCTGTTGGGGCCTGGCAGAAACACCTGCTTGCCCTTTGTGTCATAGGAGAGGATCACTGGAGCACATCCTAAGCTGTTGCCCGAAAGCCCTGGGCGAGGGGCGCTATCGTTGGCGCCACGACCAGGTGCTGAAGGTGATAGCAGATACCATCTGCTCGGGGATCTCACTCAGCAAGCAGCAACAGCCAGCTAGGCATTCAATCACCTTTGTTAAATCTGGTGAGAAGCCTCAACAACGCCCAGGCCAAACAGGGGGGCTCCTGACAACAGCTAGGGACTGGCAGCTGAAGGTGGACTTGGGGAAACAGCTTAAATTCCCAGACACCATCGCAGTGACCACACTTAGGCCGGACTTGGTTCTTATGTCAGAATCAACAAGGCAGGTGATACTGCTGGAGTTGACTGTGCCCTGGGAAGACCGGATGGAGGAGGCATTTGAGAGGAAGAGGGCCAAGTATGAGGAGCTGGCAGGCGAATGCCGGCGCAACGGATGGAAGACTCGTTGCAGTCCCATTGAGGTTGGTTGCCGAGGTTTCCCAGGCCAGTCACTCTGCAGGGCCCTCAAGTTGTTGGGAATAAGGGGACTGCACAGCAAGAAAGCCATCAAGAACATCACTGATGCTGCTGAGAAGGCATCAAGATGGCTGTGGATCAGGAGGGGTGATCCGTGGGCCACACAAGCTACCTAGACACAAGCCGGGGTCTGATCACCCCCGGCTGGGTCGCCTGGGCGAGGGTGTCTGATGTTGAGAGACCCGAAACACTCTATGACCTCAGGTCACATCACTGATGATGTGTCTAGGTTGCACCAGAGGGTGTATATTAAACCATCATATTCATAAGCCAACATCTCATAAGATGTCATCGGCCTATACATTTTATTATGTACTATGCAGTACTTCGCTGCCCTTATTATTATTTAACTTTAATGCACTGTTTTTCTATATATTGTCTATCTGTTATGTTTCTGTTTTTCTGTATTTTTATTCTTGACCACGTTTTCATGTTTGGTTCTATGTCGGTCTATGCTAATTATGTTCTTGTGCACCTAACTACCACTAAATACTACTCTAACTATTGATATCTATAGTATAAACCAAGTGAATTATGACTGATCAAGGAGAAAACATTAAAAACACACCAAGTCACAACATGATCATATGTTCTGTAGCCCTTTATTCTCGCACACAAGTCACTCATCTGTGTGACATTCACAATAGGCCAAATAGTTTCTTTGGTCCATTATTTCTTTATAGAATTTCCACATGTCCTCAGTGCAGTAACGTGAAGTTGAAGGGCTCCAGCATTGCTTCCTTTTCATTCTCATTGTCATTGTCTTCTTCTTTCCACAACCTCCCATATTGCAGAGCAGCCTCAACCTGTTTCTCCTCCTCCATGCACAGAACATCAGGCAGGTCCACTTGGTAGAGAACAGTTGTTTGTTGGCCTTGACCCACTCTGCTGCACGTATGCAATCATGAAGAATGCGATTTTCAACCGAGTCCTATGGAAAAGACAGAAGAAAAGATGTCTGTATCATAGCTGCTGCACCTACAGTATCTGACCAATAGATACTGTGACAAAGCTTACCCCTTCCACTGGTGTGTCCACATTGGCAGGTCTGACCAAGACCTCAGCCTGCTGCTCTTCTTCCTGAAAATATATAGATAAGCAAAATGATTAGTTGGAATATCAGATGAACTTGGTTGCAGGGAGGGCAAGGATAAATCCTGACTCTGTTTGGAATGGGCAGCAGCTGAGGTGAAAGTTTGTTGTCTTACACATTAGGTGTGCATCCATATCTGTCCTCCTAATAATGGTTTTGTTGCAAATAGGACAATGATAATGTCCCCCATTCCTGTGTTCAAATTGCAGCGGCAGATATCTTTATCCAAGAGCAAGTCAAGAAAATGTTTATATTAGCGATGACAAACCAGTCCCATGAACACACTCGCACACACAAATCTGTGTGTGTGCGCACATGTGTGTATCTTTAATTTAAAAAACAATGGCAGTACCTTCAAATGCAATGACATTTTTCACATTTTCACATGGACCTCCAAATGCCGCTGAAGTCTGGCTGGTTGGCTCTGTTTAAACATGCCTTTGGGACAAAGGGGGCAGTGGAATTGACTGCAGCATGTTGTGCAGCGTTCCACTGCAGGCTTTCCACCACACGGAATAACTGAATGATGCATCTAAAAAGGATAGAAAATGCTTCATGCGTTTGAATTATACTGTAGTACATGAACTTCAAATCAAGTGAATGTATACAGCCTGCAAACTTAGATTGTCTTTGCTTACAGGTAAAATGGCCACTTGTAGTGTAAATGAGGCGTTACTTATGTAAAAGTAGTAATAAGGAAAACGAAAATACTGCACTACGGGTTAAAGTCCGGCATTCAAAAACTTGCTTAAGTGAAAGTGCCTAATACAAAACACTTAAGTCATTTAGTATGTTATGTTAGAAGCAAAATATACTCAAGTAACAAAAATAAAAGTACTGATGGTGCAGAAGCATGCTACTTCTCAGTAATTTCAGGTACTATTCATTTGGTTTATATACTGTAGTATACTAGCCTGGCTGACGCGTCCACATCTCGATGAGATGGTGGTCTGGGAACTAGGTGTGCATGTTCTCGTATTTGAGGCGTGGTTTACAAATGCCTAGAGCCGTTTATTGGGCGCTACGAATGTCTATCAAATGGCGTCTGGTTCTTCACATGCTGCTTTGCGCGCGATTTATAGCCAATTGCTACTAAAAATTAGCTACTAAAATTAAATTAATTGCTACAAAAGCTACTTAATACACTTTCTAAGGCTGCATCGAACGGTAACGTTGTGTCCGCTGCCATGTTGGATTAACACGCTACAAGCTTCGGTGTCGGGCATAGACGTCGTCATCGTCTTGCTGCCCCCCCCCCCCGTTCTGTGATTGGTTCCCTAACTCAGGGGAAAATAAGGGCGGTGGTTTCCAGGCTGTCTTTGCAGTGAGAATGAAATCGCGCGCAAATCAGCATGAGAATTCCCAGGCTAGTAGTATACAACAGGGGTGGCAAAATAAAAAAGTAAAAATGTGCCATGTAGTGCTGCCACATTTTAATTCCACTTGTGCACTTAAAACAGGCGATATCACTAGTCGACCTCTGGCAAAACATCATGGTGTGTTGCATCTGTTGGTAGCTTGGCTGTCTCACATGTCACGTTTGCGAGTTCAGAAAGACACATTTTCAACTTTGTGACGATGGCCAGCTAATGCAAGGAAATTTTACTAAAATGTTTTATACCGTTAACGTTACATACAAACAAATGCGCACAGTTACTTTACGTTATGCACTAAAAAGTTAATTATCCCTGAGAAGTGTTGATGCTGACCGCCATTGGGGAAAGTTAAATTTGACGTTATCCAACTTAGCTTCAAAACGACAACCCAAACCGACATGTAACATTTGGACATTTGCATCATTAATGACTTTACGTTACTGTTTTTACGGCACCTATATTGACGAAGAACACAAGTAATTATGAGTTTATCTTCTGTTGATAATACAAATCAGCAACTCAGCGCTACTCGGGACACGCTCACTCGCTGATCTTTCTCGAAAGGCAGGTAAACAGAGATGCAGTCCCCCTCCCCCCACCCCACCCCCAACAAAATGTCGTCACTTCCCGGCCTGACAGTGGAGGTGGTTCTGACAGTGGAGCCTGCACCGGAAGCGTTCTCACAGTGGAGCCTGCAACGGAAGCGTTCTCACAGTGGAGCCTGCAACGGAAGCGTTCTCACAGTGGAGCCTGCAACGGAAGCGTTCTCACAGTGGAGGTCTGCAGCCAGGTGCCTCTCACAGGGGGCGACAGAAACATTGAGCTGACTGAGGGTCTCCGTAGTTGAGTTTAAAGTTGATTAAAAGGTTTATTAAAGGTCCATGCTGAACCCATAGCCGTGGGAAGTGGGGTGCTGGGGAAAGCACGCGTATGTATTTGTCATACTGCTCACGATAAAAAAAAAAGAAAAAGAAGCTCTCCGTCTCCCTGTCTATTATGTACTAAAAAATGTTACATTAAACCTGGGAGATCTAAACAAAAACAAAACAAATTGTGAATATCTTAGGCCTATGCCTGACTAGGTGGTGTGTTTGTGACATAGCTATAAGCTGCATATTGACCTCGTACAGCGCTCTTTTGGCCACACTGACTGCGCTAAAAGATGACAAGGGGACGAGGGGAGACACAAGGTCAAAGATTGTGGGGCTGTGTAAGCAGGCCCAAAACGGTTGGGCACTGTTTGGGCTGCTCAGCTGCCAAGCACTGTTGGAACCCTGTGAGGCAGTGGCTAAAAGGTTGCAGAGCTCAAACATTACAGCACTCAGTCCACTTGAATGCGCAAATGTGCTCAAACAGCGGATAGCCGCACTTGGACGTGAAGGAAATGTGGAGAAGATAATTGAAAAAGTGAACGTATATTGTTCTGCCCTCTGAATAGTATTAATGTTCAAATTTAAATGCACTTAAATGATTGAATGAATGTAGTTAGTAAAACGTATATGTGTTATATGTTTAATGTGTGAAAGAAAACACACAATATTTACATGCTGAGAGCTGGACTTTTATTTTGAAGTGTCAAAGTAGGCTACGTGAGGTTATGTCTATACTTGTTGCAACCATAGCGGGCGAGTAGTAAAGACAGTCGGTCACTCGGTGAATCTTCTTTTTCTTTCTCACACTCACGAAAGCAATGGCAGTAAGTTTATAATGTAGTTCTTTGTATGAATGAAGATGTATAGCACTTTGTGGATGTGATGTTCAGTTAACTGGGTAGTGAGCTGATGTAAAGTGTGCGCCTACATTGGCAATTACGGTGTTTTAGCCTATTGTATTTTATGAGCGGACTCACTTTGACGTGTAGTCCTAGCTATTCTTTGATAGCTTTATTCAATTCTGTTTATTAGCAACTTGTGCTGTAAGGGTTGTTTTTGTGTTGTTTCTGTTACAGTTTCACTCTTGGTATTCCACAATTTAAAAAGGGAAATAAAGGGAGCAAGACGCTCCAATCCTGGCTCAAGTGTGTACCTGAGTTTGGCTTGCTGTTGAACTGCGATAACGTTGGAGAGCTACATAACGCGCAGGGAGAACAGTACAGTGAAAAGCCATACTACAGTGAGTAGAGAAAACGATAAAAGATACAAGCATGACCACCAACAATGTATCCAGCGTCGTCGAAAGTGAAGCGGTGAACTCCGAGGAGGACTCGCGCCGACCCTCCTCCCCCAAGTCATCGGTCCACTCAACATTGAGAGCTAGCGCTAGCTCCAAACGCTCTGCTTCCTACAAGTCTGTCCTGGAGGCTGCCGCCAGAGCCAGAGCTTCAGCTGAAGCAGAAACAAACAGAAACAGCGACACAAGGCAGTTCCCCACTCGAAGTGACATCACGGTGCACCAAAATCTGCGGCAAGGGCAGCCTCCCACGCTCCTGCTCAAATGTGTGCCTGGTGCGCGTCTTCCCCCAGGGTCAGCCAGAGCGCTCCATTCAGATGTATGTCATACTCGACGATCAGAGTAATCGCTCTCTGGCCCGCTCTGAATTTTTCCACCTGTTCAAAGTCGAGAGCAGCCTCTCTCCTTATCTGATGAAGATTTGCGCCGGCACCACAGAGATGACCGGAAGAAAGGCGGCAGGCTTTCAGATCGAAGCAGTGAATGGAGGTGTGTGCCTAGACCTTCCACCTCTCACCGAGTGCAACGAAATAATGACCAACAAATCTGAGATTCCAACTCCAGAGGTAGCCCTCGCACACACTCACCTGAAACACATCGCTCCCCACATCCCCAAGCTGGATCCTGACGCTGAGATGATGATCCTGTTAGGGAGAGACATGATACGCGTGCACAAGGTGAGAGATCAAGTCAATGGTCCTCATAACGCACAAACCAACCCTGAGCGTCTTCAGAACACACGTGCTCCAGAATGGACGTCCATCACTCCTCACTCCTTGTCACAACAGTATCAGCGTGAAGGAAAAACCGTGCTACAGCAGGGAGCCCAGGTATGGCCACTCCACACACACACTGAAGCCTATGCCAGCTGAGGAACAGCTCGGGCTGACTGTTTTCCAACGAACAGACAGTGACAACAAGTGCGCCATGTCCTTTGAAGATGAACTCTTTTTGAAAATTATGGAGAAAGAAATTCATCAAGATGAAAAGAACAACTGGATAGCTCCCCTACCATTCAAGTCACCTCGTCCTCTGCTCCCAAACAACAGAGAGCAAGCGCTGTCACGTCTCAGCTCTCTACGGCGCACTCTGAGCAGAAACGCTGAGATGAAGCAGCAGTTCTCCTCCTTCATGGAAAAGCTGTTTGAAAACAAGCACGCAGAAATCGCACCGCCCAGCGATGACACACAGGAATGATGGTACTTGCCCTTTTTCGGGGTGTATCACCCCCAGAAGCCTGGGCAAATACAAGTCGTGTTTGACTCAAGCGCCCAACTGCATGGCCTCTCCCTCAACTCAGTGCTACTCACAGGCCCCGACCTGAACAACACTCTCCTGGGTGTGCTGCTGCGTTTCAGAAAGGACCTCATCGCAGTCACTGCAGACATCCAGCAGATGTTTTATGGATTCCTGGTGAGCCGTGAACACAGAGATTACCTCAGATTCCTGTGGCATAAAGACAATGACCTCTCCAAGGAGATTCAAGAGTATCGCATGCGCGTATACGTCTTTGGCAATAGCCCATCGCCAGCAGATGCCATCTACGGTCTGCGGCAAGCTGCTCAGCGAGGTGAAACAAGGTATGGTGCTGACACAAAGCAGTTTGTTCAAAGACATTTTTATGTAGGTGATGGTCTTGTGTCAATGCCCACAGACTCTGCAGCCATAGACCTGCTCAAACGTACCTGTGCGTCACTCGCAGAGTCCAACCTGAAACTGCACAAAATTGCATCGAACAGTGTCGCTGTGATGAGAGCCTTTGAACCCAAGGAATTGGCCTCTGGCATCAGAGACTTGGGCCTGGACGACGAGACTCTGCCTGCGCAGAGGAGCCTAGGCTCATGCTGGGAGATCAACACAGACATGTTCACCTTTAAGGTAGCCGTCACTGACAAGCCTTACACCCGTCGCGGGGTGCTGTCAATAGTCAACAGCGTCTTCGACCCGCTGGGTCTGGCAGCCCCAGTGACGATCAGAGACCGGCTGCTACTGCGAGAGCTGTCCAGTGGAGTCCAGGACTGGGACGCTCCTCTGCCTGTTGAAAAGGTGAGCACATGGGTAATGTGGAAATCATCATTCGAGGAGCTGAGCAGCCTCCATGTGCCCCGTTGCTATGTTCCAATGTCACTCTCAAAACCCATGTACGCAGAACTTTGCCTTTTTTCTGACGCCTCCAACTGGGCTATAGGGACGGTTGCTTACTTAAGAGCTGTCACTAAAGAGGGCTGTTGTGAAGTTGGATTTGTGATGGGAAAAGCTAAACTGTCCCCACAGCCAGAGCCCACAATCCCACGCCTCGTGCTCTGTGGGGCCGTCCTGGCTGTTTAGATTTAGATTTATTTATTTGTCCCCGTGGGGAAAATTGTCTTCACAGACTGCACATTATGTCACAAAAGCTGTTGAGCTGGCGGAGCTGATTTTGGATGAACTGGACCATAAGCCAGACGCTGTTAAGTTCTACTGCGACAGCAAGGTGGTCCTTGGATACATCTTTAATGACTCAAAGCGCTTCTTTGTATACGTACACAATCGTGTGCATCGCATACGCCAGACAACATCTCCTGAGCAGTGGCATTACGTGGCCTCAGAACAGAACCCAGCTGACTTAGCCACCAGGTCAGTAGCTGCATCACAGCTGATGGACACAATGTGGTTCAAGGGGCCGGACTTCCTCTACAAGCCTCCAAAGCCAGACACGCATGAGCACTTTGAACTGATAGAGCCTGAAACGGATGAGGATGTCAGACCGCAAGTGACTGTTTTAGCCACTCACATCGAAGCCAAGCCGTTCACCTCTGAAAGATTCAAGCGTTTTTCCACATGGAACTCCTTGCTGAGAGCCGTCTGCTTTTTGATACATCAGGTGCGTTCTCACAAGTCAAGCTCCATCTCAGACACTTCACAGCACACATGTAAAGCATGGCATCAGTGTAGTAGGCCTCACACTCCTGAAAGAACTCGCAGCAGGGAGGAGACTCATAATAGAGACTGTACAAAGAGACTCATTTCCATGCGAACATGCTGCTCTTCGGGCAAAGAGAGACATTCCCAATTCAAGTCCGCTCTTGACCCTTGACCCCTACATCAGTGACGGCCTGCCGAGGGTAGGAAGGCGTCTCAGACATTCCTCCCTGGAATCAGAGGTTAAACATCCCATTATTCTCTCAAAAAGTAGCCATGTCACTTAACTGCTTGTGGAACACCCTCACATGCAAGTGAAGCACCAGGGACGACAGTTCACAGAAGGGGCCATCAGAGCGGCTGGACTGTGGATTGTCGCTGGCAAAAGGCTAGTCAGCTCTATCCTCCATCACTGTGTGACATGCCCTAAGCTTAGAGGGAAACTGGAAGTACAAAAGATGGCTGATCTCCCTCCAGAGCGGCTCAACACCTCTCTATCCTTCAGCTACATGGGGCTGGACGTATTTGGACCTTGGACAGTGGTGACCCGATGCACTCGAGGAGGTGCAGCGCAAAGCAAAAGGTGGGCCATTCTGTTCACATGCATGTGTACCAGGGGAGTACACATCGAAGTTATTGAATCTATGGACACAGCCAGCTGTATCAATGCACTGCGTAGATTCTTTGCAGTTAGAGGCCCAGCACACAGCAAGGACTGCACATGGGAGTTTAACCCCCCGCACGCGTCACACATGGGAGGTGTGTGGGAGCGAATGATTGGGGTGACATGCAGAATATTAGACTCTATGCTTCTGCAAAACAAACATACTTACCTGACACATGAGGTTCTATGCACGCTGTTGGCAGAGGTGTCTGCCATAATCAACGCAAGGCCGCTGGTCCCCATCTCATCGGCTCCCTGCTCTCCTGTCCTGTTGTCTCCTGCCATGCTCCTGACACAAAAGCCAGACCTGCTCGCTCCACCGGGCGACTTCACTGGGAAAGACCTCCTGAAAGGCCAGTGGAGACAGGTGCAAGCGCTAGCGAATGAATTCTGGAGCCGTTGGAGAAATGAGTACCTGAGCACTCTCCATCCAAGGCGTAAGTGGCACAGTATACATCGCAACCTTCAACCTGGGGACATTGTGCTGTTAAAGCAAACTCAAGCACCAAGGATTGAGTGGCCAATGGCTCTGGTCACATCAACCCTTCTGAGCAGCGACGGAATGGTTCGCAAAGTTGAAGTGAAGACATCGTCCCATGGCACTGCAAAGACTTATCTGCAGCCTATCTCGGATGTGGTCCTTCTCCTAGAAAGGATGTAGTAGTAATGGACTGAAAAAAAGGAGTTAGTGGCATTACATGCCAGACGAGGAGTGTTCTGCCCTCTGAATAGTATTCATGTTCAAATTTAAATGCACTTAAATGATTGAATGAATGTAGTTATTAAAACTTGTATGTGTTATATGTTTAATGTGTGAAAGAAAACACACACAATATTTACATGCTGAGAACTGGACTTTTATTTTGAAGTGTCAAAGTAGGCTACGTGAGGTTATGTCTATACTTGTTGCAACCCTAGCGGGCGAGTAGTAAAGACAGTCGGTCACTCGGTGAATCTTCTTTTTCTTTCTCACACTCACAAAAGCAATGGCAGTAAGTTTATAATGTAGTTCTTTGTATGAATGAAGATGTATAGCACTTTGTGGATGTGATGTTCAGTTAACTGGGTAGTGAGCTGATGTAAAGTGTGCGCCTACGTTGGCAATTACGGTGTTTTAGCCTATTGTATTTTATGAGCGGACTCACTTTGACGCGTAGTCCTAGCTATTCTTTGATAGCTTTATTCAATTCTGTTTATTAGCAACTTTTGCTGTAAGGGTTGTGTTTTTGTGTTGTTTCTGTTAGTTTCACTCTTGGTATTCCACAATTTAAAAAGGGAAATAAAGGGAGCAAGACGCTCCGATCCTGGCTCGAGTGTGTACCTGAGTTTGGCTTGCTGTTGAACTGCGATAACGTAGGAGAGCTACATAACGCGCAGGGAGAACAGTATATATATGCTGCGACAAATCACCTGAGGATGCCTAACACCTCTGTGAGATAAAGCAGAACCCCGGCCCGCCTCTGCCAAACCACGGAGCGAGATTGCGCCCAGCGCATCCATTCTGACTTGGAGACGTGAGTTCTATCAGGCTGTAGATTTAGTGTCATCAGAACTGGAAAGACGGTTTAACCAAGACACCATGATGCTAGCAGCCAATGGAGAGAGGGCGGTCATAGTGGCAGCATGTGGATCCCCGGTTGACTTGGACACCCTTCAGCTTCCCAAGGAGCTGGACACGGGCCGCCTCGATCTCCAGCTTAAAATGATGCATAGTATTACCGGGAGTCTCGGTGCACCACGGTGAAAGGTGTGTGTTGTGAAAAATTGACCCCTTCCCCAACACCTCAAATCAGCAAGCAGAAAGGGGATCTTGAAATCGTGTCTCCAGATGCACCAAAAAGGGGAACAGAAACAGGCCCTGATCACAACAAACAGGTGGTGCCCATTTAAGGTAATAAAACAAGTGGCTCAAGGGCTCATTCGTCGGGCATGATGCCGCCCTCGCCCCGGGGAGGGGGGGCAGCGCCACCAAGGGCGGGAATCTCAAGATAAGAGCGGCAAACAAGAGCCATTGGTATGCGCTCCTCGGCATTCTCACAGAGCAGCGTGCATCGACACAAAGCTCTAGGAGAAACAGAGCGCGCTGGGGGGAAATCCGCATCGGGCTCATTGGGACAATAAATCCTTATTTGTGTAAAATGTCATAAATACTCAGACTGAGTTGGTGGTCAAATCTCATTTAATTCCTTCGGACTTCGTCAGTAAAGATTGTTCTGAGCCTTCTTATTTAACAACATGTGGCATTGATAGTGAGTAAGCTCCATCCACAAACGAGAGCTCTCTTTAGCGAGGTGGCTAAAGTTGTTCACCTGTGTCTTTCCTACCTGTTTCAGCGGCCTCCTCAGAGCATTCTTTCTCCAATCTGAGAAGATTGAATTGTACTCTGCACAATGACAATAAAGTTGAATCTAATCTAATCTAATCTTGAAAACATGGTTGAGGTCCACAATGACACAGAAACGACTCATATACCTGTCCCTCATGAATGTGCACTCGGATATCCCGAATGCTTTCGACATCAAAGCCCTCATGAAGGACTTTATATCAACTTCCCCTGAACGTCAACCAGTGTTATTCATTAGTCATTTCATGGTAAGGGATGGATTTATTATCAGCTGCCGCCCAGCCTCATGCCTCATGATGAGGCCTGAATAGTTTCATTATTTCTCTTTTATGCTGATGGTTTATATGCTCTGCGGTGTTTTTATGATGTTTTATAGCATTTGTTTTTATATTTGTGATATGTGGATCAGTTTAATGTAGCCTATGAATTTTGCGTTGTGTAGGCCTATGTTATGCATATGTTTTGAGTCAATGTGTTCTGTGTAATATGCTGTGCGATAGGGTTGTCTTTAGCCTGTTTTGACGCCCATGTCAGAAGCATCAATAATTATTACGTTTTATTTATGTTGGTGTTCAACAGTTTTATATTTCAAGTGTTCACCATCAATTTCAATGCAAGGCTATCCAGCATCATTTGTTACCTTTCTAGTGTAGCGTCCGAGAGCAGTTACTTTGTTTGCGTTAGTATCAATCTGCGTTTTGCGACATTTGTCACATATGGCTACACTTTGTAGTGTAGCCATAATTTTCTTGACAGTGATGAATGCCTGTGCTGTGTGCCATGCAATGCCAGTATGCTGTCCATTAACAGAGAAAGGAGTTTCAATAAAATACAATCCTTTTTTTTTTAACCATTTCAATAGACAGACAGACAGACGTACTTTAATAATCCCTGAGGGAAATTGCATCTACAATATAGTCTACAATATAGAAATATAGCCTACAATAAAGGCCCCCCCCCCCCCCCCCCCCAACTACAGCACCCCCCGCCTCCAACTACAACAACCCCCACCCAACTACAGCACCCCCACCCAACTACAACACCACCCCCCCAACTACAGCACCCCCTCCAACTACAGCACCCCCCGCCTCCAACTACAACACCCCCCCACCCAACTAAAGCACCCCCACCCAACTACAACACCCCCCCCACCCAACTACAACACCCCCCCCTCCAACTACAACACCCCCCGCCTCCAACTACAACACCCCCCCACCCAACTACAACACCCCCCTCCAACTACAACACCCCCTCCAACTACAACACCCCCCTCCAACTACAGCACCCCCCTCCAACTACAACATCCCCCCCAACTACAACACCCCCCCCAACTACAGCACCCCCCTCCAACTACAACACCCCCCTCCAACTACAACACCTCCCCCTCCAACTACAACACCCCCCCAACTACAGTACCCCCCCCCTCCAACTACAACACCCCCCCACCCAACTACAGCACCCCCACCCAACTACAACACCACCCCCCCAACTACAGCACCCCCCGCCTCCAACTACAACACCCCCCCACCCAACTAAAGCACCCCCACCCAACTACAACACCACCCCACCCAACTACAGCACCCCCTCCCAACTACAACACCCCCCCCACCCAACTACAGCACCCCCCCTCCAACTACAACACCCCCCGCCTCCAACTACAACACCCCTCCACCCAACTACAACACCCCCCTCCAACTACAACACCCCCCCAACTACAGCACCCCCCTCCAACTACAACACCCCCCCCAACTACAACACCCCCCCCAACTACAGCACCCCCCTCCAACTACAGCACCTCCCCCTCCAACTACAACACCCCCCCAACTACAGCACCCCCCGCCTCCAACTACAACACCCCCCCACCCAACTACAGCACCCCCACCCAACTACAACACCACCCCCCCAACTACAGCACCCCCCGCCTCCAACTACAACACCCCCCCACCCAACTAAAGCACCCCCACTCAACTACAACACCACCCCACCCAACTACAGCACCCCCACCCAACTACAACACCCCCCCCACCCAACTACAGCACCCCCCCCTCCAACTACAACACCTCCCCCTCCAACTACAACACCCCCCCCTCCAACTACAACACCTCCCCCTCCAACTACAACACCCCCCACCCAACTACAACACCCCCCTCCAACTACAACACCCCCCTCCAACTACAACACCCCCCCAACTACAGCACCCCCACCCAACTACAACACCCCCCCCTCCAACTACAACACCCCGCCCCCAAATACAGCACCCCCCCAACTACAGCACCCCCCCCCCAACTACAACACCCCCCCCTCCAACTACAACACCCCCTCCCCCAACTACAGCACCCCCCCTCCAACTACAACACCCCCCCACCCAACTACAGCACCCCCACCCAACTACAACACCCCCCCCTCCAACTACAACACCCCCCCAACTACAACACCCCCCCCCCCCAACTACAGCACCCCCCCCTCCAACTACAACACCCCCTCACCCAACTACAGCACCCCCACCCAACTACAACACCCCCCCACCCAACTACAGCACCCCCCCTCCAACTACAACACCCCCCGCCTCCAACTACAACACCCCCCCCACCCAACTACAACACCCCCCTCCAACTACAACACCCCCCCCCAACTACAGCACCCCCCCAACTACAACACACCCCCCCACCCAACTACAGCACCCCCCCTCCAACTACAACACCCCCCGCCTCCAACTACAACACCCCCCCACCCAACTACAACACCCCCCTCCAACTACAACACCCCCCCCCAACTACAGCACCCCCCCAACTACAACACACCCCCCCACCCAACTACAGCACCCCCACCCAACTACAACATCCCCCCTCCAACTACAACATCCCCCCAAATACAGCACCCCCCCTCCAACTACAACACCCCCCACCCAACTACAGCACCCCCCCCTCCAACTACAACACCCACCCACCCAACTACAACACCCCCCCCTCCAACTACAAAACCCCCCCCAACTACAGCACCCCCCCCCCAACTACAACACCCCCCCCCCAACTACAGCACCCACCCCCTCCAACTACAACACCCCCCACCCAACTACAGCACCCCCACCCAACTACAACACCCCCCCTACCAACTACAGCACCCCCCCCCAACTACAGCACCCCCCCCTCCAACTACAACACCCCCCCCCCCAACTACAGCACCCCCCCCCCCTCCAACTACAAAACCCCCCCCACCCAACTACAGCACCCCCCCCTCCAACTACAACACCCCCCCCACCCAACTACAGCACCCCCACCCAACTACAACACCCCCCACCCAACTACAGCACCCCCCCCTCCAACTACAGCACGCCCCCCCCCTCCAACTACAGCACCCCCCCCTCCAACTACAACACCCCCCCCTCCAACTACAACACCCCCCACCCAACTACAGCACCCACCCCTCCAACTACAACACCCCCCCACCCAACTACAGCACCCCCACCCAACTACAACCCCCCCCCTACCAACTACAGCACCCCCCCCAACTACAGCACCCCCCCTCCAACTACAACACCCCCCCACCCAACTACAGCACCCCCCCCTCCAACTACAACACCCCCCCACCCAACTACAACACCCCCCCACCCAACTACAGGAGCACCCCCCCCCAACTACAGCACCCCCCCCTCCAACTACAACACCCCCCCACCCAACTACAGCACCCCCCCTCCAACTACAACACCCCCCCACCCAACTACAGCACCCCCACCCAACTACAACACCCCCCCACCCAACTACAGCACCCCCCTCTCCAACTACAACACCCCCCCCCAACTACAGCACCCCCCCCAACTACAGCACATATAACAGATGTATATACAGTATATATACAGAGTAGTTTGTATAACAGATGTATATACAGTATATATATATATATATATATATACAGAGTAGTTCATATAACAGATGTATATACAGTGTATATACAGAGTAGTTTGTATAACAGATGTATATACAGTATATATATACAGAGTAGTTCATATATCCATCCATCCATCCATTTTCTTCCGCTTATCCGGGGTCGGGTCGCGGGGGCAGCAGCCTGAGGAGAGAAGCCCAGACTTCCCTCTCCCCAGCCACTTCGTCCAGCTCTTCCGGGGGGATCCGAAGGCGTTCCCAGGCCAGCCGAGAGACATAGTCCCTCCAGCGTGTCCTGGGTCTTCCCCGGGGCCTCCTCCCGGAGGGACGTGCCCGGATCACCTCCCCAGGGAGGTGTCCAGGAGGCATCCTCACTAGATGCCCGAGCCACCGCAACTGGCTCCTCTCGACGCGGAGGGGCAGCGGTTCTACTCTGAGCCCCTCCCGGATGACCGAGCTTCTCACCCTATCTCTAAGGGAGAGCCCGGACACCCTGCGGAGGAAACTCATTTTGGCCGCTTGTATTCGCGATCTCGTTCTTTCGGTCACTACCCACAGCTCGTGGCCATAGGTGAGGGTAGGAACGTAGATTGACCGGTAAATCGAGAGCTTCGCCTTTCGGCTCAGCTCCTTCTTCACCACGACGGACCGGTGCAGAGCCCGCATCACTGCCGACGCCGCACCGATCCGTCGGTCAATCTTCCGCTCCATCCTCCCCTCACTCGTGAACAAGACCCCGAGATACTTGAACTCCTCCACTTGAGGCAGGATCTCCTCCCCGACCCGGAGAGTGCACTCCACCCTTTTCCGGCTGAGAACCATGGCCTCGGATTTGGAAGTGCTGATCCTCATCCCAGCCGCTTCACACTCGGCTGCGAACCGCTCCAGTGAGAGCTGAAGGTCACGGCCCGATGAAGCCAACAGGACCAGATCATCCGCAAAAAGCAGTGACGCAATCCTGAGGCCACTGAACCGTAACCCCTCAACGCCCTGGCTGGGCCTAGAAATTCTGTCCATAAAAGTTGTGAACAGAATCGGTGACAAAGGGCAGCCCTGGCGGAGGCCAACTCTCACCGGAAACAGGCTCGACTTACTGCCAGCAATGCGGACCAAACTCTGGCGACGGAAGTACAGGGACCCGACGGCCCGTATCATATATATATATATATATATATATAGAGTAGTTCATATAACAGATGTATATACAGTATATATATATAGAGAGTAGTTCATATAACAGATGTATATACAGTATATATATAGAGAGTAGTTCATATAACAGATGTATATACAGTATATATATATATATATACAGTTCGTATAACAGATGTATATATTAGTAGCTCTGAAGTCCAGACAGGTCGCAGTGCAACAAGCTCAGTTTTAACAGCTGCTTTAATGAGGCTACACATCTGGCTTCTCCATCATCAAACTACGCCTGTTTGTCTCTAGAGCTGTTAAAAATGTCAACCTTTAAGAGTGAACACTCATTTAAAAACTAGTTAGCTAAGTATTGCAACGCCATACACACGTTGATTCATATCTATATCAATATATGTATTCATGAATATATATATTCATATCTAAATGAATATATTTTCCTATCTAAATGAATATATGTATTCATATACCCTGTATGAATGTGCCAGCAGTGTATTTATAGTCCAGACATGAAGGTGCTCTCAGACGTAGGAAGATGACGTCTTCATATGTTTAATTAGTCTGCTGGTGTCTGGGTGTGTGTGTGTGGGCCGGCAATGCGGACCAAACTCTGGCAACGGGAGTACAGGGACCCGACGGCCCGTATCAGCGGGCCCGGTACCCCATACTCCCGGAGCACCCCCCACAGGGCTCCCCGAGGGACACGGTCGAACGTCTTCTGCAAGTCCACAAAGCACATGTAGACTGGTTGGGCGAACTCCCATGCACCCTCAAGGACCGCGCTAAGGGTATAGAGCTGGTCCACAGTTCCACGGCCGGGACGAAAACCACATTGCTCCTCCTGGATCCGAGGTTCGACTATCCTACGGACCCTCCTCTCCAGGACCCCCGAATAGACCTTACCGGGGAGGCTGAAGAGTGTGATCCCACTGTAGTTGGAGCACACCATCCGGTCCCCCTTTTTGAAGAGGGGAACCACCACCCCGGTCTGCCAATCCAGAGGCACTGCCCCCGATGTCCACGCTATGCTGCAGAGTCGTGTCAACCAAGACAGCCCCACAGCATCCAGGGCCTTTAGGAACTCGGGGCGGATCTCGTCCACCCCCGGGGCCTTGCCACCGAGGAGCTTTTTAACCACCTCGGCGATCTCAGCCCCGGAGATAGGAGAGTCCCCCCCCCGAGTCCCCAGACCCTGCTTCCTCAGTGGAAGGCGTGTTGGTGGGATTGAGTAGGTCTTCGAAGTATTCCCCCCACCGATTCATGACGTCCCGAGTCGAGGTCAGCAGCGCCCCGTGCCCCCCATACACAGTGTTGACAGAGCACTGCTTCCCCCTCCTGAGACGCCGGATGGTGGTCCAGAACCTCCTCGAAGCCGTTCAGAAGTCGTTCTCCATGGCCTCACCGAACTCCTCCCACACCCGAGTTTTTGCCTCCGCAACCGCCGAAGTCGCGCTCCGCTTGGCCCGCCGGTACCCATCAGCTGCCTCAGGAGTCCCACAGGTCAAAAAGGTCCGGTAGAACTCCTTCTTCAGCTTGACGGCATCCCTTACCGCTGGGGTCCACCAGCGGGTTCGGGGGTTGCCACCGCGACAGGCACCGACGACCTTACGGCCACAGCTCCGGTCGGCCGCTTCAACAATGGAGGCACGGAACAAGGTCCACTCGGACTCTATGTCCCCCGCCTCCCACGGGACATGGTTGAAGCTCTCCCGGAGGTGGGAGTTGAAGCTCGTTCTGACAGGAGATTCAACCAGACGTTCCCAGCAGACCCTCACAGTACGTTTGGGTCTGCCAGGTCTGACCGGCATCTTCCCCCGCCATCGGAGCCAACTCGCCACCAGGTGGTGATCAGTTGACAGCTCTTCACCCGAGTGTCCAAGACATGCGGCCGCAAGTCCGACGATACAACTACAAAGTCGATCATCGAACTGCGGCCTAGGGTGTCCTGGTGCCAAGTGCACATGTGGACACCCTTATGCATTCTGGATCACTGTTACACCACAGTCAGGGATGCCTATCACGCCGTCCCCCGTGCTGCACTGGGACACTCTGACCACGTCATGGTCCACCTGATTCCTGCGTACAGGCAGAAATTAAAGTTCTGCAAACCTGTAGTGAGGACATCAAAGAAGTGGACCAGTGAGGCCGTGGAGGATCTCCAGGCGTGTTTGGACTCTACTGACTGGGATGTGTTCAGGACTGCTACCAACAGTCTGGATGAGTACACAGAGGCTGTGACGTCCTACATCAGTTTCTGTGAGGACAGCTGTATTCCAACACGCACCAGGGTGAGTTACAACAATGACAAACCCTGGTTCACAGCCAAACTCAGAAGGTTAAGGTTGGATAAGGAAGTTGCCTTCAGGAGTGGGGACAAAGACAGTTATAAAGAGGCGAAGTACAAGTTTGGCAAAGCGGTGAAAGAGGCTAAACGACTGTACTCTGAGAAGCTCCAACACCACTTCTCAGCCAACGACTCTACGTCTGTCTGGAAAGGGCTTAGGCAAATCACCAACTACAAGCCTAAAGCCCCCCACTCCATCAACGACCATCGTCTGGCCAATGACCTGAACGAGTTCTATTGCCGCTTTGAAAGACAAAGAGACAGTCCTGCAACCATCCCCCATGACACCTCCCAACAGCTCCAGCTTATCACCTCCCCCACCTCAGTGGGGGCCTGGGCACCTCCACCAATGCCCAACGTAAAGGTCCCCCCCTCAACCCCCCCCACCCACCTCAGTTACGACTCTTTCCATCCATGAGAGGGACGTCAACAAACTCTTCAGGAGACAGAACCCCCGGAAAGCTGCTGGACCGGATTCTGTCTCCCCATACACCTTGAAGCACTGTGCTGATCAGCTGTCTCCAGTGTTCACAGACATTTTCAACACCTCACTGGAGACATGTCACGTGCCAGCCTGCTTCAAGACCTCTACCATAATTCCTGTCCCCAAGAAGCCAAGGACCACAGGACTTAACGACTTCAGACCCGTCGCCCTGACCTCTGTGGTTATGAAGTCCTTTGAGCGCCTTGTGCTCTCACACCTGAAAGGCATCACCGACCCCCTCCTGGACCTCCTGCAGTTTGCCTACAGAGCCAACAGGTCTGTAGGCAAACTGCAGGGGGTCCAGGAGGGGGTCCTCCAGCACCTGGACTCCGCAGGAACCTACGCCAGGATGGTGTTGAACATGGTGTTCGTTATGGACAATCCATGACGAGCACAGAAGTCCAATAACAAAACACCACTCGGGTTCAGATCAGGGGGGCCGTTCCTCCCAATCACGCCCCTCCAGGTCTCACTGTCATTGCCCACATGGGTGTTGAAGTCCCCCAGCAGAACAAGGGAGTCCCCAGAGGGAGCGCTTTCCAACACCCCCTCTAAGGACTCCAGAAAGGGTGGGTATTCTGGACTGCCGTTCGGTGCATAAGCACAAACGACAGTCAGGATCCGTCCCCCCACCCGAAGGCGGAGGGAGGCTACCCTCTCGTCCACCGGGGTGAACCCCAACGTACAGGCACTAAGCCGGGGGGAAATAAGCATTCCCATCCCCGCTCGGCACCTCTCCCCAGGGGCAACTCCAGAGTGGAAAAGAGTCCAACCCCTCTCAAGGACGCTGGTTCCGGAGCCCAAACTGTGTGTCGAGGTGAGCCCGACTATATCCAGCCGGTACCTCTCAGCCTCGCAAACCAGCTCCGGCTCCTTCCCCGCCAGAGAGGTGACGTTCCACGTCCCCAGAGCTAGCTTCTGCAGCTGAGGGTCGGACCGCCCAGGTCCCCGCCTCCTGCTGCCGCCCAGCTCACATCGCACCCGACCCCTTTGGCCCCTCCCACGGGTGGTGAACCCATGGGAAGGGGGGTCCCGCGTCGTCCCTTCGGGCTGTGCCCGACCGGGCCCCGCGGGCGTAGACCCGGCCACCAGGCGCTCGCCAACGGGCCCTTCCCCCAGGCCTGGCTCCAGGGGGGGGCCCCGGTGACCCACGTCCGGGCAAGGGAAACCCAGTTCCAAAGTTTGTCTTCATCATTGGGGTCCTTGAGCCACTCTTCGTCTGGACCCTCGCCTAGGACCTGCCTGCCTTGGGTGACCCTACCAGGGGCATGAAGCCCCCGACAATATAGCCCCCAGGGTCATTGGGACACGCAAACCCCTCCACCACCAAGGAGGAGGT
>JAXIVH010000144.1:72500-115000 GCA_036785325.1 Urophycis tenuis | reverse complement strand
AGGTATATTTTTATATTAGGGTATATATTTATTTTATTTTATTTGAGGTATATTTTATTTTGTGTATATTTCTTTTCCTTCTTTGTTTTGATCTGTTGCAAAACAATTTCCCTCGGGATGAATAAAGTCTCTTGAATCTTGAATCTTGAATAGAATATGACTATGTCTGTTGTGCTCCAACTGTGCACCAGGGGGCGCAGTACTGGGTCCTGGACCACAACATGGTACCTGAGCAGGGCTTCCCGCAGCCCGTGGCCTCAGGATTCTCTGGTCTGAGGGGAGTCATCACTGCTGCACTCCCACTGCCTGCTACCGCGGCGATGCCAGAGGCCGTGTACTTCTTTAAGAAAGGTCAGCTTGACCTGAATAAACTCCTCACAGGAGATAGAACATCTCCACCTTCTATAGCTAAAAGGTGAAAGGTTAAAAAAGGATTCATAAAGTACCATCTTAAGGTCTTCAGTGAAAAACAATAATATTGCTACAAGCACACCTCCAACAGTATATCTGTACCTCCAACATCTCCTGTGATGTATCCGTTTAACTTTGTCGAGAATACTGAATAACTATAGCTAAACTATCTGTATGACTCTTGTGATGCATCTTTATATCTTTCCATCACAATCTGTATCCGTATAACTGTGTGTACCTATCTATCTGTGTAACTATCTAACTGTGTATAACTATCTGATTCTGTGTAGCTATCTGTGTATAACTATATAACTCTCTGGATCTGTAACCATCTATATCTGTATGGGTGTAACTGTCTCTCTGTATAAGTGAGTGTGATGTGTCTACAGGGGGAGTGATGCAGAAGTTCTTGTTCCCTGAGTCCAGCACCCCTTCCTGCAGAGAGACGCCCAGGCTGCTCCACACTCCTGTGAACAGGCTGGCTGGTCAGCGTTTCCTTTGTCCTCTCTAAATGTTATTCCATGTATTTTACAAAGCTTAAAGGTTTGAACATGTAACGCAACAGCTACAAGTTACACTTCAAAAGGTTAAAAAAGAATTCCTAAAGTAAAGTGCCATCTTAACATCTACAGGTTAAAAACTAAATCATAACATTGCTAGTAATATACCTTTATTAGAAGTACTAAAGGTATATCTCCTTCTATATAACTTTCTCTATAGATTGTTTGAGGTCTAGTCACTGTGGTGTTAGATGTTCTTTGAGGTCTAGTGACAATGGTGGTTGATGTTCTTTGAGGTCTAGTCACCATGGTGTTTGTTCTTGTATGATGTTCAGACAAGTTCCTCAGTGATGACATCAACATGGCCGTGTCTCTGAAGGGCTTCCCGGTCCCCGTGACCTCTGCCCTCTCCTACCCCAGCAGCCTCCGCAGAGGGGCCTATGACCACTCAGTCTTCTCTGGACGTAAGAACAGGATTCACCTGAGAAAGGATCATCTACTGTCCCATTATTACTGTCCCAGAGACAGGTCCTTAGGGGTTAGACAGTACAGAGACAGGTCATTAAGGAGCAGGTAGGGGTTAGACAGTACAGAGACAGGTCCTTAAGGAGCAGGTAAGGGTTAGACAGTACAGAGACAGGACATAAGGAGCAGGTGGGGTTAGACAGTAGAGAGACAGGTCATTAAGGAGCAGGTAGGGGTTAGACAGTACAGAGACAGGTCATTAAGGAGCAGGTAGGGGTTAGACAGTACAGAGACAGGTCCTTAAGGAGCAGGTAAGGGTTAGACAGTACAGAGACAGGACATAAGGAGCAGGTGGGGTTAGACAGTAGAGAGACAGGTCATTAAGGAGCTGGTAGGGGTTAGACAGTACGGAGACAGGTCATTAAGGAGCTGGTAGGGGTTAGACAGTACAGAGACAGGTCATTAAGGAGCTGGTAGGGGTTAGACAGTACAGAGACAGGTCATTAAGGAGCAGGTAGGGGTTAGACAGTACAGAGACAGGTCATTAAGGAGCAGGTAGGGGTTAGACAGTACAGAGACAGGTCATTAAGGAGCAGGTAGGGGTTAGACAGTACAGAGACAGGTCATTAAGGAGCAGGTAGGGGTTAGACAGTACAGAGACAGGTCATTAAGGAGCAGGTAGGGGATAGACAGTACAGAGACAGGTCATTAAGGAGCAGGTAGGGGTTAGACAGTACAGAGACAGGTCATTAAGGAGCAGGTAGGGGTTAGACGGTACAGACAGGTCATTAAGGAGCAGGTAGGGGTTAGACAGTACAGAGACAGGTCATTAAGGAGCAGGTAGGGGTTAGACAGTACAGAGACAGGTCATTAAGGAGCAGGTAGGGGTTAGACAGTACAGAGATAGGTCATTAAGGAGCAGGTAGGGGTTAGACAGTACAGACAGGTCATTAAGGAGCAGGTAGGGGTTAGACAGTACAGAGACAGGTCATTAAGGAGCAGGTAGGGGATAGACAGTACAGAGACAGGTAATTAAGGAGCAGGTAGGGGTTAGACAGTACAGAGACAGGTCATTAAGGAGCAGGTAGGGGTTAGACGGTACAGAGACCGGTCATTAAGGAGCAGGTAGGGGTTAGACAGTACAGAGACAGGTCATTAAGGAGCAGGTAGGGGTTAGACAGTACAGAGACAGGTCATTAAGGAGCAGGTAGGGGTTAGACAGTACAGAGACAGGTCATTAAGGAGCAGGTAGGGGTTAGACAGTACAGAGATAGGTCATTAAGGAGCAGGTAGGGGTTAGACAGTACAGACAGGTCATTAAGGAGCAGGTAGGGGTTAGACAGTACAGAGACAGGTCATTAAGGAGCAGGTAGGGGTTAGACAGTACAGACAGGTCATTAAGGAGCAGGTAGGGGTTAGACAGTACAGAGACAGGTCATTAAGGAGCAGGCTCCCGGGTGTCAGTGGGTTAGACTGTGGACCTTGGGAATCGATGTCTTAACCACTCAACCATTCAGCTGTCACGGCACAATAACTCTCTCTCTCTCTCTAGCTCTGTTCTTCAGCGTCATGGTGTCAGGTGACCTGCCAGTCCTGGCCCCCTGGACCCACGGCCGGACGCCCAGTCTGACCCCGGGGCTGACCCTGACCCCTGGACGACCCCGTAGAGAGCCGTCCCTCCCAGCCAATTCCTTCAGGGCGTGGCTGCAGTGTGTCTGAAGAACCAGCAGGGGGCTTGAGAACACCAGGCCTCTCAGAGGTCCTCACTGCATCCAAACAGCCCTTTAATGCTAATAGCATATAATATAGCATCTAATAGTACAGCATTAGTGTGTGTATGATAGCATCTAATAGCACAGCATTAGTGTGTATGATAACATCTAATAGTACAGCATTAGTGTGTATGATAACATCTAATAGCACAGCATTAGTGTGTATGATAACATCTAATAGCACAGCATTAGTGTGTGTATGATAACATCTAATAGCACATCATGGTGTTCATCGTTCAACTTTATTAGCAAAAACAGACATGAAACATGAGCTCACCAACTAAAGTGGATTAAAATTTAGCAACAGGAACACAACCAGTTGAGCGCCATGACTAAACTAACATGATGACCTACAGCATATCAAACACATCGTTATGAAAAGATCATGATATCCCAGCATCCTGATTGGTTCATCTGGATCAGTGACATCATCACTGAGGGACGCCACCTCTGCTTGCTCGAGAGAAAGTGACACCTAGAGAGAGCGAGGCAGAGAGGGAGAGAGAATTGTCAGATTAAAATGTTTCCTGCTTGAGTTTTTCCAATAAACTGCTTCACCATCCAAAACTCAATGTATTTTATTCCTTTCCATCGACTCTTTATTTGGAAGGCTGAAGGAAGGAAGGAAAGGGACCTGTAAGTGCCGACAAGGAAGGGACCTGTAAGTGCCGACTATCTTGATTGGATTAATCAGATGAATATAAAAAATGCTGTGCATCATGGGATACAGTGAGGAAGTAGCTGTGCATCACAGCCTTTATTGCAAACGAAGGGCATTAAGTAGTCGTTAGAGTTAGGCTTCAGACACCAGGCTGGAGGCCTCACATACCAGACTAGTGGCTTCAGGCATAAGGCTGAAAGGTTCATGAGACTGGAGGCCTCAGACACACAGAGGTTCTTACCCCTGCGGATGAGTGTGGTGCGTCCCTCCCCCCTGCCTCTGAAGGCTGGTCCTCTGGACACCAGACTGCTGCCCTGGGGGTGGCCCACTAGAGGGCGCCGCGGAGCACTGCTGCTGTCTGCAGAACAGATGCAGTTAGCTTTTCCTTTTTCGCAACCAAAGTGTGTCCTTTTTCATAGCTAAAGTCTGTTGTTCAGCACAGTTGCAGTCTTGTTTTCATCACAGCTAGAGATTGTACTTGATCACAGTTAGCGTGGGCTTCTTGAAAGTAAGTCTGTCCCAGCTGGTGGAGGGTATATTAACAGTATATGAGCAGTATAATACACAGTATATAGTAAACAATATATATAATATAGTAAACACTCTAGTATATCGTTACCAGGGTCCTGGCTGGTGGAGGGCAGAGCAGCATCCTCACTCTGCTGACCTGAGGACTCAGAGTCTGGATGACTCTCTGAGGACCCCTGGTGGCTGGGAAGACAACACACAGTGGCTTCTGTTAGAACTACAACACAGTGGCTTCTGTTAGAACTTCAACGCAGTGGCTTCTGTTAGAACTACAACGCAGTGGCTTCTGTTAGAACTTCAACGCAGTGGCTTCTGTTAGAACTTCAACGCAGTGGCTTCTGTTAGAACTTCAACGCAGTGGCTTCTGTTAGACCCACAACGCAGTGGATTCTGTTAGAACTTCAACGCAGTGGCTTCTGTTAGAACTACAACACAGTGGCTTCTGTTAGAACTTCAACGCAGTGGCTTCTGTTAGACCCACAACGCAGTGGATTCTGTTAGACCCACAACGCAGTGGATTCTGTTAGACCTACAACACAGTGGCTGCTGGTAGAACTACAACACAGTGGCTGCTGGTAGAACTAAAACGCAGTGGCTGCTGGTAGAACTACAACGCAGTGGCTGCTGGTAGAACTACAACGCAGTGGCTGCTGGTAGAACTACAACGCAGTGGCTTCTGTTAGACCTACAACACACAGTGGCTTCTGTTAGACCTACAACACACAGTGGCTTCTGTTAGACCTACAACACACAGTGGCTGCTGGTAGAACTACAACGCAGTGGCTGCTGGTAGAACTACAACGCAGTGGCTTCTGTTAGAACTACAACGCAGTGGCTGCTGGTAGAACTACAACACAGTGGCTGCTGGTAGAACTACAACACAGTGGCTGCTGGTAGAACTACAACACAGTGGCTGCTGGTAGCACTACAACACAGTGGCTGCTGGTAGAACTACAACACAGTGGCTGCTGGTAGAACTACAACACAGTGGCTGCTGGTAGAACTACAACACAGTGGCTGCTGGTAGAACTACAACACAGTGGCTGCTGGTAGAACTACAACACAGTGGCTGCTGGTAGAACTACAACACAGTGGCTGCTGGTAGAACTGCAACACACAGTGGCTGCTGGTAGAACTACAACACAGTGGCTGCTGGTAGAACTACAACACAGTGGCTGCTGGTAGAACTACAACACAGTGGCTGCTGGTAGAACTACAACACAGTGGCTGCTGGTAGAACTACAACACAGTGGCTGCTGGTAGAACTACAACACAGTGGCTGCTGGTAGAACTACAACACAGTGGCTGCTGGTAGAACAACAACACAGTGGCTGCTGGTAGAACTGCAACACAGTGGCTGCTGGTAGAACTACAACACAGTGGCTGCTGGTAGAACTACAACACAGTGGCTGCTGGTAGAACTACAACACAGTGGCTGCTGGTAGAACTACAACACAGTGGCTGCTGGTAGAACTACAACACAGTGGCTGCTGGTAGACCTACAACACACAGTGGCTGCTGGTAGAACTACAACACAGTGGCTGCTGGTAGAACTACAACACAGTGGCTGCTGGTAGAACTACAACACAGTGGCTGCTGGTAGAACTACAACACAGTGGCTGCTGGTAGACCTACAACACACAGTGGCTGCTGGTAGAACTACAACACAGTGGCTGCTGGTAGAACTACAACACAGTGGCTGCTGGTAGAACTACAATGGTAGTAGCCTGATAGGAGCAGTGGGTGACCTTACCCCTCTCCTTCCTGCTCCATGAAGACCTCGTCATCCCCAGCACCCATCCCACCAGAAGCGGTTACCATGGGAACTGATTGGGAGGCCATGTTGTCACTACTGTCCAGTGGCAGAGACTCAGAGAACACTGTCACTAGAGACACAGTGGACATACAGAGAGAAACATGGTTCATATACAGAGAGACACAGTGACTTTATACAGACATAGTGAAGAGAGAGACATACAGTGAAGAGAGAGAGACATAGTGAATACAGAGTGATGTACAGAGAGAGAGGGAGAGGGAGGGAGACAGTGAAATACAGAAAGTGAGAGAGAGAATACAGAGTCATAGTGAATACAGAGTGGTGTACAGAGAGAGACAGTGAATACAGAGAGAGTGATGTACAGAGAGAGAGAGAGAGACAGTGAATACAGAGAGTGGTGTACAGAGAGAGAGACAGTGAATACACAGAGAGTGATGTACAGAGAGAGAGAGAGAGACAGTGAATACAGAGAGAGTGATGTACAGAGAGAGAGAGAGACAGTGAATACAGAGAGTGGTGTACAGAGAGAGAGAGAGAGAGAGAGAGAGACAGTGAATACAGAGAGAGTGATGTACAGAGAGAGAGAGAGACAGTGAATACAGAGAGTGGTGTACAGAGAGAGAGAGAGAGAGAGAGAGAGAGACAGTGAATACAGAGAGAGTGATGTACAGAGAGAGAGAGACAGTGAATACAGAGAGAGTGATGTACAGAGAGAGAGAGACAGTGAATACAGAGAGAGTGATGTACAGAGAGAGAGAGACAGTGAATACAGGGAGTGATGTACAGAGAGAGAGAGACAGTGAATACAGGGAGTGGTGTACAGAGAGAGAGAGAGAGAGAGAGAGACAGTGAATACAGAGAGAGTGATGTACAGAGAGAGAGAGAGACAGTGAATACAGAGAGTGGTGTACAGAGAGAGAGAGAGAGAGAGAGAGAGAGAGACAGTGAATACAGAGAGAGTGATGTACAGAGAGAGAGAGACAGTGAATACAGAGAGAGTGATGTACAGAGAGAGAGAGACAGTGAATACAGGGAGTGATGTACAGAGAGAGAGAGACAGTGAATACAGGGAGTGGTGTACAGAGAGTGGTGTACAGAGAGAGAGAGACAGTGAATACAGAGAGAGTGATGTACAGAGAGAGAGAGAGACAGTGAATACAGAGAGTGGTGTACAGAGAGAGAGAGACAGTGAATACAGAGAGTGGTGTACAGAGAGAGAGAGACAGTGAATACAGAGAGTGGTGTACAGAGAGAGAGAGACAGTGAATACAGAGAGTGGTGTACACAGAGAGAGAGACAGTGAATACAGAGAGAGAGAGAGAGAGAGAGACAGTGAATACAGAGAGTGGTGTACAGAGAGAGAGAGAGACAGTGAATACAGAGAGAGTGATGTACAGAGAGAGAGAGAGAGAGAGAGAGAGAGAGAGAGAGAGAGACAGTGAATACAGAGAGAGTGATGTACAGAGAGAGAGAGACAGTGAATACAGAGAGAGTGATGTACAGAGAGAGAGAGACAGTGAATACAGGGAGTGATGTACAGAGAGAGAGAGACAGTGAATACAGGGAGTGATGTACAGAGAGAGAGAGACAGTGAATACAGGGAGTGGTGTACAGAGAGAGAGAGACAGTGAATACAGAGAGTGGTGTACAGAGAGAGAGAGAGAGAGAGAGAGAGAGAGAGAGACAGTGAATACAGAGAGAGTGATGTACAGAGAGAGAGAGAGACAGTGAATACAGAGAGTGATGTACAGAGAGAGAGAGACAGTGAATACAGAGAGTGGTGTACAGAGAGAGAGAGACAGTGAATACAGAGAGAGAGAGAGAGAGACAGTGAATACAGAGAGTGGTGTACAGAGAGAGACAGTGAATACAGAGAGAGTGATGGACAGAGAGAGAGAGAGAGAGAGAGAGAGAGAGAGACAGTGAATACAGAGAGAGTGATGGACAGAGAGAGAGAGAGAGAGAGAGAGAGAGAGACAGTGAATACAGAGAGTGGTGTACAGAGAGAGAGAGAGAGAGAGAGAGACAGTGAATACAGAGAGAGAGAGAGAGAGAGACAGTGAATACAGAGAGTGGTGTACAGAGAGAGAGAGAGAGAGAGAGAGAGAGAGAGAGAGAGAGAGAGAGACAGTGAATACAGAGAGAGAGAGAGAGAGAGAGACAGTGAATACAGAGAGAGAGAGAGAGAGACAGTGAATACAGAGAGAGTGATGTACAGAGAGAGAGAGAGACAGTGAATACAGAGAGAGTGATGTACAGAGAGAGAGAGACAGTGAATACAGAGAGTGGTGTAGAGAGAGAGAGAGAGAGAGAGAGAGAGAGAGAGAGAGAGAGAGAGAGAGAGAGAGACAGTGAATACAGAGAGTGGTGTACAGAGAGAGAGAGACAGTGAATACAGAGAGTGGTGTACAGAGAGAGAGAGAGAGAGAGAGACAGTGAATACAGAGAGTGATGTACAGAGAGAGAGAGACAGTGAATACAGAGAGTGATGTACAGAGAGAGAGAGAGAGACAGTGAATACAGAGAGTGATGTACAGAGAGAGAGAGAGAGAGAGACAGTGAATACAGAGAGTGGTGTACAGAGAGAGAGAGACAGTGAATACAGAGTGGTGTACAGAGAGAGAGAGACAGTGAATACAGAGAGAGTGATGTACAGAGAGAGAGAGAGAGAGAGAGAGAGACAGTGAATACAGAGAGTGGTGTACAGAGAGAGAGAGAGAGACAGTGAATACAGAGAGTGGTGTACAGAGAGAGAGAGACAGTGAATACAGAGTGGTGTACAGAGAGAGAGAGACAGTGAATACAGAGAGAGTGATGTACAGAGAGAGAGAGAGAGAGAGAGAGAGACAGTGAATACAGAGAGTGATGTACAGAGAGAGAGAGAGAGAGAGAGAGAGAGAGAGAGAGAGAGAGAGACAGTGAATACAGAGAGTGGTGTACAGAGAGAGAGAGAGAGAGAGAGACAGTGAATACAGAGAGAGTGATGTACAGAGAGAGAGAGAGAGAGAGAGAGAGAGAGAGACAGTGAATACAGAGAGTGGTGTACAGAGAGAGAGAGACAGTGAATACAGAGAGTGGTGTACAGAGAGAGAGAGACAGTGAATACAGAGAGTGGTGTACAGAGAGAGAGAGAGAGAGACAGAGACAGTGAATACAGAGAGTGATGTACAGAGAGAGAGAGAGAGACAGTGAATACAGAGAGTGATGTACAGAGAGAGAGAGAGAGACAGTGAATACAGAGAGTGGTGTACAGAGAGAGAGAGAGAGAGAGAGAGACAGTGAATACAGAGAGTGGTGTACAGAGAGAGAGAGAGAGAGACAGTGAATACAGAGAGTGGTGTACAGAGAGAGAGAGACAGTGAATACAGAGAGTGGTGTACAGAGAGAGAGAGACAGTGAATACAGAGAGTCGTGTACAGAGAGAGAGAGACAGTGAATACAGAGAGAGTTATGTACAGAGAGAGAGAGAGAGAGAGAGAGAGAGAGACAGTGAATACAGAGAGTGATGTACAGAGAGAGAGAGAGAGAGAGAGAGAGAGAGAGAGAGAGAGAGACAGTGAATACAGAGAGTGGTGTACAGAGAGAGAGAGAGAGAGAGAGACAGTGAATACAGAGAGAGTGATGTACAGAGAGAGAGAGAGAGAGAGAGAGAGGGAGAGAGAGAGAGAGAGAGAGACAGTGAATACAGAGAGTGGTGTACAGAGAGAGAGAGACAGTGAATACAGAGAGTGGTGTACAGAGAGAGAGAGACAGTGAATACAGAGAGTGGTGTACAGAGAGAGAGAGACAGTGAATACAGAGAGTGATGTACAGAGAGAGAGAGAGACAGTGAATACAGAGAGTGGTGTACAGAGAGAGAGAGACAGTGAATACAGAGAGTGATGTACAGAGAGAGAGAGACAGTGAATACAGAGAGTGGTGTACAGAGAGAGAGAGACAGTGAATACAGAGAGTGGTGTACAGAGAGAGAGAGAGATACAGTGAATACAGAGAGTGGTGTACAGAGAGAGAGAGAGAGAGACAGTGAATACAGAGAGTGGTGTACAGAGAGAGAGAGAGAGAGACAGTGAATACAGAGAGTGGTGTACAGAGAGAGAGAGAGACAGTGAATACAGAGAGTGGTGTACAGAGAGAGAGAGAGAGAGAGAGAGAGAGAGACAGTGAATACAGAGAGTGATGTACAGAGAGAGAGAGACAGTGAATACAGAGAGTGATGTACAGAGAGAGAGAGACAGTGAATACAGAGAGAGAGAGACAGTGAATACAGAGAGTGATGTACAGAGAGAGACAGTGAATACAGAGAGTGGTGTACAGAGAGAGAGACAGTGAATACAGAGAGTGGTGTACAGAGAGAGACAGTGAATACAGAGAGTGGTGTACAGAGAGAGAGAGACAGTGAATACAGAGAGTGGTGTACAGAGAGAGAGAGAGAGACAGTGAATACAGAGAGTGGTGTACAGAGAGAGAGAGAGAGACAGTGAATACAGAGAGTGGTGTACAGAGAGAGAGAGACAGTGAATACAGAGAGTGGTGTACAGAGAGAGAGAGACAGTGAATACAGACAGTGAATACAGAGAGTGGTGTACAGAGAGAGAGAGAGAGACAGTGAATACAGACAGTGAATACAGAGAGTGGTGTACAGAGAGAGAGAGACAGTGAATACAGAGAGTGGTGTACAGAGAGAGAGAGACAGTGAATACAGACAGTGAATACAGAGAGTGGTGTACAGAGAGAGTAACCAGTCACACAGCAGGGAGTCACCTGGAGCAGCCACCTGTAGGGGAGTCGTAGGGACGCTCCTCCCTCCCCCCTCTTCCTCATGGGCCGCCAGGAACAGAGGAGACTCATACATCCCTAGACCTGCACGCACACACACACACACACACAATGTTAGCCTGTTAGCTGCTTATGAGCACGCAAATCACAGTGTGCAGTGTATAGTAGTGTGTGTAGTAGGGCTGGGCGATAAATCAATTTTATCGATTAACTCCTGTGTGTAGTTTACGTCGAATCTTTTAAATATATAATACAATAGGACACAACAACGGTCACAAAGGAGTTGGTAGAGGTGTCCTTTTATTCTGCCACCACAGATTCATGGTCAAGTCGGACGATGCAGTACGGCTGCATGGTCTGCATCGTTGGCTTGTCTTCCTGGCTAAGAATGTACAGAAAAGAGGATGTACCTCCAACCTACTCATAGCAAGATGTTCAACTTGTGTTTAAGGAAATATTTTTTTTATGTCATGTTACATGTTCACTGTTTACAATGGCAGGGCCTGCCATGTCATGGCCTGTTGTTTTTTTGGCTAGCTGTTCCATAACCCTAACCCTAACCCGAAGGTGGAAAATCAAAATAAAAGTACACTTTTGACCAATTTAAATCATAAATCAGATTTTTTGTGAAAAAATCTGGGATTTTTTTTTTAGCCATATCGCTCGGCCCTAGTGTGTAGTAGTTTATAGTACTGTAGTGTAGTGTATGGTAGTGTGTGTAGTGTATGGTTGTGTGTGTGTGTGTACTGTATTGTATTGTAGTTTATCAGAATCAGATTTATTAAGTAGGTTTGCACCTACAAGGAATTTGTCTTGGTGCAATTGGTGCAAGAGAAGAGCAGTATTAAAAAAAATATATAAGTAAGTAAAATAACTATAATAAAAAACGGATCAATTTCAAAAGGGACCTCGTCCTGTTTCACAGGCTCGGTCCCTAAATATAAATATACAATGTACAATGAATATGGAATACGGAGCAGTAGTGCATGCATAGAAAAATGGTGGTCCCGAATGAGTACACACTGTACACACTGTGCGTTAATGTAACGCAGACGATCTGAAGATGCCACGTTAATGTAACATGTAGGACTGTGTGGGGGAAGGGAGAGAGTCAGTGTCAGGGGGGGCTCCGGGCCTTGTTGACAAGGCTAGTGGCAGACGGGAAAAAACTTGTTCTTGTGCCGTGAGGTTTTGGCCCTGATGGACCGCAGCCTCCTGCCAGAGGGGAGTGCCACAAAGAGTGTGTAACCGGAGTGGGAGGGGTCGGCCATAATCTTACCTGCACGCCTCAGGGTCCTGGAGGTGTACAGGTCCTGGAGCGACGGCAGATTGCAGCCAATCACCTTTTCTGCAGACCTGCAGACCTGGACCCCCTGCAGTTCTGCAGGTCTGGGGGTCCAGGAGGGGGTCGGTGATGTGTTTCAGGTGTGAGAGCACAAGGTGTTCAAAGTCCTGTGGTCCTTGGCTTCTTGGGGACAGGAATTATGGTTGAGGTCTTGAAGCAGGCTGGCACGTGACATGTCTCCAGTGAGGTGTTGAAAATGTCTGTGGACACTGGAGACAGCTGATCAGCGCAGTGCTTCAAGGTGGATGGGGAGACAGAATCCGGTCCAGCAGCTTTCCGGGGTTTCTGTCTCCTGAAGTGTTGACGTCCCTCTCGTGGATGGAAAGAGTCGTCACCGAGGTGGGTGGGGGGGTGGAGGGGGGGATCTTTAAGTTGGGCAATGGTGGAGGTGCCCAGGCCCCAACTGAGGTGGGGGAGGTGGAGGTGATACACTGGAGCTGTTGGGAGGTGTCATGGGGGATGGTTGCAGGACTGTCCCTTTGTCTTTCAAAGCGGCAGTAGAACTCGTTCAGGGCATTGGCCAGACGATGGTCGTTGATGGAGTGGGGGGCTTTAGGCTTGTAGTTGGTGATTTGCCTAAGCCCTTTCCAGACAGACGCAAAGTCGTTGGCTGAGAAGTGGTGTTGGAGCTTCTCAGAGTACAGTCGTTTAGCCTCTTTCACCGCCTTGCTAAACTTGTACTTCGCCTCTTTATATCTGTCTCACTTCCTTATCCAACCTTAACCTTCTGAGTTTGGCTGTGAACCAGGGTTTGTCATTGTTGTAACTCACCCTGGTGCATGTTGGAATACAGCTGTCCTCACAGAAACTGATGTAGGACGTCACAGCCTCTGTGTACTCATCCAGACTGTTGGTAGCAGTCCTGAACACATCCCAGTCAGTAGAGTCCAAACACGCCTGGAGATCCTCCACGGCCTCACTCAGTACGTTTACATGCAGCAAGACATTCGAATTTCTAATCGTATAAGACATCGTTCAGACTTTTAAAGTGCATGTAAACACCTTAATCCGACTTACTTCGGACATCTCAAAATCGGATAACAACACCTAGATAATTCGTTCATAGTCAGACTTTTAACGGCATGTATACTCAGCAATCGGATCTGAATCGGATTTTGCATTCTGCGCATGCGCGAGAATTTCCGCTGGGGCTTTCACCCGGAAGTGAAAGGAGACGTAAATAGCGGCGTTGTTGCCGGAAAAGGTCAATTGAACTTCGACACCATTATGTGCATTATCAGGAGGAAAATAATGCCCGAAATGTACGCTACTGTGGCATCGTCTAGCTCCTCGTACGCCATCTTTGTTTGAATGCCGTCAGATAGTTTGTTGTTGTTGATAAGTAGAGGTCAACCGGAAGTAGTGGCTTTTTGTTGAGAGGGCTACAGCGTCACATAGCGTCCGGAGTCAGCCATGCTCCAGCTGTTAATCCGATTCTCTGAACGGCATGTATACTCGGACAAGTGATCCGGTCTTACGCATGTCATTATCTGATCCGATCAGAAATTGGAATTTCTTGCTGCATGTAAACGTACTGACTGGTCCACTTCCTTGATGTCCTCACTACAGGTTTGGAGAGCTTTAATTTCTACCTGTACGCAGGAATCAGGTGGACCATGACGTGGTCAGAGTGTCCCAGTGCAGCACGGGGGACGGCGTGATAGGCATCCCTGACTGTGGTGTAACAGTGATCCAGAATGTTCTCCTCTCTGGTCAGGCATTAAATAAACTGTTTGTATTTAGGGAGTAAGGTTCCTTTTGTTAAAGTCACCAACGACAACAACTAAGGACTCCGGGTTGGTACGCTCCACACACAGTATCTGGTCGGCGAGCATGCGCTGTGCGTCCTGCACGTTGGCCGACGGTGGAATGTAAAAGCGAACTCAATGGTGTTCGGGTGAATAAAAAGGCTGACAGTTTATAATGTAAGATTCCAGATCAGGATAACAGTGTTGCTGGATCACTGTCACGTCGTTGCACCAACCACTGTTGATGTAAAAACAGATTCCTCCACCTTTTGTTTTGCCGGAGAGGTCTGTGTCTCTGTCCGCTCTGAAGAGTTGGAAGCCTGCCAGCTGCAGCGCAGAGTCCGGTATTAAACCACAAAGCCACGTCTCCGTAAAGCACAAAACAGCGGATGAATAAAAGTCCCTGTTTTTTCCCAACAGAAGTTGTAATTCGTCCAGTTTGTTGGGCAGTGAACGCACGTTGGAGAGAAATATTCCCGGTAGAGGTGTGCGTAATCCGCGCTGGCGAAGACGCACAAGCGCACCGGCACGTTTCCCTCTCCTCCGACGTTTCACTGCGTGAGCAAAGGTGAGCACACCTTTGACCAGAATGTCCAAAATTTCCGATGTTGGGAGAATGAAAGTAGGAAATAAATCCTCTGGCGTTGTTACCCTGATGTTCATGAGCTCTTCTCTGGTGAAAGAGCTTCGGGTGCCATCGCAAAATACGGAATTAAAACACAACAACGCGCACCAACACACCGAGGCGACCGTCCGCGGCGTCATCTTGGTATTAAGTAGTAGTGTATGGTTGTGTGTGTGTGTAGTGTATAGTAGTGTATGGTAGTGTGTGTGTATAGTGTATAGTAGTGTATGGTAGTGTGTGTGTAGTGTATAGTAGTGTATGGTAGTGTGTGTGTAGTGTATAGTAGTGTATGGTAGTGTGTGTGTAGTGTATAGTAGTGTATGGTAGTGTGTGTGTAGTGTATAGTAGTGTATGGTAGTGTGTGTGTAGTGTATAGTAGTGTATGGTAGTGTGTGTGTAGTGTATAGTAGTGTATGGTAGTGTGTGTGTAGTGTATAGTAGTGTATGGTAGTGTGTGTGTAGTGTATAGTAGTGTATGGTAGTGTGTGTGTAGTGTATAGTAGTGTATGGTAGTGTGTGTAGTGTATAGTAGTGTATGGTAGTGTGTGTATAGTGTATAGTAGTGTATGGTAGTGTGTGTGTAGTGTATAGTAGTGTATGGTAGTGTGTGTGTAGTGTATAGTAGTGTATGGTTGTGTGTATAGTGTACAGTAGTGTATGGTTGTGTGTGTGTAGTGTATAGTAGTGTATGGTAGTGTGTGTGTAGTGTATAGTAGTGTATGGTAGTGTGTGTATAGTGTATAGTAGTGTATGGTAGTGTATGGCAGTGTGTGTATAGTGTATAGTAGTGTATGGCAGTGTGTATATTAGTGTATGGTAGTGTATGGCAGTGTGTGTATAGTGTATAGTAGTGTATGGTAGTGTGTGTATAGTGTATAGTAGTGTATGGCAGTGTGTGTATAGTGTGTAGTAGTGTATGGCAGTGTGTGTATAGTGTATAGCAGTGCTTTCCAACCTGGGGGGCGCCAGAGAGCTCAGGGGGGGGGCTGAGCTCTCTGGCGTATGTATGTTCATATCTCAGTGAAACACTTTGCTACTGTAGTTAAAATTGTAAATTTCATCAAAGGTGGCGCCACCAGAGAGCGTCTGTTCGCAGCTTTATGCCAGGATGAGGCACACCAAACACTCCTCCTGCAGACAGACGTGTGCTGGCTCTCACGGGGCCGAGTGCTGGTGCATTTTGTGGAATTGGGCAAAAAAGTAGATGAATTTCTCAAAACTCACAGCCCCGCACTATCAGAGAAAGTAACTGAGTCATTCTGGATTAAAACAGCATACCTAGCCGACATCTTCAGTCTGTACAATGAAACGAACGAACAAGCGTCTCCAAGGGGCGGAGTCCAACATCGTGCGTAAACTGGAGTGTAGGGTCGGGAAGATGGAAAAGGGAAAGCTACAACAGTTCCCACTACTGCTGAAACAATGAAGGAATGATCCTGAACCGATCCCTGTGTCTGTCCGTCGCGAGTTCACCAGAAGGCTTATGATATTTTATTCATGTCTAATAAGCCTCTGTGCTCGCACTAATTGGAATGTTGGACATATTTAAACATAACTCAATTCATTCTTCCTTTATTTCATTCAAGGAACACGGATTTAAAAAGTTTTGGATGGTGAAGGCACCCAGCATTGCTCCACGACTCCACACTGCATGCCACGACAAGGATCATACTCCCGTTCAGTACCACATATCTTTCAGAAACGGCCTTCAGCGCACATGTCGCCATCAAAACAAAAGCGCGCAACAGACTGGACGTGCACAACGACTGTAGGCTGGCTGTCACTCATATTACACCTGACATTCCAGCCCTGGCTGTGGGTATGCAAGCCCAAGGTTCACATTAATGTAGGCTACGTCTGTTAATGCTATACACTGTAAATAATTGCATTTATTAAATAAAGGCACAAAAAATAGAAATGTATGATTTTCCTTTAAAAGCTTTTTGGGGGGGGGGCAAGAATTCCATCAGAAGTGAATTAGGGGGGCCCTGGAGAAAAAAGGTTGGGAACCACTGGTGTATAGTATTGTATGGTAGTCAGTGTAGTGTATAGTAGTGTATGGTAGTGTGTGTGTAGTGGGCTACCTCCTTGCGAGGCCAGCTGGCCCAGGTCAGAGTGACCAGAGCTCTGGGGCAGCAGGTCTTCTGGAGGTCCAAACCTGAACCTGGTGGACAGTGCCGCTACCTGCGGAGAACTGGGGATAAGATGCCTGGTCAGAGACACCGAGAACCACTGTGGATATTAGACACGCATGTAGCCATGTAGCTCGTAGCTGCTAACGCTGCAAAGCGTCTTGTTTCTCTGCATCGCTTTGAAAGGACATACATTACTGTATAGCTAGACCATGTAGTGGTTAGCAGTAGTGCTAGTGGCACTAGTATAGCTAGGCCAGGTAGCCGCATTGCATAGCATTGCAAGTGGTTAGCAATAGCTAGATCATGTAGCTGTTAGCAGCAGTGCTCGCTCCTTAATGTATCGCTAGACCATGTTGCGGTTAGCAGCAATGCTAGTGGTTAGCAGCAGTGCTAGCCGATTTCTGTAGCTAATCATGTAGTAGTTGGCAGCAGCGCTAGCTTCTTACTGTAAAACTAGACCATGTAGTAGTTAGCAGCAGCATTAGCGGTCAGCAGCAGTGCTAGCTTCTTACTGTATAGCTAGACCATGTAGCAGTTAGCAGCAGCGCTAGCTTCTTACTGTATAGCTTCAGCGAAGCCGTCGGTGCGGTGGGGAACCACGAGGGTTGGAGTACTGGGCACCATCCTGTCATCGTCATCAAAGAAATGTTGCTGCAACACAGAAAATCCGATTTCAGACGCCGTTCCCCGCCAGGTTCAGTGTCTTCTCCGCCAGGATCCAGGGTGACTAAGTTAACTGAAAACTGCAAGTTTACTCAGAATATGACGGGTGAGCCCGGGGACTCCCAGCAGAGGCAGGAATTAAGACTGTTAACACGTCCTGCTTATTAAAGAAGCATTGTACGGGTTAGGGTTAACAACTAAGATTATAATGTCAACGTGGGGGGGATTTTTCTTTGTGTTGCCGGGACGGAGACATCATGCTGCTAGGGGGGGAGGCTTTACCTCTGAGCCCTCTTACCATCAGGGCTTCATCAGGGTCAATATTAACACCCCACAGTTGGAAGTCTTATTTTCTGTCGTTATTGTTCTTATTGTGTTCTGTGTGTTGTGGCAGTTTTTGCTGCTGTTTTTTGCAGCCTGTGGGGTATAACCTGTGATTCTTTTTGTCACATGTGGACACTTATGGTGGTGTGCTGTTGGTTTATTTCATTTATCCTTTTTAACCTTATTATGCACCGAATGCCAACAGTTAAAATAGCAACTTATAATGTGAATGGCCTTGTCAATCCCATTAAGAGGAGTAAGATTTTAACTAAACTAAAAAGAGAGAGAGTTGAGGTGGCGTTTTTACAAAAAACACATCTTTCGGATACAGAACATGCTAAATTAAAACGCTTGGGCTTCAAGCATCAGTACTCATCATCTTATACGGCTGGGCATAGAAGGGGGTTGGCAATTTTGATTTCCAACAAGACTAGTTTCAAACCCTTTTTTTTTTTTTAAAAAGGACACAGGGAAGATTTCTTTTTGTGAGGGGAAATTTAGGGGGCTCATTGGTCACTATTAAGTATTTACGCTCCTCCTAATTCTGACTGGAAGTTTCTTAAACTGATATTTGATTTGCGCGGGGGATCTCAACATTAGATTAAATCCCAAATTGGACTCCTCAAATACACATACAGCCCAGCCCAAATTGATAAACAAAAAAATCAATATGTCTATGAAAGAAATTGGATTAATTGATATCTGGAGAGCATTAAATCCTTCAAAGAGAGACTAAATTTTTTTTCAAATCCACACTTAGCGTATTCGAGGCTTGATTATGTTCTTATTTTTGCTAAAGATCTACACAGGGCTGGTGGCTGCGACATGGGGAGCATGGACCTTTCAGACCATAGCCCCATTTATTTACAAATAATCTTGAACAGTATCGGAGAGACACCTTATGGAGGTTAAACACTTTTGTGCTGAATCAGATGAAGGAACCTATCAAGAAGGATATTGCTGAATACTTGGAACAGAACAATAATGGTGAAGTTTCCCCTCCAATATCAGTAGCGTGCGGTGACCACAAATTTCAGTGGGGCAGAAACTTTGAGTTGGACATGGTCATCCACTTTCAAGTGCTGTCACAAAACTACTGGTGTATGACCAAACCCAAAATTTATGTTGTAAACATGCATTTTTGAGCTACATTAAAACATGCTAACTAAACTAGTTATGAGTAAGAATTATTTATTAGTTTAATTAAGAATTCAATTATGTACGTGTATGTATTGTATTATGTATATACTATACAATTATGAATCAATTTATTCAATCTTAATGTCCTGTCTGTCCGGGCCAAGTTGTTTCATAGCTAATTTCTCCTCCAACTTTAAATTTTCAAATATATATATATATTTTTTAATCAGAAACTCAACACTGTTGATCACAGGTGCAATGCCACTCGCCATGTCTGCATCTGATATTGAAACGATGTAGCCGAAGCTAGGCTACTGTATATCGGCGGAATAGTTCTAGTTAAAACAATCCTAACAGTTCTAGAATGACCGTGGGGCAGTCTACTTTATGACCCCATTGGCACCTTTAAGCGCATATTGAAATCCTACTTGAAATCCTTATTGAAGCCACCAGGGTCATGCGATGAACAGACGGAGGGATGCGATCGTTGAGGTTTCCTGCCCCCAACGTTGTTAACACGTTAAATTCAACTAGAATCGCCACCATCATCCAAAAATTGATGTCAAGAATAGTCAAAAATACAAAAATAGTCGGAAACCCGACATAAAATATAGATAATTAATGTAATCACATTATTAAAAAGAAGCTTAGAACAATGATTTACTGAGGAACTATTTTTTGTGGAGTAGGCTATGCTGCAGGGAGTTCTCTGCCCCACCTGCCCATATGAACGGCACGCTACTGTCCAATATTAAGGGATGCATGTAAAGCTGTGCTTCGGGGAAAAATAATTGGATACAGCGCTCACATAAAGAGTAAGGCAGAAAGAGGTTGTTCAGCTGGAAGCGCAATTAAAACAATTAGAACAAAATCATAAAGACACAAATTATCAAAAAATTAGAGAGCTACTTAGGAAGAAAAAGAATGAAGTAAATGAGATATATACAAAAAATAATCAAAAAAAGTACATTTTTACGAAACAGAAATATTATGAAGGGGGCGGAAAAGCCAGTAAATTATTAGCTTATAGGCTGAAAAAACAACAAGCAGAGAATTCAATTAATAAAATAAAAAATCCTATTACTAATTCTATGCATTACAAATTAAAAGAAACACAAGATTGTTTTGAAAAGTATTACGTTTTGAAAAGTATTATAAAAATACTCCCAACCTCCCAAACAACACTCCTAACCTCAAATTGATGGAGAGAAAATGGAAGATTTCTTTCAGAAGATTAATCTGCCTAAATTGAATGGTGAACAAAGAAGGAATCTTGTAGCTAAAATAACAGAAAGAAATGTGTTCACCCATATCACATCTTAAACCAAATAAGGCTCCAAGTCAGGCTCCGAATGGTACCAAATGGTAGCCTGGCTGACGCGTCCACATCTCGATGAGATGGTGGTCTGGGAACTAGGTGTGCATTTTCTCGTATTTGAGGCGTGGTTTACGAATGCCTAGAGCCGTTTATTGGGCGCTACGAATGTCTATCAAATGGCGTCTGGTTCTTCACATGCTGCTTTGTGCGCGATTCATAGCCAATTGCTACTAAAATTAAATTAATTGCTACAAAAGCTACTTAATACACTTTCTAAAGCTGCATCGAACGGTAACGTTGTGTCCGCTGCCATGTTGGATTAACACGCTACAAGCTTCGGTGTCGTGCATAGACGTCGTCATCGTATTGCTGACCCCCCCGTTCTGTGATTGGTTCCCTAACTCAGGGGAAAATAAGGGCGGTGGTTTCCAGGCTTTACAGTGAGAATGAAATCGCGCGCAAAGCAGCATGGGAATTCCCAGGCTAACCAAATGGAGTCATGGAGGGTTCTTTGCTCCCTGTGTTGTAGTCCACCTTTAACTGGGTTCTTAAAGAGAACAGTATACCCCCCTCTTGGAGGGAGGCAGTAATATCCCTGATTCCGAAGGAGGGAAAAGTCCTCTTCAACTATATACAAATAAATGGGAATACAAAATCTAAACTATGGATTTAGGGACTGTCGTACACAACAAACAATGTACATAATATCAAGTATTCAATTATTTCAGTTTTCAATACATTTTGATGTGTTCGAGTGTTGAATTCACTAACTTTTGCCTTACACTTGTGAGTTTTGAAGAGGATTTTTACGAACTTTTCCGGAAAGACGGAAGTGACATTGACGCAGCGGTAGCCTTAGCAACAGAGAGTTGAAGCTATCAGGAAAGTGCTCTTTTAAATAAACTCCTGGTGTATTTACAAACTTTAAAATGCCTCGTTTTGTGCGTACAGACCGTATATGTACTACTACGGAAGTTGGGTAACAATCCATGCATTATTAGTGGGGTAATTTATGAGATGTACACACTGTACCATTCACTCCAGTACTAAGCCATTCGGCTGATACCCCTAAACTTGATAAATATTGACCGTCGCTAAAAATGCATCTGAGGGGGTATTTGGCTGGATTATTGGTGGAAATTACCTCAGGGTGACTTTTACTCCGAACCATCACTTTAAGGAACAGATCTGTAGCCCAGATGCCGAAGTGTTGGCTGTTGGACTACGTCCATACCACCTCCCTGGGGAGATCCCGCACGTCATCATCATTATGGTGTATATCCCTCCCACTGCTAACCCATCAGCTGCCTGCGGCACCATACACTCCACCGTCTCTAAACTTCAGACTAAACACCCCAGTGCCCTCATCATCATGTCAGGAGACTTTAACCACGTCACCATGGATAGAGTTCTACCGATATTTAAGCAATATGTGAGCTGTCCTACCAGAGGGGTGAGGACCCTGGACCTGGTGTATGCCAACATTAAGGAGGCATAAATCTCATCTTCTCTCCCCCCTCTGGGCAGGTCGGATCACAATCTGGTTTACCTCAAACCCTGCTATGTGCCTCTGGTGAAGAGGAAGCCTGTGACCACAAGGACTGTGAGGAAGTAGTCAGTGGAATCTTACGAGGCACTGCAGTATTGTTTTGAGGTTACTGACTGGCCTGCACTCTGTGAGCCTCACGGGGAGGACATTGATGGGCTCACAGAGTGCATAACGGACTACATTAACTTCTGTGTAGACTACTATGTCCCTGCGTCGACAGTCACCTGTTACGCAAACAACAAACCTTGGATCACCAAGGACATCAAGGCCATCCTGAACGACAAGAAGAGGGCGTTCGGAGAGGGCAACCAGGCTGAGCTAAGGAGAGTACAGGGGGTACTCAAGGTCAAAATTAAGGAGGCAAAAGACAGATACAGGAGGAAGCTGGAGAAGAAGCTCCAGAAAAACAACACAAGGGATGTGTGGAGTGGTAGAACCATCATGGGCTTCCAGTAGACTGGTGGTATGGGGCTGGAGGGTGGGGTGGCTCAGGCCAATGAATTTAACCTTTTCTTCAATAGGTTTGATACTGCGGCCCCTGCCCCTCCCCCTCATGACCCTGCTGCTACTGCTGCTGGCAGCCCAACAACCAGTGCCACTCCGCCTCCCCCTCCTTCTCCCCCTCCTTCTCCCCCTCCTTATAGACCGCCCTCCTGCCTCTCGCCAGCTCTATTCACTCCCGGCCACTTCACACCTTCACCCTGCCCCACCCCTCCCCCCTGCTCTGCATACTGTCTACCACTACCTGAGGACCCTATCCCTCCCCCAACGGACACCTCTACAGTATCCTTCACACCTGACCTGGTGAGAAGACAACTGATTAGACTCCACTCTGGCAAAGCGGCGGGCCCTGATGGTGTGTTCCCCAGGGTAGTTAAAGCCTGTGCCCCCCAGCTGTGTGGAGTACTTAATCATGTCTTCAACCTGAGCCTGCACCTCCAGAAGGTCCCTCTGATGTGGAAGACGTCCTGCCTCGTTCCTGTCCCAAAGACGCTGCGCCCCAGCAGTCCGAAGGACTACAGACCGGTGGCTCTGACGTCACATATCATGAAGACCCTGGAGAGGCTCGTCCTGGACCAGCTTAGGCCAATGGTCAGACCCTTCTCGGACCAGCTGCAGTTCGCCTACCAGCCCAGTCTGGGAGTCGAGGACTGCATCATCTACCTGCTGAACAAAGTCTACTCTCATCTGGACAAGCCGGCGAGCACTGTGAGAGTCATGTTCTTTGACTTCTCCAGTGCTTTCAACACCTTACGGCCGGGTCTCCTAGGTGAGAAGATGGCGGCGATGCAGGTTGATGCCCCCTTGGTGTCCTGGATTGTTGACTACCTGATGGGCAGACCATGTACGCCTACAGAACTGTGTATCTGACAGGGTGGTTAGTAACACTGGGGCCCCACAAGGGACGGTTCTTTCTCCCTTCCTCTTCACCCTCTACACCTCAGACTTCAGCTACTGCACTGAGTCCTGCCACCTTCAGAAGTTTTCTGATGACTCTGCAATAGTTGGCTGTATTGAGGGGGGTGACGAGGGTGAGTATAGGACTGTTGTGGGCAACTTTGTCTCTTGGTGTGAGCTGAACCATCTACAGCTCAATGCTACAAAGACGAAGGAGCTCATTGTGGACCTAAGGAGGGTCAAAACACCGGTGGGCCCTGTGTTCATCCAGGGGGTTCCTGTCGACACTGTTGATGAGTACAAGTACCTGGGGGTGTACTTCAACAACAAGTTGGACTGGACCAGGAACACAGAGGCCGTCTACAAGAAAGGCCAAAGCCGACTATTTTTTTCTGAGGAGGCTATGGTCCTTCAACATCTGCACGACAATGCTGAGGATGTTCTATGAGTCTGTTGTTGCCAGTGCGATCTTCTTTGCTGTCACATGCTGGGGCAGTGGGATGAGGGTTGCGGACACCAATAGACTTAATAGACTCATCAAAAGGGCTGGTGATGTAGTGGGGGAGGAATTGGACACTCTGACTACCGTGGCAGAAAAGAGGATGCTGTCCAGGCTACGGACTATCATGGACAATGCCTCTCACCTTCTCTTTTCCATCCTGGCTCAGCGGAGGAGTTCCTTCAGCAGAAGACTCCTCTCACCGAGATGCACCACAGAGCGACATAGGAAATTATTCCTGCCTGTGGTCATCAAACTATACAATTTGTCACTTTCATCGTAGTTTCTGCTGCACAACAGGTTATTCATTCATATTGCATAACTGGTCTTTTTTTTTTAATTTCACTGCATAACTGGTCAGCTCTATGCACAACTGGTGTTTTTTACAACATAGAATCCGACATGCTACATCCTTGTGTATGCCTGAATGTATGTAGATTTATGTATATTTCTTGAAGTATATTTTTTGTATATTGCTTTACATAGGTTTATATTATATATTTATATATTTTAACACTTTACTATACGTAGAGTGTCCGTCTCTTCTTTCTTTTTTCACTGGAGTATTGTATTGTAACGAATGCAATTTCCCTCAGGGATCATTAAAGTACGTCTGTCTGTCTGTCCCCCTGAACAAAAAGTTTAGGGAAAACATAAGGAGATGGGACCTTATACCTTTTCTTAATTTCAGATCAAGCGTGGAATCTGTCAAAATGGTTATTTTGCCAAAATTATTGTATCTCTTTCAATCCCTTCCACTAGATATATCGGACAAACAATTTCAGGAGTGGGACAAGCATATTTCGAGGTTCATTTGGCAGGGATAAAGGCCAAGACTTAGATACCAGAGTTTACAATTGGCAAAAAACAAGGGTGGGGTCGCTCTCCCATGCTTAAAAGATTACTATTTTGCTGCTCAATTGCGGCCATTAATATGCTGGTGCAACCCGGAATACTGTGCTAGGTGGAAGGAGATTGAAGGTGCTATATCAGATGAATTTCCAATCCAGGCTGCAACTGGGGACAAGGGCTTATTGAATAATTTAAAGGAAATGGGAAACCCATAGATAGGTTTGTCACTTAAGATGTGGAACAAGGTAATAGTGCAAAATAACCTGAAGGATGCAGTAAAGGTCTTGAGATGGAACGAATTTGATCCAGATTTTTTGCCTAAAAGATGGGACGCAAGATTTAAGAGATGGGGGTCGCAAGGTTTAACAGCATATAGTTTTCAAAATCTGAAGAGGCAGTTTGGCTTGGATAAGGACGATTTTTACAGATTCCTTCTGGTCCTTATATTGACCAGGTCATTATATTGACCAGATACAGAAGGGGTGTACACAAGTAGGCTGGGATAATATTCTGTTAAAAGTGTTTATAGATGCTTATTCTGCTGGCTCTAATCAGAAACTTATCTCAAGACTCTACAAGGGGTTAGAACAAACAAAATGTAGTTCACTGTATGTAAACCAAAAATGGGAACATGAAGGAAACCTTGTTCTAAAGGACGAAGATTGGGAGAACCTATGTGAGATACAGTGGAAAACTTCCAGCTCAACTGTATGGTGAGAGTTTTGCTGGAAAAACCTTATAAGGCTCTTCATCACTCCAGCTCAAAAGAGGCACTACACAAATTATTCAGCATGCTAGCGACAGCGTGGGTGCCTCAAAGCAAATCACTTCCACATATTCTGGTCCTGTGCATCATTGATTAATTGATTCCATCATTGATTCCATTTTGGCAGGAGGTATATAAAGTTATGCAAAGCATTTTTTTCAGAGTGACTTTCAATTTGCCTTAACATCAGAAAATGTTTCTCCTAATGTCAAATATTTATTTCGGATCTTAAGTGCTGCTAGTAGAAAAGCTATTACTAAGGTGGTTAAAACCAGGAAAACCTATACTGTGGAGGAATGGATTGACATTATCTAGGATATTTTTAAGATGGAAAGGATTACTTTTACTTTGAGACTGCAACAAGGAACTTTTTGAAAAGATGGATAACGTATATCACACCAACACGACCATCATTTGTCTAAAGTAGATTGTTGTGTCCTTTTTGTTTCCTTTACTTTCCCTCTGTAGAGGGCTTTTTGTGTCACTGAGGTTTACCCCAACATATTTGTTTATTTAGTTCTTGTTCTTATTTTACTATATTGAAAAAAATGCTTATGTGGATATAATACGAGGTAGTATATATATATATATATATATATATATATATAGTATGAGGTCCTAATGGGTCCCTGCTCACATCTGTACTGCTTACTGAACCTGGGATTCTTTTCTGTGGGCTATTTACATCTACAGACGGCTTAGTGAGAAGTATGATATGTATTATTACTGACTAATGTAGGGACCTGGAAAATCTTAATAAAAAATAATTAAAAAAGAGAATAGTAAAGGGCAGTAAAGTGTAGTGAAGGGTAGTAAAGAGTAGTAAAGAGCAGTGAAGGGCAGTTAAGAGCAGTAAAGTGTAGTGAAGAGCAGTAAAGAGCAGTAAAATGTAGCGAAAAGCAGTAAAGTGCAGTGAAGAGCAGTAAAGTGCAGTGAAGAGCAGTAAAGTGCATTAAAGAGCAGTTAAGTGCAGTGAAGAGCAGTAAAGTGCATTAAAGAGTAGTAAAGTGTAGTAAAGAATAGGGCTGGGTAAAAAAATCGATTTAATCGATTTTGGATCGATTTCATTTAAATTTTGCAATATCGATTAAAAGGGCCTTAGATCGATTTCCCCCCATGGAGTTGAGCCGAGTAGTCACGTGATGCAGCAGCGGTGCGTTTACGGACGGTCCGGTTCATATTCATTCAAGCGCACAAGCATGCAAGATGGCCAACGCAGGTAAAACACCAACGACAATGGACAAAGAGCATACAAGCAAAGTGGTTTGCAAGATCTGCCAAGCGGAGCTCAGTTACTGTAGAAATACTGCAAACCTCCAAAACCACTTGACAAGGTATCACACTACACTAACGTTGGGTTCCGACAACAAGCCGTCCGGGGCAAAACAAAAGAAACAGAATCACTAACATTGTCTGCCGATTCTCCGCGGGCCATAAAAATAAGAGGCCATCGCAACTTTTGTTTGCAAAGATTTGCGCCCATACTCAACGAAGGCTTCAAGCGGCTTGTTCAGGTGCTCAATCCACACTATGTTATGGTGCAACGTAAAACTTCTGACTGACAGTTATCCCCATGATGTATACATGTGTGAAAAACGACATCCTAACGAAAATGCAGGCAGTCAATAACAGAACTTGACTTAAGACAGGTTAAGTTTACTTTTAGTTTTGTTGCTATTATTGTTGTTATTTTTGCACATTAAGAAACAATGCAATATGCAGTGATGGACTGTTGTAGTTCAAGTACACTTTCACTTGCAATTCCTTCCTAATTTCAAAATTGCACTTTTGAGACTTCAGACAATTGTGTTTACAGCTCAAGTTTAAACTGTCCAACTGTCCTTTTGTTTATGGTGAAGAGAAAAAATAAAGTATATTTGTATTTTGTGAAACAGTTGAGCCATTTTCATTATTTAAGAGCAGATTGAATCGTATCGAATCGAATCGAATTGCGATTAATCGATTCAGGACCTTATGAATCGAAATCAAATCGATTTAGGAAATTGGCCACGATACCCAGCCCTAGTAAAGAACAGTAAAGTGTAGTAAAGAACAGTAAAGTGTAGTAAAGTGTAGTAAAGTGTAGTAAAGCAGTAAAGAGCAGAAAAGGGCAGAAAAGAGCACCAGATTTAGGGAAGTCCAGTGTACAACCAAGAGATCTATCTTCTGGTCCATCTTACCATGCTGCCGATCCCAGGGGTCAGCTGCGGCCCTCGACCAACCGACGGCCTCCGCAACTGAGAGGACTGTCTCTGATTGGTCACATGCAGAGAGTTCATATTAGCTCAAGATGAACGAACATCTGAACCACGTCAACATCTGTGTGACTGTGAAGGGGTGTGTGCACATGTGTGTTTTCTTTTGTGTGTGTGTACCTGCGTAGAGTAAGCATGTGTGCATGTGTGTTAATCACTGAGTGTGTGTTAGACAGTGTGTGTGGACTTGTGTGTGTGTACCTGTGTGTGTTAGACAGTGTGTGTGTGTACCTGTGTGTGTGTTAGACAGTGAGTGTGTGTACCTGTGTGTGAGACAGTGTGTGTGTGTACCTGTGTGTGTGTTAGACAAGGTTTGTGTACCTGTGTGTGTGTTAGACAGTGAGTGTGTGTACCTGTGAGTTAGACAATGTGTGTGTGTACTTGTGTGTGTGTTAGATAGTGAGTGTGTGTACCTGTGTGTGTGTTAGACAGTGAGTGTGTGTACCTGTGTGTTAGACAGTGTGTGTGTGTGTGTGTACTTGTGTGTGTACCTTTGTGTGTGTTAGACAGTGAGTGTGTGTACCTGTGTGTTAGACAGTGTGTGTGTGGGTACATGTGTGTTTGTTAGACAGTGAGTGTGTGTACCTGTGTGTTAGACAGTGTGTATGTGTACTTGTGTGTGTGTGTGTACATCTATGTGTGTTCGACAGTGAGTGTGTGTACCTGTGAGTTAGACAATGTGTGTGTGTACTTGTGTGTGTGTTAGACAGTGAGTGTGTGTACCTGTGTGTGTGTTAGACAGTGAGTGTGTGTACCTGTGTGTTAGACAGTGTGTGTGTGTGTGTGTGTACTTGTGTGTGTACCTTTGTGTGTGTTAGACAGTGAGTGTGTGTACCTGTGTGTTAGACAGTGTGTGTGTGGGTACATGTGTGTTTGTTAGACAGTGAGTGTGTGTACCTGTGTGTTAGACAGTGTGTATGTGTACTTGTGTGTGTGTGTGTGTGTGTACATCTGTGTGTGTTCGACAGTGAGTGTGTGTACCTGTGTGGTAGACAGTGTGTGTGTGTACTTGTGTGTGTACTTGTGTGTGTACCTGTGTGTGTGTTAGACAGTGAGTGTGTGTACCTGTGTGGTAGACAGTGAGTGTGTGTGTTAGACAGTGAGTGTGTGTACCTGTGTGGTAGACAGTGAGTGTGTGTGTACCTGTGTGTTAGACAGTGTGTGTGTGTGTACCTGTGTGTTAGTGAGTGTGTGTGTGTGTTAGACAGTGAGTGTGTGTACCTGTGTGGAAGACAGTGAGTGTGTGTACCTGTGTGGTAGACAGTGTGTGTGTGTACCTGTGTGTGTGTTAGACAGTGAGTGTGTGTACCTGTGTGGTAGACAGTGAGTGTGTGTGTACCTGTGTGTTAGACAGTGTGTGTGTGTGTACCTGTGTGTGAGTGTGTGTGTGTGTTAGACAGTGAGTGTGTGTACCTGTGCACTATAACATGAATATAAACATGGTGCACTATAACATGAATATATACATGGTGCACTATAACATGAATATATACATGACACACTATGACATGAATATAAACATGGTGCACTATAACATGAATATATACATGATACACTATAACATCAATATATATATGGTGCACTATAACATGAATATATACATGACACACTATGACATGAATATAAACATGGTGCACTATAACATGAATATAAACATGGTGCACTATAACATGAATATATGTTAGACAGTGTGTGTGTGTGTACCTGTGTGTTAGTGAGTGTGTGTGTGTTAGACAGTGAGTGTGTGTACCTGTGTGGAAGACAGTGAGTGTGTGTACCTGTGTGGTAGACAGTGAGTGTGTGTACCTGTGTGTTAGACAGTGTGTGTGTGTACCTGTGTGTTAGACAGTGTGTGTGTGTTAGACAATGAGTGTGTGTACCTGTGTGGTAGACAGTGTGTGTACCTTTGTGTGTGTTAGACAGTGAGTGTGTGTACTTGTGTGTTAGACAGTGTGTGTGTGTACTTGTGTGTGTGTACCTGTGTGTGTGTTAGACAGTGAGTGTGTGTACCTGTGTGGTAGACAGTGATTGTGGGTACCTATGTGGTAGACAGTGAGTGTGTGTACCTGTGTGTTAGACAGTGTGTGTGTGTGTGTTAGAAAGTGAGTGTGTGTGTTTTATGCAGTGAGTGTGTGTACCTGTGTGGTAGACAGTGAGTGTGTGTACTTGTGTGGAAGACAGTGAGTGTGTGTACTTGTGTGTGTTAGACAGTGAGTGTGTGTACCTGTGTGTTAGACAGTGAGAGTGTGTACCTGTGTGGTAGACAGTGTGTGTACTTGTGTGTGTACCTGTGTGTGTGTTAGACAGTGAGTGTGTGTACCTGTGTGGTAGACAGTGAGAGTGTGTACCTGTGTAGTAGACAGTACTTGTGTGTGTACCTGTGTGTTAGTGAGTGTGTGTGTTAGACAGTGAGTGTGTGTACCTGTGTGGTAGACAGTGAGTGTGTGTACCTGTGTGGTAGACAGTGAGTGTGTGTACCTGTGCACTATAACATGAATATAAACATGGTGCACTATAACATGAATATATACATGGTGCACTATAACATGAATATATACATGACACACTATGACATGAATATAAACATGGTGCACTATAACATGAATATATACATGATACACTATAACATCAATATATATATATGGTGCACTATAACATGAATATATACATGACACACTATGACATGAATATAAACATGGTGCACTATAACATGAATATAAACATGGTGCACTATAACATGAATATATGTTAGACAGTGTGTGTGTGTGTACCTGTGTGTTAGTGAGTGTGTGTGTGTGTTAGACAGTGAGTGTGTGTACCTGTGTGGAAGACAGTGAGTGTGTGTACCTGTGTGGTAGACAGTGAGTGTGTGTACTTTTGTGGTAGACAGTGAGTGTGTGTGTTAGACAGTGAGTGTGTGTGTGTTAGACAGTGAGTGTGTGTACCTGTGTGGTAGACAGTGTGTGTACCTTTGTGTGTGTTAGACAGTGAGTGTGTGTACTTGTGTGTTAGACAGTGTGTATGTGTACTTGTGTGTGTGTACCTGTGTGTGTGTTAGACAGTGAGTGTGTGTACCTATGTGGTAGACAGTGAGTGTGTGTACCTGTGTGTTAGACAGTGTGTGTGTGTGTGTGTGTTAGACAGTGAGTGTGTGTGTACCTGTGTGGTAGACAGTGAGTGTGTGTACTTGTGTGGAAGACAGTGAGTGTGTGTACCTGTGTGGTAGACAGTGAGTGTGTGTACCTGTGTGGAAGACAGTGAGTGTGTGTACCTGTGTGGTAGACAGTGAGTGTGTGTACTTGTGTGTGTTAGACAGTGAGTGTGTGTACATGTGTGGTAGACAGTGAGTGTGTGTACCTGTGTGTTAGACAGTGAGTGTGTGTACTTGTGTGGTAGACAGTGAGTGTGTGTACTTGTGTGGTAGACAGTGAGTGTGTGTGTACCTGTGTGATAGACAGTGAGTGTGTGTACCTTTGTGGAAGACAGTGAGTGTGTGTACCTGTGTGGTAGACAGTGAGTGTGTGTCTGTGTGTGTGTGTGTGTGTTAGACAGTGAGTGTGTGTACCTGTGTGGTAGACAGTGAGTGTGTGTACCTGTGTGGAAGACAGTGAGTGTGTGTACCTGTGTGGTAGACAGTGAGTGTGTGTACCTGTGTGGCAGACAGTGAGTGTGTGTACTTGTGTGTGTGTTCCTGTGTGTTAGACAGTGAGTGTGTGTACCTGTGTGGTAGACAGTGAGTGTGTGAACTTGTTTGTGTGTTCCTGTGTGTTAGACAGTGAGTGTGTGTACCTGTGTGTTAGACAGTGTGTGTGTGTGTGTTAGACAGTGAGTGTGTGTACCTGTGTGTTGGACAGTGTGTGTGTGTACCTGTGTGGTAGACAGTGAGTGTGTGTACCTGTGTGGTAGACAGTGAGTGTGTGTACTTGTTTGTGTGTTCCTGTGTGTTAGACAGTGAGTGTGTGTACCTGTGTGTTAGACAGTGTGTGTGTGTGTGTTAGACAGTGAGTGTGTGTACCTGTGTGTTGGACAGTGAGTGTGTGTACCTGTGTGGTAGACAGTGAGGTGTGTACCTGTGTGGTTGACAGTGAGTGTGTGTGTGTGGGTGTGTGTGTGTGTTAGACAGTGAGTGTGTGTACCTGTGTGGTAGACAGTGATTGTGGGTACCTATGTGGTAGACAGTGAGTGTGTGTACCTGTGTGTTAGACAGTGTGTGTGTGTGTTAGAAAGTGAGTGTGTGTGTTTTATGCAGTGAGTGTGTGTACCTGTGTGGCAGACAGTGATTGTGTGTACTTGTGTGGAAGACAGTGAGTGTGTGTACTTTTGTGGTAGACAGTGAGTGTGTGTACTTGTGTGGTAGACAGTGAGTGTGTGTGTACCTGTGTGATAGACAGTGAGTGTGTGTACCTGTGTGGTAGACAGTGAGTGTGTGTACTTGTGTGGCAGACAGTGAGTGTGTGTACCTTTGTGGAACACAGTAAGTGTGTGTACCTGTGTGGTAGACAGTGAGTGTGTCTCTGTGTGTGTGTGTGTGTGTGTGTGTGTGATAGACAGTGAGTGTGTGTACCTGTGTGGAAGACAGTGAGTGTGTGTACCTGTGTGGAAGACAGTGAGTGTGTGTACCTGTGTGGTAGACAGTGAGTGTGTGTACTTGTGTGTGTGTACCTGTGTGGTAGACAGTGTGTGTGTGTACCTGTGTGGTAGACAGTGAGTGTGTGTACTTGTTTGTGTGTTCCTGTGTGTTAGACAGTGAGTGTGTGTACCTGTGTGTTAGACAGTGTGTGTGTGTGTGTTAGACAGTGAGTGTGTGTACCTGTGTGTTAGACAGTGTGTGTGTGTGTGTGTTAGACAGTGAGTGTGTGTACCTGTGTGGTAGACAGTGAGGTGTGTACCTGTGTGGTTGACAGTGAGTGTGTGTGTGTTAGACAGTGAGTGTGTGTACCTGTGTGGTAGACAGTGAGTGTGTGTACCTGTGTGGTAGACAGTTTGTGTGTGTGTACCTGTGTGTTAGACAGTGTGTGTGTTAGACAGTGAGTGTGTGTACCTGTGTGTTACAGTGTGTGTGTGTGTGTTAGACAGTGAGTGTGTGTGTGTGTGTTAGACAGTGAGTGTGTGTACCTGTGTGGTAGACAGTGAGTGTGTGTGTGTTAGACAGTGAGTGTGTGTACCTGTGTGGTAGACAGTGAGTGTGTGTACTTGTGTGTGTGTACCTGTGTGTTAGACAGTGTGTGTGTTAGACAGTGAGTGTGTGTGTGTTAGACAGTGAGTGTGTGTACCTGTGTGGTAGACAGTGAGTGTGTGTGTGTGTGTGTTAGACAGTGAGTGTGTGTACCTGTGTGGTAGACAGTGAGTGTGTGTGTTAGACAGTGAGTGTGTGTGTGTGTGTGTGTTAGACAGTGAGTATGTGTACCTGTGTGGTAGACAGTGAGTGTGTGTACCTGTGTGTGTTAGACAGTGTGTGTACTTGTGTGTGTTAGACAGTGTGTGTACCTGTGTGGTAGACAGTGAGTGTGTGTACCTGTGTGGTAGACAGTGAGTGTGTGTACTTGTGTGTGTTAGACAGTGTGTGTACCTGTGTGTGTTAGACAGTGTTTGTACTTGTGTGTGTTAGACAGTGTGTGTGTTAGACAGTGAGTGTGTGTGTGTTAGACAGTGAGTGTGTGTACCTGTGTGGTAGACATTGAGTGTGTGTACTTGTGTGTGTTAGACAGTGTGTGTACCTGTGTGGTAGACAGTGAGTGTGTGTACCTGTGTGTTAGACAGTGAGTGTGTGTACCTGTGTGTGTTAGACAGTGTGTGTACCTGTGTGGTAGACAGTGAGTGTGTGTACCTGTGTGTGTTAGACAGTGTGTGTACCTGTGTGGTAGACAGTGAGTGTGTGTACCTGTGTGTGTGGGGGTCCCAGCTCAGGGGCTGGGGGTTGAATGTAGAGGCGAGGGGGGAGGGGGTGAGGGGGGCGTCGCGGATGGGGGAGGCGTGGGGTGAGGGAGGAGGTGGGAGGAGCAGGGGAGGAGGTGGTGGAGGAGGGTTGGGGATAAAGCATCTCTCTGGGGGGGAGGGACTCCATCATACTGCTGCTGCCCTCACCTAGAGAACATAACATGTATACATGATACACTATAACATGAATATACAAATGATACACTATAACATGAATACATACATGTGCACTATAACATGAATATATACATGATACACTATGACATGAATATATACATGGTGCACTATAACATGAATATATATATGACACACTATAACATGAATATATACATGGTGCACTATAACATGAATATAGACATGGTGCACTATAACATGAATATATACATGGTGCACTATAACATGAATATATACATGGTGCACTATAACATGAATATATACATGGTGCACTATAACATGAATATAGACATGGTGCACTATAACATGAATATATACATGGTGCACTATAACATGAATATATACATGGTGCACTATAACATGAATATAGACATGGTGCACTATAACATGAATATAGACATGGTGCACTATGACATGAATATATACATGGTGCACTATAACATGAATATATATATGACACACTATAACATGAATATATACATGGTGCACTATAACATGAATATAGACATGGTGCACTATAACATGAATATATACATGGTGCACTATAACATGAATATATACATGGTGCACTATAACATGAATATATACATGGTGCACTATAACATGAATATATACATGGTGCACTATAACATGAATATAGACATGGTGCACTATAACATGAATATATACATGGTGCACTATAACATGAATATATACATGGTGCACTATAACATGAATATAGACATGGTGCACTATAACATGAATATAGACATGGTGCACTATAACATGAATATATACAAATATGCGTGTGTGCTCACCGCTGTGGGAGCAGTCAGAGGGTCTGCTGGAGGAGTCTGAAGACACTGCTCCAAGGTTCTCCTCCTCCTTGATGGGTTCTGAATCCTCTGAACTCACTCCTCCCTCCTCCTCCTCTTCCTCTCCTGCTGCTTCTCCACTCCCATCGTGACTACCCTCCCCCACCATCCCCCCATCCCCAGTATCTTCATCCTCCTCATCCTCTTCCTCCTTATACTGAGACACAAACAAACTTCAATTCAACTGCATTCATGAAGTGGTCGAGCAGAAATACCATACAACACACTGCTTAACAAGCTCTTTAACAAGTTGCTTAACATGCTGCTTAACACGCTGCTTGACAAGCTGCTTGACACGCTGCTTGACACGCTGCTTAACACCCAATTTAGCAGCCCCGCTCCTTCATGACATCACATGTTCATGTACCAAGCTCTGGCCCCGCCCCTTCATGACATCACAGCCCCTCCAGGGAGGAGGCGTGTGTCCACCACTTGGGTTCAGAGGGCAGCCATGCTGAGACAGGTGAGAGTAAGCCAGGACAATAGATTTCAAACCTCTTCATCGTCGTCATCCTCCTTATCCTCCTCCTCCTCCTCCTCCTCCTCCTCCTCTTCCTCCTCCTCAGACTCCTTGCTCTCTGGGCTCTCGCTGTCAGTATCAATCACGATGACATCACGGCCCTGGGCGGCAGCCTGGGGCGTGACCTGATCGGAGGGGACAGACTGGGACACGCCCACCTCCCCTGACTCCTCCTCCGCCCCCAACACAGGAAAGCCCCCAACTTCTGGGATCTCCTGCACACACACACAGGCGTCAGGGCAGAGGGGGGGGGGGGGCAGGCAGTAGGAAGTGGGCATTGTGTTCGGGGCTGACCTGGCTGTCGTCTGCAGAGTCTGGTCTGTCCACCTGCTCCTCTCCCTCTCCTTCCAGCCCGCCCTCTCCTTCCTCCTGGAACCAACCCACACGTCACTGTGAGACCTGGACCAGCAGTGTGTGTGTGTGTACCAGCAGTGTGTACTTGTATACTACCAATGGTTCATCTAGCAATTGTAATGCTTGAAACTTGTTCTGGCGACTTTCTTACTGTATTAACAGCAATAAAATGTTTCACCTTCTTCTGACAAATGTACTTTTTGTAAGTGACTTTGGATAAAAGCGTCTGCTAAATGCCCTCAATGTAAACGTGTGTGTACCAGTAGTGTGACTGCTTGTCTGAGTCGTAGTTTCTTGCTGGAGGGGGGTGTGTGGGAGGTCTCGGGCTCCTCCTCCTCCTCCCTGACCCGCTTCGGTCCCACTACACACAAACACACACAGTGAGGCACACATCACCAAGCACCCTGGAACCCACTGATAACCCCTCTGGTTCTGCCTGGAGTTATTCGTTACTATCTCCTACCTCCTCCAATCAGCGGAGAGGATGTAGAAGGTCGCTCCTGCTCCATGCTGGATGCTACTTCCTGATTGGATGCCTGCTGCTGGGTGGGCTGGACAAAGGCGGTGGCCTGGGAGCTGGTTGGCTGGCTTAGGGAGGTGGGCGTGTTCCCGAGGCCGGAGCTAGTGGAGTGGACTGATCCACTTGTGCTAATCACTACTGAGACACACACACACACACACACACACACACACACACACACACACACACACACACACACACACACACACACACACACACACACACACACACACACACACACACACACACACACACACACACACACACACACACACACTTGGGCTTACTTTAGCATCCTTCCTTATGGCCCCATAACTACATGTGCAACCCTCATAACTTCCTGTTTACCCTCCCAACTTCCTGTTTACCTTCCTGGCTGTCCGTCTGAGTGGTAGGCATGACGGTGGCCGTGGGTGTCGGCATGGATACAGTTGCCGGGGTAACCATGGGGCGGATGCTGGCGCGGGGCGTGGACTTGTTGCCAGGGGCCGGGTTGGGTTTGTTGCTAGGAGATGTGGTGCTGGGCGTGGGTCGGATGTTAGCAGTGGGGGGGTCAGACGAACAGGAGCTGGACACAATAGGATGGGTGAGGTCTGGTCCCAACAGAACATTAGGTCTGGTCCCAACAGAACATTAGGTCTGGTCCCAACAGAACATTAGGTCTGGTCCCACCAGAACATTAGGTCTGGTCCCAACAGAACATTAGGTCTGGTCCCAACAGAACATTAGGTCTGGTCCCAACAGAACATTAGGTCTGGTCCCACCAGAACACTAGGTCTAATCCCACCAGAACACAAGCTACACCAAGATCTAGTCCCACCAGAACACTAGCTCCACCAGGGTCTGGTCCCACCAGAACACTAGGTCTGGTCCAACCAGAACACTAGCTCCACCAGGGTCTGGTCCCACCAGAACACTAGCTCCACCAGGGTCTGGTCCCACCAGAACACTAGGTCTGGTCCAACCAGAACACTAGCTCCACCAGGATCTAGTCCTACCAGAACACTAGGTCTAATCCCACCAGAACACTAGCTCCACCAGGGTCTGGTCCCACCAGAACACTAGGTCTAATCCCACCAGAACACTAGCTCCACCAGGGTCTGGTCCCACCAGAACACTAGGTCTAATCCCACCAGAACACTAGCTCCACCAGGATCTAGTCCAACCAGAACACTAGGTCTGGTCCAACCAGAACACTAGCTCCACCAGGATCTAGTCCTACCAGAACACTAGGTCTAATCCCACCAGAACACTAGCTCCACCAGGGTCTGGTCCCACCAGAACACTAGGTCTAATCCCACCAGAACACTAGCTCCACCAGGGTCTGGTCCCACCAGAACACTAGGTCTAATCCCACCAGAACACTAGCTCCACCAGGATCTAGTCCAACCAGAACACTAGGTCTGGTCCAACCAGAACACTAGCTCCACCAGGGTCTAGTCCAACCAGAACACTAGATCTAATCCCACCAGAACACTAGCTCCACCAGGGTCTGGTCCCACCAGAACACTAGGTCTGGTCCAACCAGAACACTAGCTCCACCAGGATCTAGTCCTACCAGAACACTAGGTCTGGTCCAACCAGAACACTAGCTCCACCAGGGTCTGGTCCAACCAGAACACTAGGTCTGGTCCCACCAGAACACTAGCTCCACCAGGGTCTGGTCCAACCAGAACACTAGGTCTGGTCCAACCAGAACACTAGCTCCACCAGGGTCTGGTATAAGAGTGAGCGTTACCTTCCTCTGTCCTGGGCGGGGCTCTTCAGGTGTCTCTGGTCACCTGACCTGGGGTGGTCAGACACCTGGTAAGAGGAAGCAGTCATCAGTCAGAGCAGGTAGTAACCAATCACATGAGAGCAGGTAGTAACCAATCACATGAGAGCAGGTAGTAACCAATCACATGAGAGCAGGTAGTAACCAATCACATGAGAGCAGGTAGTAACCAATCACATGAGAGCAGGTAGTAACCAATCACATGAGAGCAGGTAGTAACCAATCACAAGAGAGCAGGTAGTAACCAATGCATTATATATTTATATATTCTAACACTACTATACATAGAGTGCAACGTTCCCTCTAAGCTGCGTGCGCGCACGGCCGCGCAGGCCAGTCAAAGTGGCCGCGCAGGCCAGTCAAAGTGGCCGCGCAATAGATTTTTCAGACCGCACAAAGATTTTTTTTCAGAGGTTAAAAATCTGAGCATCAAAGGCGATGCAGGCTAGGTAATAAACATAAAAAAAATGTTAAAAAAAAAAACACTCGCCACCTCCCCTACATGAAGAACAGATGAGCTGACAGTGCGCAGAAACTATATCGCAACAAGCGAACTCCAAAGACCAGCGATGAAAAAATAATCTATCTAAATATCTGTGTAAATGGGTGCATACAAACTACAATGTTATTTGCCTAGTGCAGTCAATGTAAATATTATTATATATATTATTATTATATTATATTATATATATATTAGTATATTATTAGCAATATATCATGGATGGGCACTGCATTGCCAGAGCGAAACGAGGGGCAAACGAGCACTCACAGTTTTGGAAAGTGAGAGTGCAGTGAACACAAGGGACATTATTCTGTTCATAAAGCTTGTGAGCACTTGGATGCCCGCTTCCCTGAAAATGAGCTCAAAGAGTGGGCTGCCTTTGAGCCGGACACGTTGGATCATGCAGTTGGTGAATTTGATCATGGGCTGAATGACTTGACCAATCTGGCGAAGAAGTTCGAAGCGCTTCTGGAGGGAGCAGACGATGCGGTCCCGGGGCGCATTTGTCAACAATACAATGATTTCAAGTTCATGGTTAATGAAAAAAGGAAAATCGGACTGCTCAAGTCATTTTCTGAGATTATAACCTGGTCGCTGAAAAGAGAGCATTTTTCAGATCTGGTACAACTTCTTGACATTTGTGGCACATTCCAAGCATCCAGCGCCGACTGTGAACACGATTTCAGTCTAATGAATGCCATTAAGACAAAATCTCGCAACCGCCTTGAAGTTTTCCATTTGGACCAACTGATGAGGATTAAATCAAGGCAAAAAGAGGGTCCTATAGACCTTGACAAGGTCTACAACCAATGGAATGGGGACAAAGACAGGCGAGAGAAGATTTGAGGTAGAAATTTCCAATATTTTCAATTAGACCTATTAGGGCTAATATAGAAGTGATCTTGATTACTGCAACAACATGTTGACATATGTTTAGTCATTGATCATGTAGGTCAATTCTGTTTTAATACATTTAGTTTCATGTAATAATGATTGTGTTCCTCTTTTGGTTAACCTCTTTTTCAGATGCTGTTCTTTGGAGAGATGTGCCTTCCATAGGCCTGCAGATAAGATAGGCCTATGAAATTTAAATGACATGTTTTGTAGCACAGTTTGTTGCACAGTTATTACATTGTTTATATAGGCTACCTTTAGGATAAATGACACCATGTCAATTTAATAGGCCTATAATTATTGTTAAGCACTACATTAGCATTTTTTTTCAATGAAGTTCCACTTAAATGTTGTACCTGCTGAGAAATGACTAAACACCTTGGATACTTTTATTTGTATATCATATATCATTATCAGTCATAACCAGTGAACCAGTCATAACCTTTCTAAACCTTATTGAAACCTTATCAACCAAATATCCTTTAAGTTCAACTAAACTGACTGGTAAAACACAATCATTAAAATTTTCCCAAAGTCCAACCATTGTAAAGGATATTGAATAAATATCAATCTTGTAGACATATTGATGCATTTGTGGTCATCTCTTTGAATCCCCTATGGCTAACGCAGGCTCGTGGCCGCTTTCGGCAGGTCAGGTGGTTGCGAATTGCCCACAGTGCTGAAATGTGTGCTCAGAAAATAAAGTATTTGCTCAGTGCTGAAAAAAATTAGTGGGAACATTGGTAGAGTGTCCTCTTTTTTCTCCTGGAGTATTGTTACGAAGGCAATTTCCCTCAGGGATCAATAAAGTATGTCTGTCTGTCTGTCTGTCTGTCTGTCGATCACATGACAGCAGGTAGTAACCAATCACATGACAGCAGGTAGTAACCAATCACATGAGAGTAGGTAGTAACCAATCACATGACAGCAGGTAGTAACCAATCACATGAGAGCAGGTAGTAACCAATCACATGACAGCAGGTAGTAACCAATCACATGACAGCAGGTAGTAACCAATCACATGACAGCAGGTAGTAACCAATCACATGACAGCAGGTAGTAACCAATCACATGACAGCAGGTAGTAACCAATCACATGACAGCAGGTAGTAACCAATCACATGACAGCAGGTAGTAACCAATCACATGACAGCAGGTAGTAACCAATCACATGACAGCAGGTAGTAACCAGCCCCATGGGAAAGATGCTCCAGGCTAGCATGGTGGTTTGAGGGTGTGGGTGCTCTGGCCCTAACAGAAGGCTGAGGGCCCTACCTTGCTAGAGCTCTGGTCAGGAGCCTCCTCGCGGCTGTCGGGCCCCGTGGTTCCTCTCCTCTCCCTCAGCTCCCTGTCAAGGCGAAGCAGGCGGCCTTCGTACTGAGACTTGAGGGCGCTCATCCGCACCTCCAGCTCCTCGCGGCTCTGTCTCAGCTCCTCCACCTGCTGAGACAGCTGCTCCTTGGCACCTGGAGGACACGCCTTGCGTCAAGCTGGTGGATCTTGGTCTGCCTCTATACATCTATCTAGATCTCCATCTAAATATATAATATTACATGATATATATCATATTGCCCTAACTGTTGAGCTGGTGGATCTTGGTCTGCCTCTATACATCTATCTAGATCTCCATCTAAATATATAATATTACATGATATATATCATATTGCCCAAACTGTTGAGCTGGTGGATCTTGGTCTGCCTCTATACATCTATCTAGATCTCCATCTAAATATATAATATTACATGATATATATCATATTGCCCTAACTGTTGAGCTGGTGGATCTTGGTCTTGGCTCCCAGGAAAGATTTCTTGATCTTCTCCTCCTTGTCAGTCATCTGCTGTCTGAGCTGTTCCTCCCGGCTGCTGCTCTCACACAGCTGAAAACAAGCACACCGCGTCAGTACCATCACATGTATAATAACAAAAATGCACCCTCCATAAACATACCACATGTATTAACCAGATCACTGACATCACATGTATTAACCAGGTCATTAACATCACATGTATTAACCAGGTCATTAACATCACATGTATTAACCAGGTCACTAACATCACATATATTAACCAGGTCACTAACATCACATGTATTAACCAGGTCATTAACATCACATGTATTAACAGGTCATTAACATCACATGTATTAACCAGGTCATTAACATCACATGTATTAACCAGGTCACTAACATCACATGTATTAACCAGGTCACTAACATCACATGTATTAACCAGGTCACTAACATCACATGTACTAACCAGGTCATTAACATCACATGTATTAACCAGGTCATTAACATCACATGTATTAACCAGGTCACTAACATCACATGTATTAACCAGGTCACTAACATCACATGTATTAACCAGGTCATTAACATCACATGTATTAACCAGGTCATTAAAATCACATCACATGTATTATAAAACATTCCCGTCATTACTGTAGTATCATAAAAGATGACACATGTGGCTTTCTTCCCAATGATGACCACATGGGGAACATGTACTTGTAGGAGGTAAGATGTAATACAGATGTGAAGTACCTCTTGTCTCAATTTAGCCAGCTCTTCCTGAAGGGCCTTGTTAGCATCGCTAGCACCCATAGCATTGTTAGCTGGAGCACTTTGACTGCCCTGGCTGCCATCATTAGCCTGGTTAACTGCCTGGTTTGCTGCAGCTAGCTGCTCCTGTAGCTGCAGCTTCTCTGCCTCTTGCTCACTCACCCTCTGATGGACAGGAGGTTCAAAGGTTAACGTGACAGACAAACAGCAAGACAAGACAACAGACTGGAGGGTCAAAGGTTAATTTGACAGACCAACAGGAAGAAAGGACCACAGACTGGAGGGTCAACGGTTAAAGAGAAACAGGAAGGAAGGAAGGAATGAGAAGTGGAGGACTGGGAGAGAGGAGGTAGCAGGACATACCTTCTGCAGGACATCCAGCTGGCTCTGGAGCTCAGATACCTGGTAGGACAGGTATACAACATAATTACCATACTCATTACCCGAAAGAACACTACGACAGGTAGTTAACACTATCATTACCCTAAAGAACACTAGGTCAGGTAGTTAACACTATCATTACCCTAAAGAACACTAGGTCAGGTAGTTAACATTATTATTACCCTAAAGAACTCTAGGTCAGGTAGTTAACACTATCATTACCCTAAATAACACTAGGTCAGGTAGTTAACACTATCATTACCCTAAAGAACACTAGGTCAGGTAGTTAACACTATCATTACCCTAAAGAACACTAGGTCAGGTAGTTAACACTATCATTACCCTAAAGAACACTAGGTCAGGAAGTTAACACTATCATTACCCTAAAGAACACTAGGTCAGGTAGTTAACATTATTATTACCCTAAAGAACACTAGGACAGGTAGTTAACACCATCATTACCCTCAAGAACACTAGGTCAGGTAGTTAACACTATCATTACCCTAAAGAACACTAGGT